>VDFB02000003.1:144637539-145077273 GCA_007258455.2 Sequoia sempervirens | reverse complement strand
TTTAATCAATATAAAATTAGTACATTAAGCAAATCGTTGTATTCAAATCCATATATTAGAATTAATATCATTGATTAAATATATTATAATTAACATCTAAATGCGGGGAAGTCATACCGTTTCAGGAAGACACGTCTGGCACGAGGGAAGAAACACGACTCCAGCCTACTTCAAAAAGGAAATTCGTGAGAAACTGCGGAGGAGGGAAATCGTTGTGGAGATTGGTCGATCTTCTGCCAGGTCTAGAGTAAGAACAATCTAGAAGGAATTAAGGGCATCGCGACTGAAGAAACGTGATAACTTTCCGCAAGTCTGAGGTAAAGAGCGCCTAAAGAAGGAAATCATAATCTATCAAGCCATAAACTAAGACCACAAGGCATCTACCAGACATAGAAGAAGTTCGGTGTTGAGCATCATATGGAGGACTAACATACAAATACCACCATTCGAGCAGTCTGAGAAGTTAGACGGGAGAAGAGATTCTAGTGCAATCGGCTTTCACATCAACCATCTTTATTGATTCCTATATACCAATTTCATACTCAACAACCGGGCTCATCTCAGGCATAAATTCGTATTATATCAGGGTCAATTAGCACGGAAACTATTGATCAGTTCATTCTTGACAGTGTATGATCCACTGCATTTCAGCTATACTGACATCTGTATTCCAACCGAGATTGGTCACTTACAGGAGTTACATTAATCAAAATATAAATCTATTATACACTTACATATATCTGGAGTAGACTAGTTCTCAAGTTTCTCCATTGAAGTAGTATTTTTCTAATAATCTGACTTGTGAGCCAAGACTTTCCTATTGAGAATCATCACAGTGGTATCAGAGCATTAGTCCTGCCATCCTGTGAGGAGGACACAAGAAAATGCAGACCTATCACCGGAACGGAACCAAGGCAGATCAGTTGGCCCAAGAATTGAAGAGTTTCATGGAACAAACCAATGAAAAATTTGAAAAAACCAATCAGATCATTCTTCAGACTCTTCAAAGCCTAAACAGTCATCATACGCAAGAAAGAGCCAACCCAAGGAAGGAGGTGCAATCCAATCATTCAGAGAATGAGCATTCAACTCAAAGTTCTTCACAAAGACCCACGATGCCCCCTTTCCTTCCAAACCAAGATGCCCCAGGAGAGGGAGAGGAACAGAACTCACATAGTGCAGAAGATATTGCACTCATGTATGCAGCATTAGACCCTGCTGTTCAAAAGCTGGTACCGTTCAAGGAATATTACGAAGTCAAGACTCAGATCAAGGCAAGCAAGGGGAAGAAGCATCTCAGCAAAGATCTCAAGTCTCGGGTCAATAGGATGACCTTGCCTTCATTTGACGGTTCCGGAAAGATCACTGCCCAATCATGGGTTCAAAAGTTGGATACATATCTTTCTCTCAGTCCTATGACCGAAGAAGATGCAATCAAATTTGCTGTTCTACATCTAACGGAGATAGCTCACGACTGGTGGCACCACGGACTCATCACGCAAGGTCACCAAAATGTTAACACATACAATGAGTTTACTCAAAAACTCATCAACAGATTTGACCAAAGACACCCCGAGTGGTATTTCAAAGAACTCACTCAATTAAGGCAGCTAGGAGCGGTGGAAGAGTACGCCAATGAATTTCAAAGAATAGCAGTCATGGTTCCTGATTTATCACAAAGAAGACTCACTTACCTATTCATCGAGGGTCTTAAAGAGCCCATCAAAAATATCGTAAATCCCTTGGAACCCCAAACCATGGGAGAGGCAATTCAAAGAGCCATCAAGGTAGAATCCAGCTCGCCAAAGGAGAAGACAAGGCAATCTACGTACAAACCCCCACCTAAACAAGACAATGCAAGGAGAGATGATAGAAGGAGAAATTGTCACTTTTGCAAGGAGCCATGGGACAAGGGACACCGATGCCTTGATAGAGAGGCAAGCAGGCAAAGAAGGGAGCTAATGGACCAGGGCCTTTGTTTCAAATGCAAAGAACACTGGGAACAAGGCCATAGGTGCAAAAGAGGCCAAATACACAAGATAGAAGAGACTTGGGAAGAAGATTCGAGGAAAGCAGCCTCCAAGAAATCAAAATGGGAACCAGAAGAGCAAGGAACCTTGGCTGTTATATCACAAGCTAGCGAGCATAGACCCTTTCGAATCAAAGGGACACTCAAGGGGCAAAAGATTATTGCCTTGGTAGATAGTGGAGCCTCCCATAATTTTACTAGCCAAAGTTTAGTTGCCAAAAGAAGATTAGAAACACAAGCTTTTCAAGGGTTCAAGGTAGCTCTTGCCAACGGAGCCACGAACCAATGCTCCAAGGTCATCACACAATTGGAAGTCACCTTGGATGGCCACACTATAAAGGGAGATTTTTATGTGGTGGATTTACACAATGATGTGATTCTAGGAATGCCTTGGATCAATTCTCTAGGAAGGTTTACTATGGACAATCCGAATCTAGAAATATGTTTCCAACATAATGGGCATGAAGTTACTCTCAAAGGGTTACCAAACGGGTCCCCCAAATTGGTATCATGTAACAGGATAGAGAAAATTGTAAGGCACGGCCAAGGGGAATGGATAGCCCAATGTATGGTGTTGGACAAAGCATCGTCTAAGGAGCAAGCCATTCACATCGACATCCAACCTATCTTAGGAAGACATAAGAAGATTTTTGGTGATATTCCACCTGGGTTACCCCCCAAGAGAGGATTTGAGCACTCTATAGAATTGGAGGGAGCTAAACCAGTAATCACCACTCCATATAGGCACCCACGTAAATTTAAGGAAGAAATTGAGAAGACAATTCAAGAATTATTGGAGATGGGGCATATTCAGCCAAGCAATAGCCCCTTTGCATCTTCTGTGGTTCTAGTTAAAAAGAAAGATGGTACTATGCGAATGTGTATAGACTACAGGGCTCTAAATCAAAAGACTATCAAAAATCGATATCCCATCCCAAGAATTGATGAGCTATTGGACGAGTTACATGGAGCAAGATACTTCTCCAAAATTGATTTACGTTCAGGATATCACCAGATCAGGATGAAGGAGGAGGACATACCTAAGACAGCTTTCCGATGCCACTATGGGCATTTTGAGTTCCTAGTCTTACCATTCAGACTCACTAATGCCCCAGCGACTTTCCAATCATGCATGAATCACATCTTCCGCCAGCAGTTAAGAAAATTCCTGTTGATCTTCTTTGATGATATTTTAATTTATAGTAAGTCATGGAATGAGCACCTTCGTCACATTGAGGAAGTCCTAAGTATCCTGGAGTCAGAATCACTTTTTGAAAAAATGTCAAAATGTGAGTTTGGAATGGAAGAGATCCTTTACTTGGGTCACAAGATCAGTGCAGAAGGTGTCAGCGTAGATGAAGAAAAGGTTAAGGCTATCAAACAATGGCCCAAGCCAAAGACATTAACCCAACTAAGAGGTTTTGTTGGATTATGTAGTTACTATAGACGTTTTGTTAAAGGATTCTCCAAATTAGCAGCTCCACTCACCGATTTGACAAAGAAAGGTGCCTTTACTTGGAATGATCAAGCACAACAAGCTTTGGAAAGGCTCAAGGAAGCCATGAGCTCCTGCCCTGTCCTGGCCATTCCAGATTTCACTCTACCATTTGAATTACATTGTGATGCCTCGGGAGAAGGAATTGGTGCAGTTCTCATGCAAGGGAAACATCCAATAGCCTTTGAAATTCGGAAGCTAACAGAGGGTGAGAAGCACTATTCCATTTATGACAAGGAAATGTTGGCTATAATGCATGCCTTAGCCAAGTTTAGGCAATACTTAGTCTGTGGGAAGTTTATCATCCGAACAGACCACAATAGTTTGAGATTCTTCATGCATCAAAAAGATCTCAACGACCGTCAGCAAAAATGGGTGAGTCGGGTGCAAGCTTATGACTTCGACATAGAGTACATGAAGGGATCCAGTAACGTAGTGGCAGATGCTTTATCTCGACAACCCCACCTCAATAACATCACTAGCATTTCTAAAGATTGGAGGAGTGAGATTGTCGCGGAATATGCCAAAGATATACAAGCCTCGGAAATCATGGAGGGAAAGATGCCCAGCGAGGAGTATAAGATTTGGGATGATCTTATATTGTATAAGGGAAGAATTTTCCTTACCCCACAATCTAAGATCAAGGGCAAGATTATCAAGGAGTTTCATGATAGTCCTTTGGCAGGTCACCAAGGATATTACAAAACATACAAACAGATTAGAGAGATGTACTCTTGGAAGGGGTTGAAAAGAGATGTACTCAAACATGTTCAGGAGTGCATAATTTGTCAACAAAATAAAACAGAACAAAGATTTCCAGCAGGTCTACTACAACCTCTACCCATCCCCAACCAAAAATGGGAAAGCATCTCAATGGACTTCATAACCGGATTACCCAAGGTACATGGGAAGGATAGCATCTATGTGGTGGTAGACAGATTATCTAAGTATGCCCATTTCTTTTGTATTTCATCTGATTACAAAGCATCTCAAGTGGCAGAATTATTCTTTAAGGAAGTCTTTCGCCTTCATGGAATACCCAGGGTAATCATCAGTGATCGAGATAGTAAATTTCTTAGCCAATTCTGGCAAGAAATTTTCAGGCTAGCAGGCACCAATCTTACCCCCAGCAGTTACCACCCACAGACAGATGGGCAAACAGAGATAGTTAACAAATGGATAGAGGGCTACCTGAGAAATTACGTGACGGGACAGCAAGCAGCATGGATCAAATGGCTTCACTTGGGTGAGTATTGCTATAACACCACCCATCATATGTCAATTGGAATGAGTCCTTTTAAAGCCCTTTATGGTTATGAAGCTCCTGCATTTGGACACTTAGTCACCCAGGAGAGCAAAGTGCAAAGTGCACAAGATTTCATACAAAGGAACATTGATCTCATGAAGACCCTTAGGGAGAATTTGCAGCAAGCCCAGAACCAACAAAAACTCTATGCCGATCGTCACCGGGTAGAAAGGACGTTTGAAGTTGGGGACCTAGTCTTCTTACGACTACAGCCATACAAACAGACATCAATAAAAAAGAATGGAGCCGAAAAACTTAAGCCCAGATTTTACGGGCCATACAAAGTTATACGAAGAGTAGGGGAAGTCGCCTATGAGTTGGAGCTTCCAGGACACAGCAGAATTCATAATGTTTTTCATGTCTCTAGACTAAAGAGGGTCCTAGGGCAACAGGTTCAACCATGCACAGAGTTGCCACCCCTAGATGAAGAGGGACAACTCACATTGGAACCAGAAGTCATCTTGGACACTCGGGAGAAGAAATTAAGGAATAGAGTCATAGCTGAATTCCTAATTAAGTGGAAGGGACTCCCAGAAGATGATGCTACTTGGGAAAAAGAAGAATCAATTAAGACTCTCAAAGATGTAAGTCTGGAACAACAAACATCAATGGTTCTTGAATAGAACAAGATAGAATATAGATGTAAATCTTTCAAAACAATTAATAAAACATTCCCTTTTGAGAGCAAGACTTGACAAATCAGTATAAGACTGGACCTTGGATAAAACTTCCTAGAGGAGGAATCCAAGGAAACGCCAAAGACTTGGATAAGACTCCCTAGAGGAGGAATCCATTAAAAATAAATTGGATAAGACTCCCCAGAGGAGGAATCCAAAAGGACTTGGATAAGACTCCCACGAGGAGAAATCCATTAATAAATTGGATAAGACTCCCTAGAGGAGGAATCCATTAAAAAAATTGGATAAGACTCCCCAGAGGAGGAATCCAAAAGGACTTGGATAAGACTCCCACGAGGAGGAATCCATTAATAAATTGGATAAGACTCCCCAGAGGAGGAATCCAGAAGAAACTTGGATAAGACTCCCTTGAGGAGGAATCCAAAAGGACTTGGATAAGACTCCCTAGAGGAGGAATCCATTAATAAATTGGATAAGACTCCCCAGAGGAGGAATCCAAAAGAACTTGGATAAGACTCCCACGAGGAGGAATTCAAGAGAACAAAAATTGGATAAGACTCCCACGAGGAGGAATCCAAAGTAACTCGGATAAGACTCCCACGAGGAGGAATCCAAAAAGCCTGGAAGAGAGTCTAGTGAACAAGATTAAGGAAGGGGAGTTCATGGGATTGCTTGAGGACAAGCAAAATCAAGCGGGGGAGATTTGTGATGTTCCCATCACAGAGAGATAAGTATACATTAAAAAAATTGAATTTATTATTTCCAAGTAATGTTTTCTTTATTTATAAATATGATGATCATAATATAATGATTTCTTTATACATACGTCTCATATTAATATATATTTAATCAATATAAAATTAGTACATTAAGCAAATCGTTGTATTCAAATCCATATATTAGAATTAATATCATTGATTAAATATATTATAATTAACATCTAAATGCGGGGAAGTCATACCGTTTCAGGAAGACGCGTCTGGCACGAGGGAAGAAACACGACTCCAGCCTACTTCAAAAAGGAAATTCGTGAGAAACTACGGGGGGGAAATCGTTGTGGAGATTGGTGATCTTCTGCCAGGTCTAGAGTAAGAACAATCTAGAAGGAATTAAGGGCATCGCGACTGAATAAACGTGATAACTTTCCACAAGTCTGAGGTAAAGAGCGCCTAAAGAAGGAAATCATAATCTATCAAGCCATAAACTAGACCACAAGGCATCTACCAGACATAGAAGAAGTTCGGCGTTGAGCATCATATGGAGGACTAACATACAAATATCACCATTCGAGCAGTCTGAGAAGTTAGACGGGAGAAGAGATTCTAGTGCAAACGGCTTTCACATCAACCATCTTTATTGATTCCTATATACCAATTTCATACTCAACAACCGGGCTCATCTCAGGCATAAATTCGTATTATATCAGGGTCAATTAGCACGGAAACTATTGATCAGTTCATTCTTGACAGTGTATGATCCACTGCATTTCAGTATACTGACATCTGTATTCCAACCGAGATTGGTCACTTACAGGAGTTACATTAATCAAAATATAAATCTATTATACACTTACATATATCTGGAATAGACTAGTTCTCAAGTTTCTCCATTGAAGTAGTATTTTTCTAATAATCTGAGTTGTGAGCCAAGACTTTCCTATTGAGAATCATCTGTAAATTCAGCCCTAACTGATCTAGCATCTCTGGAGGCAGGGTAATTTTCACCATCAACAAGTAGCCTTGTGACCTCTACAATTCTTTCCTCAATTGGTACAAATTCCAACCCTTTGACTATGGATTTTCCTTCAGAAAATGTTTGGGCGAATTCTAGGGAAATGCTTTCATCAAATCCATCCAGCTTCAGGAAGTAATATAACCATCCATAGTTTCTAAATTAGGCCAGGCATTGTGCATCTTGCAATAAAACATCATGCACCATGGGTTCATTTCGAATTAACCTACCTCCCATTTCCTACAATCAAACAAATGCTCTACAATATCTTTCCTACAATTCTTGTCTAAAAATCAAGTCCACTTTCCTGCAATACTTGTTAAATTTCTAGTGTCAATATTGACTAAATTTCCTTTCTTTTGTTTCACTTTTTTCTTGCAACTCAAGATTACGATAGAGTCAATAATGGCAAGAAAAGGAGTGATAAAGGAGAATTATGATCGGAATAAATGGCGGCTGTAGTTAATGTCACTTCACACATGCAAGTTGTCCTCTCACTTGGATTTCAAATCAGCTCATTTCAAATTTTCTAACATAGCCTAGCATAAATTGACAAATGGGAAATATATTTTCATCTTTTCTTTCCCCCCCAACCTAAATTTGGACATGTGTCCTCACATGCGAGATGGGAGTGCTGATTTGATAGGGAATTATGACATATTATGTGAATGTCTATACTAACGTACAGTGATTAAATGAATGCACTTAAAGGATGATTAAAAGATAGCAATTAATGTGCACATACCTGAATGTGTGGAGGTTTTGTTGCAAAGATTATGGAGAAAGTACTACTCACCTTTTAGAGAATAAATTGATTAATTAATGAAATGGAATGAGGTGAGGTGGAATGAAGTGATGGAAGAGTGATGAGGGTGCAGCCCGAGACTTAGAATATAACCCGCAAACAAGAGAATAATTTTATTATTAAGAAAATGGAACTTCTTACATGTAGAGGATCTCAAATCCCCAAGTTCTAAAATACATGCAAGTTACAGAAAGCTACAGAATCACCCTTTCGCAATATGAGAGCTTGTCCCCAAAAAGTTGCCCAAAAATTAGAAACCAGCCCATAAATAGAGCTCCTCTTTAGTTTGGAGCCAAAACAACATTCAAATTTGAGTTTAGGTGGTTTGGCACCAAAAATTTACAACATGAAGTTCAAATTTCAAAGGAACATTTGCAATTGTATCTTCTAGAAAGTGCGCCAACTTCCCGGGGCCATAACTTTTGATCTAGAACTCCGATTCCCGAACCATTTGAACCATTGGAAAGGTCTCAAAGTCAACAACGCACTCAAAATCTATGACGCCAATTTTGGTAAGTTTCAGGGCTGATCCAGGAACTCTAAGTGCCTCAAATCTAACCCAGAAGATTTTCAGGTGCAAATCTGGGAAACTAAAACTACAATATCTTTCAACCCAGGAATAGAAAATAAAAACCGTAAACTGGAAATTTCATTATGATGAAAAGGGTATCCAAAAATGTAAAAACATCTAAAAACTGAGAAACTTGAAATTTAACTATTTTTGGGTGATGCAAGATTGCCCTTACACCACTGGATGCTCCTGCATCAAAGAGAAAGGTGGTGATGGATGGGTGGATGGGTGGATGGAAGAAGAAATGGACTTCCATGTAAGTGAAAGTCTTTATTATAAAAATTACATACCTTAATTAGCCAGAAGGAGAGATACTAGGTCTACTTTATTGACAAGTAATTTGAACCTGATAGGGTCAATGGTAGTAAGTTGAACAACTCCATTAGGAAAGACCTCAACGACTTCATATTTTCCTAGCCACCTTGTTTGCAATTTAATTGCATTCTCCTAGTATCTTGAGTCATAAAGCATGACCCAATCTCCTATTTGGAATTTATTGTCCTTGATAAATTTGTCATGCCACTTGATTCTCTAATTCTGCACTACCTCTATATGTTGCATGAATGATCTTCTTATCTCATCCAAAGCATTTAGCTACATGATTCTTTCTCTTTGTTCCTTAGAAATATCCATCCCCAAATCTACTGTAGTCTATGGAGTCTTATATTCAAATCCAACTAGTACCATAGTCATCTTTCCATACAACAACTCAAATGGAGTGAAGCCTATAGTTATTTTCCAAGTTGTCCTATAGGGCCAAACAACTTCTGGTAATTTGTTTTCCCAATCCTTTCTATGAATAGGTACTGTTTTGGTCAAAATGGCTTCAATTTCTTTGTTGGTCACCTCAACTTGGCCATTATCCTAGGGGTGATAAGGAGTAGACTTCATATGCCATATATTGTACTCATTAACTAGTTTTGCAACAAGGGTTGATGTTTATTGAGCCCCTTGATCAGTCACTATTTCTCTTGGGACTCCATATCTTGTGAAAATCTCCTCATAAAGAAATTATGCAACCTTGTTGTATCTTGCATGTTTCATGGCCTTAACTTCTACCCACTTTGTCACGTAATCAGTGCATACCAATATATAATACTTACCATTTGATGGAGGTTCAATGGGTCCCACAAAATCCAATCCCAACTTGTCAAAGGGAGTGATTACTACCTGAGGGAAAAGTGGCATCTCATCAAATCTGGTCGGTCTTCCCATTATTTGACAACTATCACATTTTTTGCTATACCTTCATACATCCTTGTGGAGTTTTGGCCAGTAATATCTTGTGTTCAAAACTTGCATTGCTATCCTCTTGGCTGAAAAGTGTCCTCCACATGGTTCATTGTGGAATGCATGAAAAATTTCATATGTCTCATCTTCTCTCACACATCTCCTCATTACATGGTTTGGTCTAGTATAAAAAAAACATCTAGCAATCCAAGAGAAAGGAAAATATTTTTCAATGAGTTCCCTTTTATCTTTTGGAGAGAAGTGAGAAGGAATTCTACCCATGACCAAATAATTGGCTATGTCAGCATACCAGGGTGTTTTTATACTGAGGGAGAACAGAGGCTCATCAGGAAAAGAGTCATCTATAGGCTCATTGTCTTTTGATGTAGTTAGCCTTGAAAGAAAATCTATAACAACATTGGTTTTCCCTGGTTTATCCACAATGGTTATATCAAACTCCTGCATCAAAAATAACCATCTTTCCAATCTACCTATGATCAAAGGTTTATTCATGAGATATCTAATGGTTACATGATCAATGTACATAGATATTTGGTAGCCTGTTATGTAATGTTTGAATTTTTTTAGTGCATAGATTACTGCCAACATTTCTTTCTCTATCACTGTATAATTGAATTTAGCTCCTTGTAATTTTTTGTTGACAAAGTAAATTGCATTTTCAATAGCTCCCTCTTTCTATTCTAAGACTACTCCTATGGCATAATCTGATGCATTTGTATGGATGTGGAAAGGAAAATCCCAATTAGGCCCTTTGAGCATAAGAGCATGAGTCAAAGCTTCCTTCAAGTTAGAAAATGCCTTGTCATAGGCTTCAATCCACTGAAATTCAACATCTTTAGTGAGAAGAGTATACAATGGTGTTGCTACCTTGCTGAAATCCTTGATGAAACACCTATAACATCTTTAATGACCCAAGAAACTCCTAACATCCTTTTATTTTGGAGGTGTAGGAAGATTTGTAATTACCTCAATCTTTGCAGGATCTACTTGAATTCCCTTATGGGAGATGTAGTGGCCAAGAACTACATTTTCCTACATCATCATGAAGCACTTTTCACTATTTAAGGATAAGTTTTGATCTTCACATTCTCTATAGGACTCTGCTACAATTTTCCAATGCTTGATTAAAATCAACACCATAAGTGGTAAAGTCATCCATATAAATTTGCATGCAATCGTGAGAAATGTCTAAGAATATGCTAATGATTTCCCTCTAGAAAGTTGCAGGTGCATTTCATAAGCCAAATGGAAGTACTGAATAGGAATAGGTTCCCCATGGATAGGTAAATGTGGTCTTTTCCTGGTCTTTAGGTATAATCTAGATCTAGTTGTAGCCATTGAATCCATCTAAAAAAGAAAAGTATTGCTTTCTTGCAAGTGTGTCCAAAACTTGATCAATGAAGGGTAAGGGAAAGTGGTCCTTCTTGGTGGTAGCATTAAGTTCCCTATAATCAACACAAAGTCACCATTTCCCTCCTTTCTTGGGCACAATCACTAATGGAGACACCCATTGACTATCTAAAATGGTGTAGATAAATCTTGCATCTAGTAATTTCTGCATTTCTCCTTTCACAATCTCTCTTAGTGCGGGGTTAAGTTTTCTTTGTGGTTGTCTTACTGGGGTGCAATGATCTTTGATGCAAATTCTATGTGTACAAAGTTTAGGATCCATTCCCTTCATATCATGATAATCCCACACAATTGCATGATGATGGGTTCTTAATAAGTTTTCCAATAACAATTGTTGTACCCCAATTAATTTACTATTAACATTCAAATATTTTCCTTCTGACACCTGTACTTGTGTAGTTAACTCTATCATGGCTTCTTCATTAACACATGGTAGCTTTGGTTCATATGGCAGCAATGTATGGGACATACCTGTTGCTATAGGAAGTCTGTCTATAGGAATAGTGGTTGCAGGAAGAGTGGTTGTAGGAAGAATGTCTGCAGGAATAGTGGCTACAGGAAGAGCAGGCATAAGTGTCTTGACTGGAGTAGCAGAATGAGAAGATGATGCTTCCTCCACTTCATAATGGTTCTGAATGATGTTAGCCAATACTTCATCCTCATCTTGGAGTTGCATGAAAGAGCTTATGCCTAGCATCATAAGCTGTGCCACATAATTAACTTCCTCAGCCTCTTCACCAACATGTGGCCATATAGGATTATCTTCATCATGAGATGGCTAAGCAGGTGGATAAAGAACAAAAAATTTGTCCTCCTCCCATCTGAAATGGTCATGTCACCTAACCAACATCCAATGTATCCATCTATAGTTTCCAACCAAGGTCTTCCAAGAATAATGGGATACCCACCAAGTTTAGCTTTAAGAGAAAGAATCATAAAGTTTGTTGGGTACTCCCAAGAGTCTAAAACTACCACAAGATCCCCCACTACAACATCAGGCTTAACAGTAGAGCTATTAGC
Source organism: Sequoia sempervirens (assembly GCA_007258455.2). Classification (NCBI taxonomy): domain Eukaryota; kingdom Viridiplantae; phylum Streptophyta; class Pinopsida; order Cupressales; family Cupressaceae; genus Sequoia; species Sequoia sempervirens. Next base: position 145,065,017 of record VDFB02000003.1, on the reverse strand, counting down.
AAGTTGTAGGAAAGTAGGAGTAGATCTCATGCTTACAATGTTTAATTGTTGCAAGGTGTCTTTGGTCATTACATTTATTGATTTCCCTAAATCAATCAGAGCATTCTTTACTTAGACCTAATTTATAACAAATGCTACCATAGCACTACCTAGGTCATTATACTTGGGAATAGTTACTTTTCCCAACATGATGTTAGCTAGTTGTCCTACCACATGAACTGTAGTTGGGTCCTTATTTTTCCTACATGGCTTCTTGAGACATGCCTCCTTGATTTCCTTTTTGTACATTGGAACATCCTTTATGGCTTGAAATAGAGGTATTTGGACACATATATGCTTCAGCTGATCTAAGATATCAAAATTTTGATCCTCTTTTTGTTCATTCTTCTTGGCAACTTCCAATCTCTGAGGAAATGGTGGTTCTTTATCAATCTGCTTGACTTGGACTGGTTCAAGATTTTTAGGTACACTTGGTTGAATGAGATCATTCAGAGTTTCCTCTTCCTCTTCCATGGGAAGCTCAATGATAATGGGCTTGGAAGGGGTTGGTAGAGTAGTTCTTGAATGCAAGTGGATGTCACTTACACTCATATCATATGTAGGGAATTGATTTGAATCAACAGAGTATGCAAGTTGTTGTTGTGGTTTATTATTTGGATTGGGTGTGGGCTGAGCCTGTAGCTGAGTAGGTTTAGGTGCATTTGAGTTTGGATTATTAGGTGGAGGAATTATAGCAGATTGTTGGGGCTAAGAAGGTGGTTGCATGTAATTGGTTGTCTAGGTAGGCCATTGTTGTCCTCCTCTCCATTGATTCGTTTGCTGCCAATTTCCTAGAGGTAGTTGCCAATGCCCTTACAATTGTTGTCAATTCCCCTAAGGTTGTTGCCACCTAGGTGGTGAACTCTGATGATTGGGCCAAGCATTTGGAAGGTTACTCCAAGGCTATGGTGGATATCCCCCATAACTGGGTTGATATGGGGGCTTTCATTGGTTATCAAATGAATAAGAATTAAAATATGGCCCAATATAGGATAGTGGATCCAGTGGCATACCTTGTCTTGGAGCCCAAGGCTTCCTTTGTGCAACATATTAGACTTGGTCTTCTTCAATCTAGATTGGCTTGAACTCAGGTGGAACCTATTTTCTTTCAAGATTAACTACCATCTTACATCTATAGTCCTTCTTTTGTCTATAATGGGGGCAATACTCTATCAACATTGCCTCTGTCTCCTCTTGCTTCTTCTTGGCCTGAAGTGTATTTAGCTAAGTAGCTAGATTATTTATATTGTCTTGCTTGAAGTCTGTCAGCAAATGAGTAATCTCCATTCTTGAAACTCCACTAGTAGTTGACTTACCCATGGAATATTGGTAAGCTCTCCCCTTCTTTGAAGCTACCCTAGAGTAGTTCTGACATATTTTCTTGATATTCTCCCAAGGAGCTTGGGAGATATCTCCTCCTCCCATGAGGTCCAAGGCATCAGTGCAGCTATCATTGATTCCTCTCAGAAAAACAACTTTTTTGAGTCTTCATTAAGTGTATAGTGTGGATATTTTTGTAGGAAAAATAGAAACCTTGCAATATAATCTTCCAGGATCTCATCCTCCTTTTGTTGCATCCTGAAAATGTCACCTCCTCTCATGTCACTGCCCTTGCAATATTCTTTGTATTTCTCAAGGAATTTTTTCTTCATGTCTTCCCAAGTTTCCACAGTATCCCTGCCCAGGCTCATGAACCATCTTAATGTAGCCTCTTTTAGAGTGGTAGGGAATAGCTTAAGCCTATTGGAATCAACATTATAATCATAACTCTTATAGAGTATGTCAAACTGAAATAAAAAGGTATTAGGATTTTTTGTGACAAGTCCATAAAACTTGGGGAGTGTCGAGGCTGGAATGTTCTTGATGTTTTCGACTTCATTTTGATGGGAAATGGAGAAAGGAAAAGTCGATTGGTTAGGTCTGTTCCTATTTGCATCACCCATGCCTACTTGATGTAGTTCTAAAGAAAAGGGGTTCTCAAGCTAACTTTGATCTTCAGAGGAGACTTCAGAGCTAGTCAGATTAGGATATGCATAAGCAAAGGGTTTTGGATCTTCTTATTATTCTCTTGGTAGGTTTTGATATTCAACTAGCTAGAATGGATTAGGATTGTTAGGAAGGAATCTCCCATAAGCATCCCTTCTCCTTCCTCCATGCATGCAGAATCACTCACTATTAGTTAGCTCACACAAAGAATTAGTAAAGAATAAGGGGGGTCATTACTTTCTAAATAAGGATATACTAAGAACAACTTCCAAAAACATTACAATAAGAAAAACTAACAATGACTCAAAAAGATTCCCTAGTTTGACACCATCCTCGACAATGGCGCCAAAAATGTTGGCCTCCTACAATGATTTAATAACTAAGTCCTTACAACCATGATTTAGAGATTGGGCATCTAACTTGAATAACTATTTTAATCATCATGAAGGTGCATTTAACTTGTCAACCCAGGGACGTGAACTTGAAATGAGTTAGCACAGTATGTGCACTAGGAACTCAAAGTAGTCATTTCTTTCTATAGCTAAGGAACACACAATGTTGAAAGTAAATTGCTTAGAAGGGAATACCATAAATATCAATCATTAATCAACAACTACATCAAACTAAAATGAATAACAAGAATGAAAATATGAGAAACAAATAGGGCACTACTTTGTCTACTTTGCTTGCAGGAGCAATCACATAATGGAATTCTAGTGGCTGTAGGAACAATCAATGTCAGATTTCTAACTAATTACTAAACAGTAGTGTAGATGCATAAAATTGGTCATATCTAATTAATCCTAGCATTTAATTAAATTTCTCTAAAGTCTTCTACATATAATTAAATTTAATTAATTTAATTGTATTGTTCATTCATTTTATTCTTCTGTCATAATTAAATAAATCGACTTTTATTTAATTATTTCATATTCATATGTCCACTTGACTAATTAGATAAATGCACTTTATTTATTTTAATTAATTATCACTTTTGAATTTAATTAAGTCTTTTTTATTTAATTAAATTTAATTATTTCTTTTCAAATCTTTCTTCTAGATTAATTAAATATCTCATTTAATTAATTTCATTTACATACCACTTCTCAAAAAGTTTAATTAAATATCTTTATTTAATTAAATATCTTCCATATCTTTTCAAAATCATAATTAAATATTCCATTTAATTATGAAATCTTCCATTATTCTTAAAATCTAGGGTAAATATTCTATTTTAAGAAAAACCTCAATGTCACCCATAAATAAATAATTGAATTTTATAATTCATTATTTATCTTCAAAATCTTTCCATAATCTCACAAAAAGATGATTTTTGCAAATCATCTTAACCATCTTATCTTTCCTCTTTTTACAGAAAAAGAAATCAAATCTTGCTTTATGTTTTCTTTTATTTTTCTTCAGTCTTATCCATCCTCAACTGTTCGATCTGCCAGGAATTTTCACAATCGTTGATCATATCAACCAATCAGAAGCTTTTGAAAAACTCTATAAATAGCACAGCCAATCCAAGCAAGGGTTACACAACACATATCAGAGTAATTAGAGATTAATTGCATTCTAGCACTATAGCATTCTAGTTTTATTATTCATAGCATCATCAATAGTCTTTCATTTTCAGCAAATCATGTCTTAGCTTAAGCATTACATGCATTTCATATTCAATCTCATTCTTTAGGAGGACAGTTCATTGAGCCCAGCATACAATCTGAGAGCTAGCTAGAATCAATGAAAATACTAAAGATAGAGGATGATAGGACGACATCGATAACAAGATACTAAGTTTGCAATCTTTATTACTTTAATATTTTGTTTGATATAATGTCTTATTGGTGTGATTGATTCATTTTGTTTTTACATATTTAAAGCTCACAAAATCGACCACACATTATTGGCACCCACCATGGGGAATTTCCCCATTTTTAACATCTTCTTGCAGGTTTTCTAACAGGATCTCACATTCAGGAATTCAAATTTTTGACAAAAAATTTTGTTTTAGCGCATACGACGATTTCTGAAGTGCATATGCAGGTTTTTAAAGTGCATCTATGGCTTCTTTCAGCGCTTTTGTAGGTATTTCAGCGAATCTAGGGACTATTACGGTGCATCTAGGAACTGTTTCGACGCATCTACAAAACAAAAGGGCGCATATGCTTGACTTAGTTTGTTTAAATTTTTTGAAATGCAAAAAAAAAAAGAAATTTAGCTGCATTCTGTTTTAGCGCATTTAGGAGTTTTTGTAGCGCATTTAGGACTTTCTGTAGCACATTTACTGTATGTTTTATGGCATTTACTTGTTTTTATGGCACATACAAGTGATCTTTTGGCACATACAGGTTGTAACTAAATAGGTTGTTTAGTCTGACACCTTATGCAGATAGAACCTTTTTCTAGCTTAAAAAGAACCAATCTAGGATAGTCACAGCTAGTTTTAAAATGAAGCAACCCTAGGATAGACATGGATTTAAATATAAAGCAATCTAGGATAGTCACCACACTGATTTTTTGGTTAAAATGAATCCCATGCTTTCTGTGAAGCAACATCTTCACATAGTTTAGATCATTGTGATTTGGGCTTTTAAAAAGAATAGTGTCTACTTTGTTTGTGGCAATAGGTCTATGCTCTCCCCTTAACTGGGTGACCAGAATACTAGACTTGTCTTTTTCATTCATGCAATTTTACTGCTTTATTACATCATATAGAGGGCTTGCTCTTGTGGGAAAAAGTACTCACCCAAGAGGAACGACTCAAGTGGTTTCAAGCCAAAGCCAGGCTATTCCACTCCACTATAAAATTTAAAGCAAATCAGGAGAAATCCTCTTTTACAGGTAGTGTGCAAGATAACTATCCCCAAAGCCTTTGTTCTAAAGGTTGGGAGGTCTCCTGAGGGAGTTTATTATTTCTGCACCAAATGGAAACCCTTACTATGAACCTAGTGTAGTATCCAACTGAAGTCAATTTTTGAACATCATAATAATCACAGTGCAGGGGAGGGAAGAATCTACCCCCAAGATACTCACCATATAACTGCCAAGGACCATTTGCTCAGGGGATTTGGTATCCACTTCTATCACTCTGAGTATGTGCCTAGAAAAGACAAAAACACGGGCACCCCTTCAAGGGTGACATGGCTATGTGAGTTGACACAGTTCTAAGATGTGGGTTGTTGATTATTATGATGACGTACCTGAGTACTAAGAGTGAGTCTGCTTGAACTATCTGTCATGTGTAAAACTTTTGAAAACAATTTTTGAAAAAAAAATTGATCATACACTTGATGTTTAGTATAGGACTTAAAAAAAATTGTTTTCAAGGTGTTTGTTGTGTTTTCAATCACACTAATTCAGATAAAGGATCATCTAAGATGAACATATCAAAATTTTAGCTGAAAACCATTCTCAACTATTCAAGAAAATACCTTGGAAAAAATGTTTTAACACATCTATGGTATAATCTAGTGCATATAAGGTTTGTTTTAGTGCATTCACTGGTTAAATCAGTGCTTTTAGGGTCTGTTTCAGTGCATTTGGAGTCTGTTTTAGCACATAGACTAAGTATTTTGCCAACAGTTTTTGGGTCACTATCAAAACATTTTCTGAAGCACATAGGATATAGAGTAGCACATTTGGGACATATTGAAGCACATTTGACCATTTCTCGAGTGCATATCCCTATGTCTGAAGTGCATATAGGCAACAGAAAAGCACATCTGTCATTTTTCCTGAATCATTGTTTTTGGACAGATCTGAGTTTATAGCATTCCTGGTTCAATAGCATATTTTCTCTCATGCTTAGGGAGTGGAAATCTACCAAGGTTGTTAAGAAGTCAATTACTAATAGGATTAGGAAACCCAAGAAAACTCTAGGCTAAAAGAAAAGTTTACAACAAAGGAAGTTTTTATACAAGAGTCAACATGTCTTGCTCCATTATCACAAATTTCTCCATAGATACAAAGATTTTGTCAGAGGATTTACTGACGAATACGTTGTGGACCCTCTAGATTCACGAGCCTATTTTCAAAGAAGAGCTCTATCTCAACGACATAATCACAATCAGCCTCCTAATTTCAACTACATACCACAACCTTCTATCAAATATTCAATGCATCCTAGTCAAATACTTCAGTGAGTTGAAATAGGCTATTTGATATATTGACCATTCTTTGAAAACAAAGATTAAATTTTACAAGTGCATCTTTCATCACAAATCCCTAAATTCTTGGTTCAACTTCCCCCAACAAGATTCTAACATCCTTTATCATTGGAAGCCACAACCACGAATTAGGAAAACATAGTTTTAATCATATCATAAGATTTTCATCTTATCAGATTAAAACATCATCATTGATTGCACTCATCAAACTATGATCTAAGTTTAGGAGAACATCTTGAAATCATATGCCTATTTTTACATGATCAAAATACAATAAACTGAAGGAGGATATTCAACAAGAAGATCATACATCAACAACTCAAGAAGAAGGTGAAAATAGTGATCCCCTTTATAGCGTGATTCGAAATCCCCTCTTTTAGGACAACATGACTGAAGGAGAAAAGAATCCATTTACTTTCAACAGAGATATGAGAAAAACCCCTAAGGATAGTGAAGATGAACAAGAAGAAGAATGACACCTTAAAGAAGCTGAACAAGATCCAAAATTTCTCAGAGCAGTGGAAAGGCTCGTAGAATGAGACAAACAAAAATATTTCCTATTTATGGCCGATAAAGGAGCTAAACTACCTCATGACTTTAATATTGAGAACATAAAGAGTAATCTTGATGAAACACCCTTATCTAGTCTCAGTGCCTTGACTCAATATGTTAAAACATTAGAAGGGAAAATTAAAGTTCTAGAAGGGGGAGCCACAACAAAGACATACGCTCTTGATGATATTTGTCTATATCCTTTCAATCGATGTCTCAACATGATTTCGTTTCCTGAGCATTGTGAAATTCCAAAGTTTGATCATTATAACAGAAAATCGGATCCCATTGATCATATTAGAGACTTTCGAAACATGACTTTAGAATTCACTCATGAGGACACATACTTAATGTGTTTGTTCCCACGAATTCTTGGAGGCCAATATATGGAATGGTTATCAAAAATTAGACCGCTTGTCAAAACATTTGAGGAATTGATCAACAAGTTCATCTCTCAATATTCCTATAACATACAACACCAAATCACAATGATTGATCTATGAAAGGTTAAGCAAAAACCTGGTGAATTGTTCATCACATTTCTTCAGAGATGGAGAAGATTGTTCACCAGATATCCACGTCATGTTTCTGAAAAGGAAAAGATCACTACATTCATAAATAGCTTGGATCAAGAGATGAGTTAACATCTAAATCTTCATTGTCCTCCCTCTTTTCAGAAAATGATTGAAAATACAATCACAATTGAAAATGCATTAGTCCAGAGAGGGATAATAAAACTTGATAAAGTCAATCCTAGCTCATCAAATCACCACAATGAAAAATCAAAGTTTTGGACTCGCAATAAGAATTTGGTGAACGATGGTGTTGTGGATGCACATCATGTCTCAGCTAAGCCAGTTGTTCTTAATATTCCTCGCAACAACAATTACAACAATGTCAAATCGGTTACAAATAAGGGAAAAAACTCCCCTCCTCGTCTGAGGAATAACCAAAATCCAACTTTTGTTCCTTATAAGAATAATACCAACAATCAAGGGTATCGTGGAAAAAAAATAACAATACCTTGGGAAATACATCAAACTTGAATACACAATGATCTTCATTCTTCTCGAATAGAACTTTCACTCCATTGGGGCAATCTCTGGAATCTTCTCTCAAAGACTTAATGGCAAAGAACGTTATTACCCTACCGCCTCAACGTAACTTCAAACCTAGTGTGAAGCCACCATCATGGAATGATGCATACTATTGTGAATATCATAGATGTAAAGGCCATCGTACAAATGGTTTCCAAGCTTTGAAGAATGTTATCCAAGATTTAATTGACAAAGACATTGTCACAATAGAAGGGAACCAACAATCAAACGAAGACCACCAAGCATTTCGAAATCCTTTGCCCAACTATCAAAAGGGTGAGTCTTCTAGAAAGAATGTTAATCATGTCAATGAGCATATAATCAATCATATCTACACTAACGACGAGTGGGTTAATGTTATAAAATTCAAAGAGAAAATAGAGTATAGAGAAGTTAACGTAAAAACAAGGTCACAAGCTAAAGTTTTCCTAAAAGGTGCTCCTTCAAAATAAATTATGCCACTACTGTCACATCAATATGATTTAATCAATCAACTTGGAAAAACTTCTACCCAGATCTCTATCTTGGAAATTTTGAAGATTTCCTCGGTGCATACATAAATTCTAGACAAAGCCCTCATTGAAACAACTGTATCTGATGATCTGAATGTGGATCAATTTCAAGCCATGGTGGGACATTTGTCCTCACCCACATTCCTTTCATTTTTTGAAAAAGATGATGTTTCCATGACACATCCCCATAATTCGTCATTATACTTAGAAGTCATGGTCCACAAGTTTCATGTCAGACGAGTTCTAATAGATGGAGGTGCTGGTTTAAACATATGTACCATGAAATTAATTTGGGCTTTAGGATTTTCTAAGGATTCCATTGATCCCAGAAGAAAGATTACCATTAAATCCTATGATGATGAGGAAAGAGCATCCAAGGGTTTAATCATGCTACCAATCAGAGTGGGACCTGTTAGTGCCATTTCTGGTTTTCTCATTGCCTAATTGTGTACTCTCATTTTTCATGACAAAACTTTAGCTATGGGGTGTTTTTCTTTTTGGCACGTGGGGTAAATGGGCTCCCACCAGGGTTCAGCTCAGCGTGCTAAGTGTTTATGTCTCTGGTGGCCAGATCTTCCTTTTCTTCCTTGCCTTGTGTTTTTTCTTTGTCTGGCGGAGGTGAGATTAGAGTGAAATCAGGATCAGGATTTTGCCTTTCGCTCCTCTTTCGGGTTTCATTCTGCCTCTAGTTTCACGCCTTTTTTTTTCCTTTTGTCTTGTGTTTCCTCTGGTGGAGGCGGGATTAGAGTGGAAACCAGTTTCGAAACCTTGCTTGTGTTTCACTTTCTGGTTTCATTCTAGCCCTGTCTCCACTTGTGCCAGTTTTCCTCTTGTCTCTGCCTTGCGGCTTTTTCATTTTGTTTTGGTTTCGACTCCACCTCCGCAGTCTTTTGTAGAGGCGAGGGCGGGATGGTTTTTGGTCCCAGTCTCTTTTGTTTTTGTTTCTTCTCCTGCTCCAGCTCTGACTTCGACCCTATCTCTTTCCTAGTTTTGGCTCCGACCTTGTTTGGTTCCCGTTCCATTTTCCTTTTTGATTCATTGACCTTTCTGCCTGGTTCATGTTAACTTAAGTGGTTCCCCCGAGCCCCATTTTCCATTTGTTACTGGCCCCTAGCTATCGAATTTTACCGGCCCCGTGCTGTTTTCGCTTAGACCTTTGGCACTCAGGATAACCTCTCGGTGATCCCTGTGTTATCTCCCCAAGGTCTCTTTTCCGTCGGCCTATGTTGGTTGAGGTCGGGGAGATGTTTCCCCAACTTCTTTGTGTCTCACTGATGGACTTTTCCCTTTGGTGTGTTGGCATCCACCCAGGGTGAGGTCTTAGTGAGTTCTATCTTGTCTCCCTGACTTGTGTGCTATGGGATCCCATCGGTGTAAGTTTTGATCTGTGGTGGGAGGTCTTGGCAAATACAATTTGTTACACCGACCGAAAACATAAAGGATAATCTCTTCGGCAGGAGTCTGGGCTCTCGGTGTAACATCTTGGTGGTGTCATCTTGTTACACTGACCAGTGGTGAAGGATTTATTTTTTTGGTGAGACTCTTATTTCGGTATGTGGTCATGGCGAAAGGGTCAGGTCTTACCGATAGTGGTTCAATATGTGGCTTTCGGTGAGAGTCCTATTTTCTCTTGGCGAACAGGTGTATAAAGGTTTTCGGTGATGCAATGTGATATCTACAAAGGGTCTCTCAGAGACAAATAAGTTACAGCGACAAAGTGAATACAAGGGTGCATCAGTAAGAAACATCAAATGTCTCATCAGCGTACATTTGGCAAGTGAGTTCATCGGCGGGGGAAGTTCTATGTCACAACGACTTGAAGTGATGCATTTCGATGAAGCTTGGTGATGTCTCTGTGATGTCTCACCGATGGTAGGTGACTATAGCGACTGTGAAAAAATGAAAGGATTGCTTCGGTGAGAGATGTGCCCTTGTCTTGGCGAATGGATAATACATAAAAGTGATACATTTTGATGAGGCATTTTGATTCTGTATGATGTCTCCCCGACCTCTTTTTGTCTTGCTAACTGTGGAGGCCTTTTTCAACGATTCGACAAAGATTTTAAAAAGACAACCGTCCGATCTTGGTTGATCGACGACAGAGATTCAAACATGTGTGTTTCAGGGTTTCTGTTATGTTCACATGTGAAAACTTGGGGCATTCATGGTGGCAGATGAGAGGGTCGATGGATCCACTAAACTAGCATTCATGACGACAGCTCTAGGACAAGGACGACATGGCTCGAGTATGGGTGCCCAGATTCTACGACGGATTTGACATTGATTGCCTGGCTTCATTCATGTGAGAATGTCTTTCTTGTAGTAACCTAAGCAGTTGCATTTATGTGACTAGTGGGGCAATTGGAATTTTTGACTTGGCCTGCAAGCTGTTCTAGGGTTTGTCCTAGTCAACTGATGATGTGTAATCTCATCTAGTCGGTTGCTTATTGCTTCTCCTATTCCTATAAAGGAGAATTTCTTGGCTGAATGTAAGGGTTCATAACCTTTAGGTTCAGTTCCACTTTTTGAGTTCTGGGATTGGTCTGAGATAGGCTAGGGTTTAGTCTTGAGTCATTTTTTAGTCTATAAACTGTAATGTTGAATTCCTCTATAAGTGCAATCAGTTAAGCAAGAATACATGAAGATGCTTATCTTTCATGCATATCATCAGATTGTCTCCACATTTGTAGGCTTTTAATCATTTGAATAAATGCATAAGATGTTTGTGTTCATCTTCTCATACTTCATGGTACTGTGTTATTTTTTGATAGGTCTGCTTCAAGGAAGCAGTTAAATACTTTGAATAGATAGCAGTGATTACTTGTTTGCAGGTTGGATTTGGTAAGAAGAGTCTTGTTGATACAAGAGTTGGATTGTCAGTGTAAGGCACTGATAGCTGATGTAAGGCATTAGCAAAACAAAATCCACTAATTGAGTCCTGTTTGCAGATGAATTCCATCTTTTGTGTGTGATTCAGTGACCTCGGATTAGGCACTGATCTATTTGCAGCCTGGTTCCTCTCAGAAAACATTTTATAAATCATTGAATATCTTTTGTTTAGTTTGTGTCCTGCCTCCTAGTTGCTTCAAGGTTGAGCTATTGAGAATCTAGCCCCATTTGAGGTCCTTAACGCTTGACATTAGGAGTTATCTACTATAAAAAGCAATGTATGGTCTTCTTTGAGGCATTGTGTGGGTATACCCACCTTGGTTCTACAGAGCCTAAAGTGCAGAAGATCTCAGTCTTTGACTGAATCTTGTCAGTTGGTCTAGGTCGTCCAAGCTACCCTTGATTGGAGTTGGCTAATCCATAGGTAGAATAGGAGACCAACTTGGTTTGCAAAGAAAATCAACCAACAAGATGGCGACTTCGTTGGGGAGTTACTCAAAAATTCGGTTATTAAGTGCCATATCAAAGAGTCATATTTGTTTTCCATGTTGGTTTTGGTTCAAAGCCTGAAGAATCTATGTCCTGGAGAAAAGTTTTGTTGCAGTGAACCTGAAAGCTACAAGATCTATGGTGCTCTGTCGGATGGAACTCAGAGAAAGATTTATATGTAAGTGAGCTTCATACTTTTTGAAGCTTAGTCCTCTGCAAAGAGGTGGCGACTCTGTCAAGGTGAACCTATTGAATATTTGAAGGATAGTTCCATGGCTGCAACATTTCTAGGTATTCTTCATGCTTTTTGAACATTGAAAATTTTTTATTCCCCTTTATTTGGTGAGAGCAAGCACTAGCATCAAGGGAGGTTTCAATATTGTAACTAGATAGTTGTAGAGGGATAGGTTTCATTTGCAAGATGCATTGTTGTCTTGATGCTCCCTCTACAAGCTATGATACCATGCTTAAGGCACACCATGAGGATGAGTGAGTCCTTTGATGACTCTCATTGCCAACATGATAAAAATAGAGCCAAGTGAAAAGAGGAAGTGGGAGTAGTAGTTTAAACCATCATTGCACTAATTATATGCCTCCTATTGAAAATGATATAGAGCAGTTGCAAGATGTGTTGAATGGTGAGTGTATCCCTTTGTATACACTTGATGAAGTTTTCACAGAATGTGAAAATATGCAGAGCACTGGAGCTAGTTGTTTTCAGCTTCAAGGTAATGTAAATGATGAATATGACAGCTTGTTGTCACATAACAGTCAGCATTTGGAAATTATGCCTAACTTTCGAATGCATAAGGATCATGTACATGTTTATAATGATGAATATGATAGCCTGTGGTATCTAATTGTGATTAGACTATGTTTCTATGTAGTCCTGATCAGTATTCACATGTATTGCCACATGATATAGAATCAAAGAATCAAGAAGGTGGTAATAATGAGACCTATTTGATCTGGTTTCCAGTTAATGACAAAATTAAACACAGGGAAAGTTTTCACTTGCACAAGGGAAATCAGATACTTGTGTTTGCAGAGGTGCATTCATTTATACTGTTGCAGATTGGCAGGGGCAAGCATGAGCTAGGGGAGGCCAGCTCATTTTGCAGAATTGTATTTGAAAGGGGTAAGAGCTGGCTCTCATTTTTCATTTGGTGGCCTAGTGTCATCAAATTAAATAAAGAATCAACAATGTGACTCTTGAATTTCCTGTTCATGTACAATTCTTGATGTGTTGCTTCATTTGAAGCATTTCTTTTTCCATGAACATTAGGTTAGGTTTTTGCTTTTCTGGTCAGTTTTGTTTTGTTGTGTCTGCTAACCTTGTCCTATTAGTTCCTCACTATTTTTGGGTTTCCTTTTGTTCTTGTCTACTCTCCTAGTAATCTGAATTCTTGCTATGCCCACTAGGGGCATACATCCCCAACTAGAGCCTATGTTAGTGCCATTTCTAGTTTTCTCATTGCCTAATTGTGTACTCTCGTTTTTCATGACAAAACTTTAGCTATGGGGTGTTTTTCTTTTTGGCACGTGGGGTAAATGGGATCCCACCAGGGTTGAGCTCAACGTGCTAAGTGTTCATGTCTCTGGTGGCTAGATCTTCCTTTTCTTCCTTGCCTTTTGTTTTTCTTTGTCTGGCGGAGGTGGGATCAGAGTGAAATCAGGATCAGGATTTTTCCTTTCACTCCTCTTTCGGGTTTCATTCCGCCTCCGGTTCTGCGCCTTTGTTTTTCCTTTAGTATTTTGTTTCCTCTAGCAGAGGCATGATCGGAGTGGAAACTAGTTTCAGAACCTTGCTCGTGTTTCACTTTCTGGTTTCATTTCGGCCCCGTCTCCGCTTGCACCAGTTTTCCTCTTGTCTCCACCCCGCGGCTTTTTGGTTTTGTTTTGGTTCCAGCTCTGCCTTCGCAGTCTTTTGTGGAGGTGGGGGTGGGATGGTTTTCGGTCCCAGTCTCTTTTGTTTTTGTTTCTTCTCCTGCTCCGGCTCGACTCCAACTCTATCTCTTTCCTGGTTCCATCTCCGACCTTGTTTGGTTCCCGTTCCGTTTTCCTTTTTGATTCATTGACCTGTCCACCCTGTTCATTTTAACTTAAGTGGTTCCCCCGAGCCCCATTTTCCATTCATTACTAGCCCCTAGCTACCATTTTTACTGACCCTGCGTTGTTTTCGCTGAGACCTTTGGTGCTTAGGATAACCTCTCGGCGATCCCCATGTTGTCTCTCTGAGGTCTCTTTTCCATTGGCCTGTGTTGGTTGAGGTCAAGGAGATGTTTCTTTGAATTCTTTGTGTCTCACCAATGGAATTTTCCCTTCGGTGTGTTGGCATCCGCTTGGGGTGAGGTCTTAGCGAGTTCTATCTTGTCTCCCCAACTTGTGTGCTCTAGGATCCCATCAGTGTAAGTTTTGATCTGCAGTGGGGGGTCTTGGTGAATACGATTTGTTACACCGACCGAAAACATAAAGGATAATCTCTTCGGTAGGAGTCTGGGCTCTTAGTGTAACATCTCGGTGGTGTCATCTTGTTACGTCGACCGGTGGTGAAGGATTTATTGTTTCGGTGAGACTCTTATTTTGGTATGTGGTCATGGCAACGGGGTCGGGTCTTATCGATAGCGGTTCAATATGTGGCTTTCGGTGAGAGTCCTATTTTCTCTTGGAAAATAGGTGTATAAAGGTTTTTGGTGATGCAATGTGATATCTACAAAGGGTCTCCCTGAGACAAATAAGTTACAACGACAAAGTGAATACAAGGGTGCATCGGTAAGAAACGTCAAATGTCTTAGTGGCGTACATTTGGCAAGTGAGTTCATCGGTGGGGAAGTTCTATGTCACAGCGACTTGAAGCGATTCATTTCGATGAAGCTTGGTGATGTCTCTGTGATGTCTCACCGATGGTAGGTGACTATAGCGACTGTGAATAAATGAAAGGATTGCTTCGGTGAGAGATGTGCCCTCATCTTGGCGAATGGATAGTACATAAAAGTGATACATTTCGATGAGGCATTTTCATTCTGTATGATGTCCCCCCGACCTTTTTTTGTCTTGCCGACTGTGGAGGCCTTTTTCAACTGTTCGACAAAGATTTTAAAAAGACAACCATTCGATCTCAGTTGATCGACGTTGGAGATTCAAACATACATGTTTCAGGGTTTCTGTTATGTTCGCGTGCAAAAATTTGGGGCATTCATGGTGGTAGATGAGAGGGTCAATGGATCCACTGAACCAACATTCATGGCAACAGCTCTAGGAAAAGAACATGGCTTGAGTATGGGCGCCTAGATTCTGTGATGGATTTGACATTGATTGCCTAGCTTCATTCGTGCGGGAATGTCTTTCCTGCAACAACCTGACCAGTTGCATTTATGTGACCAGTGGGGAAGTTGGAATTTTTTACTTGGCTTGCGAGCTATTCTAAGGTTTGTCCTAGTCAGTTGATGATGTGTAATCTCATCTGGCCAGTTGCTTGTTGCTTCTCATATTCCTATAAAGGAGAATTTCTTGGTCGGATGTAAGGGTTCAGAACCTTTGGGTTCAGTTCCACTTTCTGAGTTTTGGGATTGGTCTGAGATAGGCTAGGGTTTAGTCTTGAGTCATTTTTGAGTCTGTAAACTGTAATGTTGAATTCCTTTGTAAATGCAATTAGTTAAGCAGGAATACATGAAGATGCTTATCTTTCATGCATATCATCAGATTGTCTCCACATTTGTAGGCTTTTAATCATTTGAATAAATGCATAAGATTTTTTTGTTCATCTTCTCATACTTCATGGGACTCTGTTATTTTTTGATAGGTCTACTTCAAGGAAGCAGTTAAATCCTTTGAATAGATAGCAGTGATTACTTGTTTGCAGGTTGGATTTGGTAAGAAGAGTCTTGTTGATACAAGAGCCAGATTTTCAATGTAAGGCACTGATAACTGATGTAAGGCATTAGTAAAACAAAATCCACTGATTGAGTCCTATTTGCAGATGAATTCCATCTTTTGTGTGTGACTCCATGACCCTGAATTAGGCACTGATCTATTTGCAGCCTGGTTCCTCTCATAAAACATTTTATAAATCATTGAATACCTTTTGTTTAGTGTTTTTCCTGCCTCCTAGTTGCTTCAAGATTGAGCTATTGAGAATCTAGCCCCATTTGATGTCCTCAACGCTTGACATCTGGAGTTATCTACTATAAAAAGCAATGTCTGGTCTTCTTTGAGGCATTGTGTGGGTATACCCGCCCTAGTTTTGTACAGCCTAAAGTGCAGAAGATCTTAGTCTTTGACTGAATCTTGTCAGTTGGTCCAGGTCCTCCAAGCTGCCCTTGATTGGAGTTGGCTACTCCATAGGTAGAATAGGAGACCAACCTGGTTTGCAAAGAAAATCAACCAACAGGACCTATTATCAAAAATACTTTTTGTCAAGTATTAGAGTGTGATCTCACATACAACATCATATTGGGTCATCCTTGGATCCATGACATGCAAGCTATACCATCTATATATCATCAATGTCTTAAGTTTCCTTATGATGGATAGGAGATTACGATATCGGCCACTAATTCTCACAGTCAAACTTTTGCTACCATCAAAGCTATTCAAGACACTTTGTTTCCTAACAATTGAGAAGCTACTATTAACACTTCTCTGAAAGTTGATACACAAATCAGTCAACTAACCAAAACCTTTGACAATAAATTATGGTTCAAGGATAATGGCATAGGAGAATATTCTCTTTGTCTGGCTAATCTTCGCACATCACCTCGGTCACATGGACAACCTTCTATCATACACCATCAGATATCTGTAGTGTCAACATCAACACAACCAGTGGTAGAACCAATCATAAAATTCAATGGACAATTTATCAAGGAGAAATTCCTGATGGAAGATCTCGAGGATAGCAAAATGCTCAAATGGCTCTATAGAGATGAATATGAAGATGAAGATGAAATAATCCTTAATATCAAGTTACCAACTGATAAATATGGTAAAGGGTATTCAATCATGCAAAAGATGGGCTATGAGGGTAATGGTCCTATCGGAAAAAGAAAATAACGAGTAATTGAGCCTATTGATCCTCCAGGACTTACTGCAAAAGATAAAATAGGACTAGGCTATGATACTAGCTCAAAGGAAACAACATCCAAACAATTGAATAATACTATGTTCACATTGCAAGAAGGATTCCATCCAAAGGAAGCATGCTTAATAGTAATTTAGAACTTCGTTGATAATAACTCTAACACAGACTCTAGAGAATACGAATGGGATACCATCCATAATGATGAATTCTGGAGAGATAAACAGGTTGATATGATACACAAGTATACACCTACTCTAATCAAGGGAGAAGGTTCAAGAACCCAACCACACGAATCTAAACTACAACGCAACTATGATTCTAGTGATACCGAGTCAGATTTAATCGAAAAAGACTATGGTGAGGACAATACCATCATTGATCTACCTCATACCTCATATCCTATAGACGTCTCTATTATGACCATAACCATAGCTGATTTCACGCAACTTGATGACCTGCTACCACTAATACATAATGATCTCATTGACTAGGATCTATCTGAACCTCCTGATATACCTATGTTTCCAACTGACGAATCTATTGTAAACTTCCTTTCTGCAGATGATGTAAATGATTGTTCCACTAGCGATTTTCAGCATGAGATCCTTAGTCAGGAGAGTGTCAAGTTTCCTAGCTACAAAAGTAAAAATCAAAAAGAAAGATCTAATGGTGAAAACCATAATCTGGCAGTGTTAGATCAAACAAAAGATAAAACAAAGAGCGTATCATATGGTGAAAACCTTTTGAAGGCACTAGATGATGGAATGCTTGACACTCTCTCAGAGCACTATCATGAGTGATCACCTATCTTGATTGAGCCTACAAAAGTAGTTAATCTTGAAACTATAGAGAAACCGAGGATTCTACAGTTACCTGCATCAATGACAGATAAAGAAGTACTTGAGTTCATGGAATTTCTTAGAGCGAATCAAGTCAATTTTTCCTGGTCTTATCTCAATCTTATAATGCATCACTTTTCCATTAAACCAGGGGTAAATCCTGTAATACAAAAACTTAGAAATATGCATCCTCATGTGGCACTACTAGTTAAGGAACTTAAGAAACTCCTTGATGTGGGATTTATAAGATCAATTGACTATGAAGAATGGATCTCCAACATTGTTCCTGTATCCAAGCCTAAAAAAAGTGTTTGAGTATGCATAGATTTCAAAGATCTTAATAAGGCATGTCCTAAGGATGATTTCCCTCTTCCAAGCATTGATACTATAGTTGATCTAACGACAAGCCATTCCATGTATTCACTAATGGATGGTTTTTCTGGTTATAACCAAATCAATATTGCACCTGAAGACCAAGACAAAATAGCTTTCACATGTCCTTGGGGGACTTACTGTTGGAACGTCATGCCTTTCGGTTTAAAGAATGTTGGGGCTACATATCAAAGAGCTATGACTACAATTTTTCATGACATGATGCACAAATTCATGGAAGATTATTTCAATGACATACTAGAAAAATCATACACAAGAGGACATCTTGAGATATTATCCAAAATATTTGCAAGGTTGGAAATGTTCAAAGTTCGCCTCAACCCTAAGAATGTGTTTTCGGAGTCACATCTAGAAAATTCTTGGGATACATAGTTTCAACAAAAGGAATTGAAGTAGATCCCTCCAAGGTACAAGCGATCATGGAAATGCCTCCACCAAGGAATATCATTCAGTTGAGATCACTACAAGGATGACTTCAATCTATATGAACATTCATTGCACAACTAGTAGATAAATGTCTACCTTTCACACATCTACTACATAAGAATGTTCCCTTAAAATGGGATGATAAGTGTGAAGTGGCCTTTCGACAACTCAAGCAGTACTTGATGAACCCACCAGTTCTGATACCACCAAATCTAAACAAACCATCATCTTATACATTTATGCCATAGAGACATCTTTGGGGGTGTTGTTAGCACAAGAAGACTCTATAGGAAAAGAACATGCAATCTATACTATCAGTCAAACATTAATAGGTCATGAACTCAACTACACTTTCATCGAGAAGGCTTTCCTAGCTGTGGTCTTTGCCTTACAGAAGTTTTGACACTACATGTTAACTCATACAATCAATCTTGTTGCAAAGATTCATCTACTCAAATATCTGTTAAGTAAGGCCACGTTGACAGGAAGGTTAGCAAAATGGGTCATGATTTTAAGCGAGTTGAATATTCACTATATTGATCGCAAAGCAATCAAAGGACAAGCTATTTCTGACCAACTAGTTGAAGCACCCCTACAGGTAGAACATCCCATGCACATTGAATTTCTAGATGCTGATGTTTTCACGACAAAGTCAAAGAAACCTTGGTCATTATATTTTGATGGCTCATTTACTCAACACGGATCGGGGGTAGGCAAACTCTTTGTCACCCCTCAAGGAAATACCATTCCTCAATCATATCAGCTAATGTTTCCATGTACTAATAACATAGCTGAATATGAGGCTTTAATCACTGGACTCAAAATAGCATTGGAATGGAGAATCATAGAATTGCAAGTTTATGGTGACTCACAGTTAGTCATTACCAAATCAATGATGACTATTAGACCAAAGATGATAAATTGTTGCTATACAAGAAAATGGTTGATGATTTCAAGAAATATTTTGTAGACATAAAGTTCATACAAATTCCAAGGCTTGATAACAAGGAAGCTGACGCTATGGCCACAATCACTTCATTGTTACAACTCCTAGAAACTTAGGCTCGCTACGAATTTCTGGTGGAACAATCATTTACGCCTGCTTATGACACACCCGAAAGCCAAATCATTTTCCACTTAGTAGGATCCAATTCACCCTCGTATGGAAAGATTTATTCCTACCTAAAAGATGACATCTTACTACTTGACTTATCTTGTAACCAAAAGCACAATTTTATCCACCAATCCTCTCGCTATACCATTATCGCTGACACTCTCTATCATTGTGGTCTTGATGGTACTTTACTTCAATGTCTTGAACATGATGAATCCGATAAGGCTTTACAAGAAGTTCATGGTGGCATTTGTGGTACTCATTCAAGTGGACTAACCTTATCCAAGAAATTGATTAGAATGGGATACTACTAGCCTACAATGGAGAGGGAATCATTCACTTTTGTAACAAAGTGCTCTAAATGTTAGATACATGGAAATCTCATTCATGCACCAGTACAGGAACTACAACTATTTGTACCAACCTGGCCATTCTCTCAATGGGGATTGGATCTAGTTGGCAAGATTCATCCTTCATCCTCAAACAAACACAAGTTCATCATCACAGCGACATAGTATTTTACCAAGTGGATTGAGGTAGTACCTCTCACTAAAGTCACTAGCAAAAAAATCTCATCATCAATACTCAATTATCTCATTTGTTGGTATGGCATTCCTAGCTCCATCATCATAGCTAATGGGTGACCATTCAAAAATTAGGATGTTGATGAACTTTGTGAGAGATTTCATATTCAACACAAATACTCAACACTTTATTATCCACAAGGGAATGGCCAAGTAGAGGGATCAAATAAAATAATATTAATTTTTTTGAAGAAGACTATAAATGATGCAGGAAAAGATTGGCATGTTCAACTCAATCCTGCATTGTGGGCTTACAGAACTAGTATCCAAACGCCAACAAGAGCAACACCATTTTCTCTTCTCTATGGAGCAGAAGCCATCCTACCTTTAGAAGTTGAGATTCCATCACTCAGAGTATAACTGAAAGGTCTCATAATAGATGATGAATACAGAGTTTCCTGACTCCAAGAACTGGAACTTCTTGATGAAAAGAGACAACGAGCAACTGATCATTTGAAAACCTATCAACAAATGATGTCTTGTAGCTATAATCACAGAGTCAAATCACATACCTTTCGAGTTGGTGATCTTGTTCTAAAAGAGAACCCACACAATCAACAAGCAGAGAGAAGAAAGTAAAGTTTGAACCTAATTGGCTAGGTCTGTACATGGTCATACCAGTATATGGCTCAGGAGCATACAAGCTATCAATGCCAGAAGCGGACCTGTTTGATGAACCCATCAACAACATGCACCTAAAAAATTATTATGTCTAAAGTAGTCATCATCATCTAGAAAAGTCCTAAAGAAATACAAAAATAGTAGAAAAAGTCGTGAAGAAATACAAAAACAACAAAAAAAGTCCTAAAGAAATACAAAAACAGCAGAAAAAATCCTGAAGAAATACAAAAACAACAGAAAAAGTACTGAAGAAACATAAAAATAGCAAAAAAAGTCTTGAAGAAAATACAAAAATATCAGAAAAAGTCCTAAAGAAATCCAAAAAAAAATCATAAAAAGTCCTTAAAAAATGGTTACCCTGGTGAAAACTTGGCAAACAGGCATCCCGGTAATGAAAAAAAAAGAAAAAGAAAAATGCAATAAAAACAAATAGTGAAAATATGGCAAACAAACGCTATTTATAGCTCTCCATCTATTAGTTCATGTTTTGCACTAGGCTTTCATTTCATGCATCTTTCCTACATCTTAGGGTCATACCAGCATCGTATCACCATCATTTTCTTAGAGCGATAACATCTTACCATGGCTTGATTATTGTACATATCCATTTCAACAAGTTGTGTCAAAAACTGGGGGCAAAACATTGACATACTCTGGGGCAACCAACTTTCAAAGATCTACCAAAACAACTCAGCAACAATAAAGAACTCAGTCATGTGAACAAACAATCAAAACACATGAACAAATATCCGATCATCAATCCATATCACAATGGCTTTTCAGCATAATACCATATCAGAACTCATATCTAGATGATCTAAAATATGAATAATGATTAGAATATCAGTTTTACATTTTGAACAAATGGTTGTTTTATTTTTCGACATCATCTCTCTGGAGCACACTCAATGATGTATTGAACTAGAATGGCAAGGAAGGAGGATGATTTTTCTTTGTCTGTTGTTTAGAGGTTAACTATCAACTTGATGCAAATATGTCATGAAACATGATTTCCAAAGCATATCATTGACGACAGTTCCACATTTGCATCAAAAGGTGGTTATTCTTTGCCCGCTTATGCAAGAAATGCTTAGGTCATCTCGGTCCAATTATACCTCGATGCTTGTGTTTGCTTGCTATATCAAAAAAATAATGAAAGTTTTACTCAGGTCATCATTGGTGCTAATCTCCCCTCTGATGCTTGTACATACTTCCAACATTTTATAAGGCTCTATGATGATTCAAGAAAGCTACCCAAATGGCTCAATGAACAGTTGGTTTTATTTAGTTGCATTTCATTTAGATCAATGTATATATTATGCATATTGGATTCGCATTAGAGTTTCAAACAAAGCTAAACACATAAATCAACAGTTGTCATGTCTCTTTAGATTATATGTGGAGGAAATTTGGACATTTGTTTCATCCCCATTTCATTATCATTTCATCTCGGTCTTGTGCATATCATATAGTTTAAACATCCATCATGGGGATCCTTTCCCATGTACGTATCCTTCATGATGCATTATCATTTCATATTTTGTATCATTTCATTACATATCATCAGACTTTCTCAATTTTCTCATTTTGGTTTATTTATTTTTTATTCTTATCCTATCCATCATTTTCATTTTACATTTCATCCTTTAATACCATTTGCACATTATCTCATTTAAATTCATTACATTCCATCATCACATATCATATCATTTCATTCCTTTCATCCCATACCTTTTCATTACATTACATTGCATAGCATATCATTCGATTTTTCATTTCATTTTATCATCCCATTACATTACATTGCATATCATGTCATTCAATGTCATTTCATATCATTTTACATTTCATCCTTTCATGTCATTACATTTCATTTTCTATCCTATCATTATTTCATCATTTTTCACATTCCTCACATCATTTTCTCATCATTATCATATCCTTATTATTCATATAATTATCATTTATCATTTATCATCACAACAACTCATATCATTTTATCATCTCAGGTCACTTCATAATTCATTTTATTTTACCATTACATTTACTTCTATTTTTCTTTCATTACATTTTATTTCATATCATTACATTACATTTTTTTATATCATTTCATCTCATTTTATTTTATCGTTTCATTCCAATACATTTCATTACATTACATTGCATATCGTATCATTATATAACATTTAATTTTATTATTCACATCATTTCAATTTTACATTTTATCATCTTCATTTCATTTCGTCATTTCATTTTTCATCTCATTTTTCATTTCATCATTTCATATCATTACATTTCATTTTATCATTTCTTCTCATTTTATTTCATTTTCATCTCACTTTTTTTTCATTTCGGCATTTCATATCATTACATTTCATTTCGTCATATTCATTACATTACATCTCATTTTCATTTTTACATTTTCCATATCATCTCATTTTCATTACATTTCATATCATTACATCTCATTTTATCATCTCATCAATCTTTTTCATTACATTTCATAGCATACATTTCATCATTTATCATTCACATCTTTTCTCATTCTCAAATACAATTTATAAAACATTTGATTCATATTACATATCATATGGAAAAATTATCACATCACATCATCATCATTTATAACATTTTGAAAATTCAAAAAGAAAAACACAATAATTTCATACAAACATTACATTTCCACATCATTCATAATTCATATCATATCATATCATCTAGACACATGGCATTTTTACCATCATCATCCACCTACATAAGATCATTAGTACACATCATATCAACCATCATCATATCATAATCATATCACATCATCGTACAAATCATGTTAGTCAGTAGATCATATATCAAAATCCATACCACATAAGCAAATAAATAAATGCATATCCATCTCATATCATCATATCAAATGCAATACATCCTCAAAACTCATTGCTGCTGCATATCATCGCTCATCAAAAATACATACAAATGTCCAATAGTCCAATGAAACTGAAATGCCTAGAAAGATACATGAGATATGATCAAAAATCAATGTACATACTCCAAAGAATATGGGATACAACACATAAAATCCTACATACATCACAGCTGGCTGGTGGAACCCCCTGAGGGAGCTGGTCTCAAGGATGGTGGCCTCCCACTGGTTCATGCATTTGGATCTTGTTGGGGCCCTGTAAACCCCATGCTCTGGGTAGCCATCTGTGTCCTACTCTTGGTCCTAGTATGGGACCATGGGAAAGGCTCTCTGCGCTCAAGAGGACATAACTACTCATATCTAACCTAGTAGTACTTTGCCTCTCTAGCCATATCAAAGCCCTCTGCAATGGCCTCTTACAATGATGCACTCTCTATAGTGCCCATAAGCCTTTGTGCAACACCCTCAGCCTCTACTGCCCTCTATCTCAATTCATCTCTCTCAGTAATCAATTGGGCTATCTGTGGGTTTGGGGTAGGAGGTTGTGCCTATGCCTATGCCTATGATTGAGCCAGTTGTGCCTATAGTCGTGCAACCAATCCCTGTGCCTACACCAACTAACTCTACAACTGCACCTGTTGTCCCTGCAATGTCTGCACCTGGGCTTGCAGAGTGGTTATTTGTCCCTGCTGTGATGAGTATCCAACCCTAATCACTGTCTGCTGCCCAATCCTAGTCCTCGGTCACCGCATGATATGTACACCACTTAGAAAGTCTAGCCCTAGCCTCCTTGACACCTGCCCCTCATCTCCACCGTCATCCCCATCATCCCCATCAAATCTATCCTCCCCTCCACTCTCCTCCTCATCTCCCCCAACCCCTGCCTACTTCCCACCTGCCACATCCTCCTGGCTCCCTCCTCCTGGCTGTGGTACTACCAAAATGGGTGCTGGCTCATTAGGACTGGTAAACCATGTAAAGGGATGGGTATGGTAATAGACTGATTACTCGTCAGACATGCCAGCATCAACAGTATCTCATCTATCATCCCATATTTCAGGTGCTAAAGTCATATACTATGTATATGCTATCTGATATGAAATACACGGGCCCCATCTGGCCTCATCTTTGCTCTGGGCATAGTGTGCAACCCCTTGTGGCATCCCCTATGTGAAACTGAATTGTCACTGCACCCACAACACCAAAAACCTCTCAATGATGAAAGGGGTCCTTCCTATCAAAAACTAAGGAATACCTACAAACAACATCTCAAGGTGATATATATCCTATGGCTCACAATCTAGGTAGGGCCACCATATCACTGCATCCATATCATTCAGGCACCGTCTCCAGTAATCCACCTTGCCCAGCTTGGGCTGGACAAGGAACATAGCATAAGCATACACATAAGGTCTACCTGGTGGCATCACTCGGGGACAAGCTAGTCTCGTCACAGTAATATGCTCCCACGCCCAGACCTGAAGTAATGTCACACTACACGACAAACTAGATGCACCCCTATATACCACTTGATGTAAATCATGATATAAGTGAGCCAACATGCAGCTCCCCTAGGCATATCTCTGTGGTTGTACCAACATCTGCTCTAGGATCCTCCCCCATCCCATTGATAGTCCCTTTGACTGGTGATCCAGACAAAGGAGACCTCCAATGAATGCACCTAACACTGTAGGCAAGGTTGGATATCCCCTGAAATCCACCCATGGCACTCAGTACCCCACTATCTGTGCATCCCCAAACACTCTCCTCAGAGCATCTGTACCATCGAGCTCCTTGTGATCATAGAACACAAGGGCACCAACCATGGGAATACCAAGAATCCTGTAGACATCCTCTAGAGTCACAGTCACCTCGCCAGTTGACAAATGAAAGGTGTTGTGCTCTGAATGCCACCTCTTTTTCAATGTGGTCAATAGTCCCCTGTTGACCTGAATCAAAGGCATGGCCAACAAAGGTCTCAATCTGCATGTCCCTATCAATGCTACCTCATCTTGTGTCAGCTCGGCTATCCTATCCCACCCTGCCGTGTGTCGCTCCCTAATCTGGAGTTTTTTGAAAACCTCTTATTTTTGGGTAACACAAAACAGTCAATCAACATCATATCAATGATTCAATTTCAATCAGGACAAATCAATTTGACTCATACCTATTAGTGACCCATATCAAGTGTTTTACCTAGGTGACTCATATCAGGCAATCAATACACCAACTACCTATCTAAATATCACATCAATATGTTCTATCATTAATTAATATTTTTTTTCTATCGTAGAATGCAAATTTATCAACAATAAAATCATCATCCTATTTGTTTTCTATCATAGAAAGAAAATTTATCAACAATCAAAACATCATCTTATTTGTATTTCAATTGTGAATGCAAATATGTTTTCAATCAATCATCATCCTATTTTTTTTCTATCACAGGAAGCAAATTTATCAGAAGTCCTGTCAATCATCTACTCTCTCTTTTTTCATACAAGGGAAGCAAAGTTATCAGCTATCTACTCTTTGATTTCTATTTTGGAAACAAAGTTATCAATTCTTTATCAGATTTTCTATCCATATCAACATGATGACAAGACAATTTTTCTATCTATTGACTAAGGAAGCAATATACATCATCATTTTCACATCACTTTCATCCAATCATACATTCTATTTTTTTACCAGATGCACTATTTTGTGGTCTATATGCGCTAACACTCATATGCGCTATTTTGTATCCTAGATGTGCTAAAACTCAGATGCACCATTCTTTGCCTGGGATGCACTCAAATAGATCCCATATGCGCTATTTCCCTCTAAGCGCTAAAACTCTAAACCTAAGCACTACTTCATTTCTTGGATGCGCGATAACCCTATATGCGCTATTATTTTCCCTAGATGCGCTAAAACCCTAATTTTCTTATGGCATCCTATAAGCGCTACTTTTTTTTTGAATGCGCTAAACTAGTTTCTATGCTAAACCTACAAGATCTATCCTACATGCACTAGTCTTTTCATCGAAAGTGCTAAATTTTTTATCAAAAGCGCTAAAACTTTTCTAAATATGCTAAAACGCATGACTAAAACCTAAATCCACAGAAAAACATGGAAAATATTACTCAAAACAAAAAAATTTGAAAGCACAAGCGGTTAGATCGACTCACCAGTGGTCCATACGCAGCTAGCCTCTGGTATCGGGGGGATCGCTCGAATTTGTGATGGTGATACGAAATCTCCATTTTGCTAGGTCACTGTCAGAGCTACAGGATTCAAAAAAATCAAAAATGCAATTGACTTGTCCTTTTCTACCTTTTTACCTTTTAAAGGTCAACCAAAGGTAAGTTTTGAGACATTTTTTTTTAATCCAAATTTGACTTTATTTTTCACACTGGGGCATCTCTATACATCATTTTTCATGAGTTAAATAACAGAATTCACATCAACATCAAACTCTCCTCATCAAATCAAATAGTATCAACAACTCGTATCATCATCAGTGATTTACCTACCGAGGGGGCATCATTAACATTAGTAGCATCTTTCGATTAGGAACACATCAGAATCAGATCAAGGGCATATTTTTCAGAAAATGGGCATAGTCAAACACAACAAATTTCTAAAGCTGGAATATTTTCTTTGAAGCAATGCATTTCACACATTACTTCAAAGAGGGGCAAAATGTAGATGCATAAAATTGGTCATATCTGATTAATCCTAGCATTTAATTAAATATTTATTATTTAATTAAATTTCTCTAAAGTCTTCTACATATAATTAAGTTTAATTAATTTAATTATATTGTTCATTCATTTTATTTTTCTGTCATTATAAATAAATTGACTTTTATTTAATTATTTCATATTCATATGTCCACTTGATTAATTAAATAAATGAACTTTATTTATTTTAATTAATTATCACTTTTGAATTTAATTAATTTTTTTATTTAATTAAATTTAATTATTTCTTTTCAAATTTTTTTTCTAGATTAATTAAATATCTCATTTAATTAATTTCATTTACATACCACTTCTCAAAAATTTTAATTAAATATCTTCCATATCTTTTCAAAATCATAATTAAATATTCTATTTAATTATGAAATCTTCCATTATTCTTAAAATCTAGGGTAAATATTCTATTTTGAGAAAAACCTCTGTGTCACCCATAAATAAATAATTGAATTTTATAATTCATTATTTATCTTCTTCAAAATCTTTCCATAATCTCACAAAAAGATTATTTTTTGCAAATCATCTTCATCATCTTATCATACATCTTTTAATAGAAAAAGAAAACAAATATTGCTTTCTACTTTCTTATGTTTTTCTTCAGTCTTATCCATCCTCAACCGTTCGATCTGCCAGGAATTTCTACAATCGTTGATCATATCAACCAATCAGAAGCTTTTGAAAAACTCTATAAATAGCACAACCAATCCAAGCAAGGGTTACACAACACATATCAGAGTAATTAGAGATTAATTGCATTCTAGCACTATAGCATTCTAGTTTTATTATTCATAGCATCATCAATAGTCTTTCATTTTCAGCAAATCATGTCTTAGCTTAAGCATTACATGCATTTCATATTCAATCCCGTTCTTTAGGAGGATTGTTCATTGAGCCCAACATACAATCTGAGAGCCAGTTGGAATCAATGAAAATACTCAAGATAGAAGACGATATAGCGACATCGATAATAGGATACTGAGTTTGCAATATTTATTACTTTAATATTTTGTTTGATATAATGTCTTGTTGGTTTGATTGATTCATTTTGTTTTTACATATTTAATGCTCACAAAATCAACCACACAGTAAGTAATACTAAACTAATGTTAAACTATGAAGACGGATTACTCACCAAGTGGACCACCTTGGATAAGTATCCTCTAAAACTAATGAGAACTCATATGCTCGAACTCAGAACTTTATTTTATTAACTATAAATCATGAGTACAAAAGAGTAATGGATCTGTATTATTGAAAAACTTAAGAGTGCAAGTACAATATAAAATCTTGCAACCTTTTGAGGAAGGAGCATCATATCTTTATTAATACTATTAGCTAAACAAGGTAGTCAACTCCATGACTAGGAGGATGCCATTTAAGGAAAGTAGAGAAAATGGAGCGATGGTGTTATGTGTGTATGGAATCTGGTTAGATATGTAGGTCCAAACATAGATCCAACACAACAGTAATTCCCACACATGCTCAATCATTAAATTCCACTACAAGGTGGTTACATTTGGTTGCATGAAGAATCTTCTATCGTCGACCTCCTCCTTTGACCTTGAGTGATTCCTTTTTTGGACATTATGGCACATGCCCAACTGTGGTGTCTTCCTTAACTTAGCATCATTAAATTGAATCTTCATGGAAATGTCAGTACACACAATAACTACACATCTATAACCACCTTAAGTAACATTCATTAACCACATGCAAAATCAATATAGATAATCCACATAATATGATAATATCATTAAAACTTGCAGAGATAGGATTTAAGCTCAATTTCTATGGTTTGAGGGAAACATTATGAAAATATCAACATTTAACATCAAAGCCCATGAAAAATTCTAGCAAATGAACTATAGATTCTACCCAAAATTGGACCAAAAACTAGGCTCATTAGGACCCATCAAAGTATAACTTCCATGATATTTCAGTGTCTAGAGTGAAGATAGATTCACCAGGGAAATCTAAGACTAAAGGATGATCTACTTTGGTTGGTGCATCTACCAGTTGATCAGCAATAACTTTCCCTTTTATAGCCTTTCTTTTGACATATTGGATGTCATATTTGTTGAGTACCATGACCCATTTAGCTAGGCATCTTGTTAATGCTGCTTTATTGAGGAGATACTTCAACGGATCTATCTTTGAGACCAACATTGTTTTGAGGTTTAGCATGTAGAGCCTTTAGTTATTGAGTAGTGAAAACTGCTACAAGACAAGCATGTTCTACTAGACTGTAATTTACCTCATATCCTACCAAAGTACAAATGATATAATACACCACCCTTTCATGACCCATTTATTATTTTATGCAAGTAAGGCTCCTAGCGCTAAGGTGGTTGTTGAAATGTAGAGAATCAAAGGTTGTCCATCAATAGGCAGTGTTAATTCTAGTGGTGTAAGTAGGTACTCAATTTTTTGAAAAGCTTCTTGACACTTATATGTCCATACAAATGGTACCCCTTTTCTAAGTAGATGCTGGAAGGGATGTATCTTATCTACCAACTATTCTATGAATCATCTAATAGACTGTAGTCTTCCTTGTAGTGTCTATAGTTGACTTATATTGGTTGGTGGAGGCATGCCTATTATAGCTTTCACTTTTGTTAGGTCCACTTCAATGCCTCATCTAGAAACAATGTATCCTAGGAGTTTTCCTGATGTCACACTGAATACACACTTTTTAGGATTGAGCCTCACTTTGTATTCTTCCACTCTTTTGAAAATCTTATCTAGGACCCATAAGTGATCAATCCTTGTCAATGATTTAGCTAGCAGATCATCCACATAATCCTCCATGAGGGTGTGGGTGAGATCATGGAAAATGGTTGTCATAGTGCATTGATATGTTGCTCTAGCATTTTTAAGCCCAAAGGGCATGACATTCCAACAATAAGTTCCCCATGGACAAGTTAAAGTTGTCTTATGTTGATCTTTAGGTGTGATTCTGATTTGATTGTATCCCAAGAAACCATCCATGAGGGATAACATTTCATATCCTACTATTAGGTCCACAATTATGTCAATATTTGGTAGAGGAAAGTCATCTTTAGGACATGCTTTGTTTAGATCTCAAATTTTTTGAAGATGTGGATGCCACCTATTGGTTTTGTCACTGGTACGAGATTGGAAATCCATTCTTCATATTCAATTGATTTGATCAAGCTGACATCCACTAGTTTCGTTAGCTCGACTTTGATTAGTAAAGAAATTTTTGAGTGCATTTTTCTTAATTTTTATTTGACTGGTTTAGCACCTAGCTATAATGGAAAATGGTGTAATATCAAGTTAGGATCTAGTCCGAGCATGTCGGCATATGACCATGTGAATTTTACTTGTCTCTATGTGAAGAAGTTAGAAAATTCAGGTTGCTCTGTTTCTGTCAAAGATGTTGCAAAATAGATTAGCTAAGGATTATCTTCGGTGCCAATATTCATTTCAATAGATTTCTCAACCAATAGCGGTGACTTTTCTTGAGAAGTAGGGAGAATGTTCAACCCTCCATCCTTGGTTGTCTCAAAGAGGTTTTCGCCTTCAGATGCATCCTTTATTTTTACTTTTTCATTGTCTAAAGGCACCTTTTGGTTTTCACTTAAGGACTTGTCATTTTTCATTTTTTTCATTTTTTCCTTTATTGTTTTTACTTTTACGATTGGAGAGGTGAAAAAATTCCCCAAAATAAGTTGTGTTATCCAAGTCTATGGAAAATCCAACCGTATGGTCACCACTAGGAATTCCTTCTCACAATCCCAAGAACTCTGTTAGTGCTTTGTCATTCTCAAATGTATCCAAAGTAGGAGGTTCTTGTTGCTCCCAATTGATAAGATGGGGATAGATTAGGGGTATGACTTCATCAGATGTGTCAAAGTTAGAGGTTGACAGGGTAAGGATAGCTTTGTTGGCATGGTCACAAAAGGTTCTTATCAAATTCTCCCTCTTCTTCTTGGGAATAGGTTGGTCGGAAGTAGATGGATTCTAAGGTGGGCCAACTTTAAAATTTTGGCTAAATATTTAATAAAAAGTGGGCTCGTTAGGTTCTCTATAGGTTTCCTCAAGTTCATAGTTACTAGATGATTTTTTTGAACCCGTTCATACTCATTAGAGTCAGTGGAATTCTAGTAGCATTGGTCAGATGGTTCATTGGATGTCTCAATAGTCTTGGAAGTACCTACTTCCTCTTGTGTTGGTGTCGAGGTACTAGAAATGCCAATCTTAATCTATTGAAACCCAAGCCCTAGACCTTTCGATCATTTAGAGACAATGATAGGTTCAGTCATCCCATCTTGATGCAATCCTAACCCACTATGTCCATCATATCCTTTGTCTTGCATTTTTTGGAAGCCTTTTCCATATTGTTCTGTAGGTATTTGAGTGGGTGGAGGAGGTTCTTCATTGTCTTATTTTTATATCCATGAGATCACATCTTCGTTTATAGCTTCTTTACTTAGTTCCCCCCATTTTGTGAAGGTAGTTATGGGAGGGATGCATATAGTGACTATGGATTGTCTCTTATTTTCTATTGATTGACCATATGATTTAGGAGAAACCAACTAGCTGATACAATAATATTCTTTCATATGATACTCTCCACAGCCCTTATCTTGGATCTTAAATTTAGGAGTGATAGGTAATGTTTGGGAAGTAGATGGCTTGGAGAGGGTGGATGTGTCACTATAATGGGATGAGGTGGATGATGAAGCCTCCTAATTGAAAGGCACCTGTCATTCAGGTATTCCTTGTAGGTTAGTGCAATATTGGAAAGGATCAAGATCACCAGCTATCATGATCTCATTGCCATTGTATGGGAATTTAAGGCATTGATGGTAGGTGGATGGGACAACCTTCATGGCATGTATCCATGATCTATCTAGTAGAATATTATATGGGAGGTCAAGATCCAAGACATGGAAAGTGGTATTCATGAGTGTAGGACCAATTCTAATAAGAAGCGTTATGACTCCTTTAGATGACCTTTCTTCTTCATCATATGCTTTAATAAAAATTCTCTTGGTAGTGTCTACACACTCTTTTGAGAAGCCTAATGCCTTAACTAGTTTCAAGGTGCAAATTTTCAACCCTACTCCTCCATCTACCAAGACTCCTCTAACTTTTTTTTTATGAATAAGGACTTCAAGGTACAACGGATCATTGTGGTATGTCTTATTAGTTGAGTAATCTTGTTCAAAAAAAGTAGCATGATGGGAATTGGTTAGGTAGCCTACCATCTCTTGAAAATGATTGACATCAAGGTCAGTGGGGATGGTCATGCCTTGCAAAGCTTTGTCTATGACAACCTGATGCTTGGGTGATATACATAATAGTTCCAAGATATAAATTTTCCCTAGAGTCTTTCCCAATTGGTCAAGTAAATTGTATTGAGGCTTGGAGGATTGTTGTTTTTGCTTTGTTGGAGGACCTTGAACGTTTACCTTAGTTTTTCGAGTGTTGATAACACATTTAGGAGGTTTCTTTATGGTAATGGTATTGATATGTTCATCAACAACTCAAATGTGGTTTATGGTGGTGGTGTGGTTATAGTCATTTTTGACATTAGCATAGTTGGTCAAAATATTATTGGTCTTATTTCCTGAACTAGAGGCTTTTCCTTTTCCATGGTCATGTAGTGGATTAGAAAAGACTTTGTGATCATTGTTTGAGGATGGTTATTTTTTTCCATTAACTTCAATAGTTCCATTTTCCATGAGATCTTGTATAATGTTTTTTAACTATCAAAATTGTTATAGACTATGCCCCTTTGTTTGGTGGAAAATGCAAAAAGCATTGTCATCCCACCAAGAGGGTTTAAATTGTCTAGGTTCATATTGTTTTGGCTCAAGAAGTTGTATGACATTGTGTTGCATCAGTTGTTTAAAGACTACCTCAATCGGTTCCCCTAGGGGAGTGTATTCATGTTTTGGGAACTTCCTTTGCATTCTTAAATGTTGTGTGTTTTGGACAACATTGGAATTTTGATCAACATTTCTTGGTGTGTTGTTAGAGAGTTTGTGTCCTCTAAGTGTAATAAGTGGTCCTATGTGTATAGTTTTAGCATTGACAATGCCATCATTGGTTACATTCTTTTTTCGAGACCAATACTTGTTATTGTCATTAGGAGTACTTTGGACATTTGGATTTTTATTTGGAATTTTGATTTCACCTTTGTCAATGAGAGACTTTTCAACTATGATACCCTTTTGCACTATTTCAACAAAGGAGGTGCAACAATGTACTCTTAGGTCACTTCTCAATTTTGGATTAAGGTTTTCTAAGCATATGGTGACATTTTTCTTTTTGGGTATTTCAACCAGACATCGGTTGGATAGACTCCTCCATCTCTGGAAGAAGATGATAAATTTCTCCCCTTCTTCTTATGTAGTGTGACATAATTTGGCTATTATGATTTCATTGTCAATGTTAAAGGAAAAATGTTCAACAAAATTTTCAGCAAGTTCACCCCATGACCTTATGCCATATGGAAGTTGAGAAAATCATTCAACTACTATTCCAATAAGGCTTCATGGAAAAATTCTCATGAGATATGTGAGGTCACATGCCATGTCTATACACATTGTAGAAAATTCCCTTATATACTCAAGAGGATTACACTTCCCATTATACTTAGGCAAGTTTGGTATGACATATCCATATAGGAAGGATGGCATGTGTAAAATTTTGTCAAAGGTAAATGGACATGTCTTTTATTGAACATGTCTTTTTGTTAGACATTATCATATTATCCATTTGTTATTGAAGGGCTTTCATTTGTGTTTGCAAAACATCCACTTGTTTCAATGATGTGTTGGGAATATTGTTGGGGTCTACGTAGGTGTTTTGAGATCCAACATTATATGATGGATTTTGTTTGAGTGTATGTGTGTAGGATGGATTTTGGTTTGGAATATGAGAGGATTTGTTTTGGTTTGATGTTGGTTGGTTGGGAATGTTAATGTTATGCAAAGGATTGTGTTTGTTTCCAAATTGTATAAGAGGTATATGTCTCATTTGTGAAACCCCTATATATGGTATGGCACTAGTGGTGTTGATGTTTGGTGCAGCATTTTTTTTATTTATGTTAACTTTGGGCCTTTTTCCTACGTTATTAGTGCTAAGTGGATTTGATGTTGATGATCCTATGATGAATTTAAGACCTTGTGTTATGTTTTATGTGCCAAAGGGGAATGTGTGGATTGTTGTTGCATCTTGGGTAGATCCTCCAAATGGTATGGTTGTGTTTACTTGAGGGATAGAGCCACTAGAGACCGTTGTGTTGTTTCCTTGGGTAGAAAAAGCTTGCAATGTATGGATATCAAATCCAGGAGGTAGTGTGGCACCTTTTGTTAATAACTTTTCTAAATATCATTGGGGTTCTTGTGCCAAGTATTCATCTACAAAAGAGGAAAATTTTGGGTCTTGAGCAGTAGCTTCTAAGTCTTCAATTAAAACATGTCCTTTTTGGTCTCTAGTGACAAATTTGTCCAATAAGGATTTATGAGGTCTTGTTGTCCCTTGTGAGGAGTTTGCAAATGGATTGATAAAGTCTTGTGGGTTAGCCATATTGTCTCTTTGTTTCCTTTTTGACCTAGTTTCAACCATATAATTTTTGTTCAAAGAGGGAAATGCAAATTATATGGAACTATGTCTATGGATGGGAATGATATAAACTCAGTTGATGTTTTTGTATTTTTTGGATATGAATATTGAATGCTAATTCAACTATGTTTTGGTCTTTTTGGAAAATAAGGAATGCAATGTGTCAATAATGTCTAAAGGGTTTGTAGGATGTCCAATGTAAAGTGTCAATGATGCAAAGTGATAATAATGTCTAAGAGGAATTTCTAATGCAAAGTGATAAATGATGGTGTCTTAAAATGGGAAAAGTTTTGATATGTTATGCCAAAGTCTAAGTATGCTATGAGGTATTCTAAATGCAAGGTGTAGGAAAGCTCTAAAAGGTAATAAAATTTGGGAGATTTAAGAAGAGGTTACTAACCATCTAAAGTTTAGCCAATGATTTAATTTGAATTGTCAAAGGACCTTTTGTGAGACCAAGTGAAATGAATAAGAGACCAAGTGAGTTCCCAAACTAGACTTATGAGCTGGAAAAAGACTCACCCAAAATGACAAAGACAACAAGTGTGACAAATGACTTGGTCTAATGACAATTTTCCTTGAAAAAAAGGTTTGTAAAAAGTATGGAAATTTGGCCTATTCTAAAATCTGTGAAGATAATGACCTAAGAGTTTGATTAATTTGAAGGTGATGAGGAATCCTAAAATGCAAGTAAAGTTTGCAAATGGTATATCTATTGTTATGACTAAGTGACAACTAAAATGTGTAATGGTGGGAAGTTTGAAAAAATATTTCTATTTTTTGTACATAGGCCACTGTAAAAGTGTAATCAGAAAAAGATTTGAATGTTTGAACTCAGGTTGTGATAGTGAAATTATTTTTTTAGAGTGATAGACAATTGCAGTTGAGGGCAGTTAATTGTGTTGAAAATTTAATAGATGTGTTGTTTATCGGTAGTTGTGGTTCAAATTTGGTAGATTTGTTGTTTAGCATTTGGTTGTGTTTCATAGTAGCAGTTGTGGTTCATAGTGAATAAAGTCTATTTTTTTGCAATTTTGACCAGGTTTAAAAATTTGTTTCATTATGATTGTGATCTTCCAGATTTTAGAGGTGTTTATTTGTTCATTAATTTAGTAAAAACTATGGAAAACACTCTTGTCTTGTCTTGTATTGTTTGATACAAGCACTTTGAAAACAAGCACAAATCCTACTTGGAAAGGGAGTGTATACTTGGTATAGCTCACCAAAATACCCCGGATCAGTGTGAAACACTTCTCCTTCTCGAGAGTGGATAGCTTAGAATTTTTGTGGAATTGGCTCCCCTCCATGACACCCACTTCTATGGGTGTGCCAACTTTAAATTCCCCAAAGGGGAATTTTCTATCTCTACTCAAGGGAGCCAGTAGTGAGTATCTTCAAGCATGATACTATACCCAACACTATACCAAGAAATGGTTGAAAGGATAGGCTTCTAAAATAAAAGGTGTCTAGTAAGGGCTTTTGGTTCAAGGGGTACTATGATAAACTCCCTCAAGAGGCCTCCCAACCCTTAGAACAAGGTATTTTTACATCATAAAGATACTAGGGGAGGAATATCATGTACCACATCCCGTTGATTGCAAAATTTCCTTGCAATCAAATTTTTTATAGTGGTTTGGAAGGACTTGGATTTAGCCTATTACCGCTTGGTTCATTCCCTTGGGGCGAGTACTTTTTCCCACCAAGTTAGGCCCTCTAAAGGGTAAAAAAAATTGAATTGAAAACTTTGGTTTTTTTCATCCAAGATCACACTAAGGTGCAAGGAGATTGCATACACAAAGCTTTCAACACACACTTGCAATATTGCACATTTTAATGCCCAAATCCAAAATGTGTGGGTGGAAAAGTAATAATCCCTAAGTTCCTTTAAATCTCTAGATCATTGTGAGGTGTAAGAGAAGTATATAAACACTAATAAATCACTACCATACCACAAAACATGCCAAACAGTTGTAAATTTTAACTAAGCTTATTATGAAACAAACAAGGTTATTTTTAGCCCAATGCCATGAGAATGCAAGTAAATTTTAACCTTCATAAGTGTAGAGGCAAGTTGTGTTCTTTTTAAGTCTGATTAATGCACATGCAAATCATTTTAAGCCATGATTATGAAATGAAAATTGTGGTTGTTGTTTGTTTGTTGCTAAAAAATAAGGTTCTTTTTAACCCAATGCTATGAAAATGTGAGTATATTTTAACCATGATTGCAAGTTGTGGTTTTTTTTTATTAATTAAAAGTGAAGGTTCTTTTTAAAATGAACAACAAAATAGGGTTAATATCTTGCTCCATCTTGCCACACGTTGCCAACAGAATATCAGTACCTAGAAAAACCCTAGCCTATTGAACCAAAAAGACCAAAAACTAGAAATACTTATAGAAATTTAAAGAAAACCCTAAATAGGTAATCACAACTCATGGTAGTGATCAAATGCATCCTAGGGACTTCGATTGTAGCTCATAGGATGTTTATTGTGGTTCACACTAAGAGATGCGGCTTGAATTTTTGATAGTTGAGGTGAACCTGAAAGGCGATTGCAGTGAACGACAGCTAGTTGCATCACACAAACCCTAACCTATAAAATATCTAAAAATATACCAAACATGAGTAATCCAATAATTCCTACAACTTAACCCTAAAGTTAAATTGATAAACTAGAAGGCTAAAATGACTTAGATTCAGAAAGAAAAACTAGAAATTAAACATCTAAATGTTCCCTAATGCAAAGCAGTTGTGTCATTTCACTTGCAATTGCGTCATTCTAGATTTTTTTATTGTTTCAAACCGTACCTAAAACTTGCAAAATTAAAAATCTATACAAAATTTGTAGAATGTTTTCCCTTCACATTGGGTTCACCAAATGTAGCAAGGGAAAATTCCAAGTTAAGCAATACAAAGCATAAACAAAACCCTAGCTAACAATGAAGCACAAAGGGACCATAAAGCATAAACAAATGAAATATTTCACCAAAACCCTCATGCATTCCATGAATCACCTTCATTGCACTTCTCCATTTTGCTATAATATAATAGTTGCCCTCAGATTTCTCTTAAGTATGTAAATATGGCTTAATGACAATATCAAAGAGAAATATCAAAGATTCCAAATGACTATGGATGCACTAATCTCTCTCTAAGATTTACAAGATGTCTAAGATGAAAAAATGACAACAATAGAGCCCTTTTATAGGCAAGCCAATCTTGAATGAAAGGCTGAGATTGAGAGACAATTAATCGATGGTCAAGATTAAAAGATGAGGTATGGAATAGGGTTAGGGATAATTTGGAGAAAGCAATAAAGATGAATGGTCAAGATTAAATTAAAGATAATTTAATTGACAGTGGAGGTTAATCAAGACGTGGATAGATAAGGACTTGATGTAGAAGATAAGATCGACATAGAAAAAAGTGCTTTGTTAGAGAAAATCAAATCTTTTTAAATTTAAGTGGCCAATGAATAATTGAAAAATAAAGATATTATTTAATTAAAGAGGAATATGAAAAGGGAGGAATCATTTTGAATTAAATAATGATTTAATTCAAAATTCAAGACATCAGATCAAATAAAATTTATTTAATTAAAGAGAGAAAAGGCTATCGAATAATCAAATAATTATAAATATAGTGGAAAGTGACATAGAAATTAAATAAATAAGTGCATTTATTTAATTTTAGAGAGAAAATAGGTTCAATTAGTGATGTAATTAAATAAATAAAATTTATTTAATTAGTCGAAGAGGAATAAAGAATGAATTAATTAAATAATTAAAATTAAGTAATTAATAGAGGACATATGACTATAGGGAATAACTAAATAATTAAAATTATGAAGAAATTACAAGTCACAGACCTAGGAAAATTTTTAGTGTCTACACCTTCCACTTACCATAAATTCCCAAACTTTCCCGACAATGACACTGAAATTACTATACCATGTGATCCTAAACCTTTCTAGTATTGTAGTAACTTGAGAGGAACCACTAAATTTCAAGTTCCCATTAATCGAGAAGCTTCATCTTCTACCTCGTCATACTACATTGATCCATATTCCCTCATCAAACCATCCACTCCATTCACCACACCTTTCAAACCAAAGGTCCAGATACATGATAAGGGATGTGGGGAATACAACATGGAGAGTTTATTTTGTGTTGGAAAGCTGCCTAAATCACCAAAGTCTTATGGCAAGCCTCATCCTATTAAACCTAAAATCATTATCCACAACCCTCCTACCACCTTCATCAAGTGAGGGGAATTAAGAAAGGAACCTATATGTGAGGATATTTCTACATGAATTTGAAAAGATGTTTAGAAGACATTAAGCCTAAGAAGTTATCAATTGAACAATATCCAAAAGAGTTTTAGATTATGAAGCAACAAGGATATGATGGACATAATGGTCTTGGTCTAAATAAACATGGAATGGTGGAACCAATACTACCTCCTCGCTTACCAAAGAGCATTGGGATCTGAGGTATGTACCATCAAAAGTGAGTCCTCCTAGTACTAAGTTTCCTTTGAGTAAGAATGTCAATGTTTCAAATGAAATTGAGACATCTGAGGAATATGATACTGAAACCGATTCTAATGAGTGAGAATGGGATTCCTACACATCCAATGAATATGACCTAGTCAAGATATTTCAAGAGTTTGACTTATCCTCCCCAACCAATATCATGGAAATCAATATCCAGATTGATTCCTTTTGGGATCCTAACTAAGCCTCTTTTACCCACAACTGATAGATTGGTACCAACATGGACCACCAAGTTTATACACATTTGAGAATGTTGAAGCAATTATTGACTTCATGGGACTTCGTGAAGGAATACCAAGTGGGGATCATCAAGTTGGTTTCATCATAGATCTTGACAATAAAACATACTTTGGAGAGTCTTCTCCTCCCTCTAGTCACAAAAATGAGAAAAATGAGAAAAATAAAAATAAAAAGAATAGGTCTCTAGGTGAAAACTGAAAGGTTCCTTTAGACCAAGAAAAATTAAAAAAAAAGGATGTGTCTAAAGGTGAAAAATTCTCTGAGGCACCTAAGGATGGGGGGTTGGATAGTCTCCCTATTGACCGAGAGAGATTTTCATTTCTTGTAGAAGAATCAGAGGAAGTCAATCTTGGAACAAAGGACAATCCTAGACTCATTCAGTTTTCAACATCTTTGACCACTAAAGAAAAACTGGAGTTCACTACATTTTTTCGGAAAGAAAAATTAATTGTGCATGGTCATATGTTGATATTCCTGGATTGGACCCCAAAAATTTTCTACATCATCTACCATTGATTCCAAATGCTAAACTAGTTAAGAAAAAATTGAGGAAAATACACCCACAAATTGCACTCCTAGTAAAGGTTGAATTGAAGAAGCTTTTGAATGTTGGATTTATTCATCCCATAGACTATGTATAATGGATATCCAATCCTGTTCCTATCACAAAACCAACCAGTGGTATCAGAGTGTGCATAGAATTTAGAGATCTAAATAAATATTTTCCTAAAGATGATTTCCCATTGCCTAATATAGACATCATAGTAGACCTCATAGGAGGATATGAGATGTTATCACTTATGGATTATTTTTCAAGATACAATTAGATTAGAATTGCCCCTAAGGATCAACACTAAACAACTTTAACCTGCACTTGGGGTACCTTTTGTTGGAATGTTATGCCTTTTGGTCTCAAGAGTGTTGGAACAACATATCAAAGAGCTATGGCAACCATTTTTCGTGACTTCATGCATATATTTATGGATGACTATGTTGATGATTTATTGAAAAAATCCGTAACAAGAGATGGTAATCTAGCAGTATTAGATAGGATATTCAAAAGGCTAGAAGAATATAAGGTCAGGATGAATCTATAGAAGCGTGTATTTGGAGTCCAACCAGGAAAACTCTTGGGATACATTGTCTCTCATAGATGAATTGAAGTTGATCCCAAAAAAGTAAAAGAAATCATAAAAATTCCACCACCCACCAACATTAGTCAGTTGAGAACTCTACAAGGAAGATTGTAGTCAACCCTAAGGCTCATTGCCCAGTTAGTAGACAAGATTCACCCATTTCAACATTTTCTATGCAAAGGAGTTCCTTTCATATGGATTGAATGTTGTCAAGATAAATTTCAACAAATAAATGATTATCTATTGACTCCAATTCTCATGCCTCCCATTGATGGTAGACACCTAATCTTATACATATCAACCACCACGTCTGCATTGGGGGCATTACTAGCACATAATGACAATGATGGGAAAGAGAGAGCTATCTACTATATTAGTCATACTCTTGTAGGATATGAGCTTAACTATAGTCACATTGCTCAAGCATTCCTTATAGTTTTTTTTTTTGTGCAAAAGCTTAGACATTATATACTAAACCATCACACAAATTTGATAGCCAAGATTGATCCTTTGAAATATCTATTGAGAAAAGCAACTTGGACAAGTCAACTAGCAAAGTGGGTCATGATCCTAAGTGAGTATGAAATAGAATATGTTGATCACAAGACAATAAAAGGAAAAGTGATATTTGATCAACTAGCAGGTGCACCAATGACAACAGATCATCCTCTAGACTCTTAATTTCCTAATGAATCAATCTTTGCAATAGAGACTCCTAAAACATGGAAATTATACTTTCATGGGTCTTATACAAATCATGGTTCAGGGGCTAGTATTATTTTTATCACACCTCGAGAGGAATCCATTCCTATGTCACATAGAATAGCATTCTTGTGCATGAATAATATGGCTAAGTACAAAGCATTGTTGACATGACTCTAAATGGAAATGAAAGATCTTCAATTCTATGGTGATTCATAGTTGGTTATCCATCAATTTAATGATGACTATGATATGAAGGATGCGAATCTTACCCCCTACAAGTGCATGGTGGATAGTTTTAAGTTATACTTCAATGCTGTTTCTTTTGAGAAAATTATGAGGATTCAAAACAAAGTAGTTGATGCAATGGAAACCATTGGATTTCTCTTGGATATTCCTAAAACGCCTCGCAGTATGAGTTCTTGGTGGAACAACTATTGATCCTTACATTTTAGGTCCTCGATTCTAAACTCATGTGTGAACTTGTTGGTCTTGAATCTCCTTGGTACAAATAATTTTATAATTACCTACATGACTAGATTATCCCTTTTGACTTATCCAAAAACCAACACAAGACCTTTATTCTACAAGCCTCCAAATATGTCATCATCAGTGATACCCTTTACCATCATAGCCTAGATAGCACCCTCCTAAAATGTATCAATTCATATGAAGCACAAACATCCTTATAAGAGGTACACAATGGTATCTATAGAGCTCACTTTTCTAGTCC
The DNA here is from genome assembly GCA_007258455.2 of Sequoia sempervirens. Lineage (NCBI taxonomy): Eukaryota > Viridiplantae > Streptophyta > Pinopsida > Cupressales > Cupressaceae > Sequoia > Sequoia sempervirens. Next base: position 145,022,600 of record VDFB02000003.1, on the reverse strand, counting down.
TACTCTAGCTAAGAAGCTTATGTGAATGGGTTAGTATTGGCCTATAATGGAATGTGATTCCTACCAATTTACGAAGAAATGTCACTAATGTCAGATACTTGGAGATTTTGTACATGCATCTACTTAGGAGCTTCACCTGCTTACATCACCTTGGCCATTTTCTAAATGGGGACTCGACCTCATGGGAAGGATTCACCCTACCTTTGCTAATGGTCATAAGTTCATCCTTGTTGCAATTGAATATTTCACTAAATGGATTGAAGCCATTTCGATGACCTACATTACTTGTAAGAAAATATCTAAGTTCATCCTCAATTACATCATATGTCTGTATGGTGTTCTCCAATCTATTGTCATGGATAATGGTCATCCATTCAAAAATCAAGATGTCCACGAATTATGTGAGAGGTTCCATATCCAACATCATTTTGATACTCCATACTACCCCCAAGGAAATGGTCAAGTTGAGGAATCCAATAAGACCATACTTAAAATCTTAAAGAGGATTTTTTATCATGTTGGTTGTGATTGGCATGTCCAACTCAATCCTACATTATGGGCCTATCACACTAGCACTCACACTCCCACAAGAGCCACCCCATATTCCCTCATCTTTGGATCTGAAGCCATTCTTCCTATTGAGGTTGAGTTACCATACTTGAGGGTATTTATTCAACAATTTATTGATGAAGAAGAGTATTGTATAGCCTATTGGCATGAGCTATAGCTATTGAATGAAAAGAGATAGAATTCCTTAACTCATTTGTAGGCATACCAGAATGTCTTCGGTGAAGTTATAATAAGAAAGTTTGAGTCGAGTACTTTGACATTGGTGACTTGGTCTTGAAAGAGAATCCTAAGAATCAAATGGATCAAGAAAATCTTGGAAATTTTGATCCCACTTAGTTGGGTCCCTACATCATCACAACAACATATGGGTTTGGTGTGTATCAAATTTCTACTCTTGAAGGTGAACCATTACTAGAGCCTATCAACAACATGCACCTTCACCTGATACTATACATAGCTTCCATAGAATCCCATCAAAAGTCAAAAATAAAAGGTCAAAAATAAATAAAAATGTCACCCTAATGAAAACCTAGCAAAAAGGAATCTTAGTGATACCAAAAAACATAGGAAAAAGTTAAAAAAATAGTAAAGAGAAATAATCTATCTAATACTAAAAACCACCTTGGTGGTGCATTAGATAAGTACCATGGTGAAAACTTGGCAAACAGGCGCCATGTGTAGTCAGTCTTTGTGAGCTATCATGTACCATAACTCTATGTAGTTTTTCACCTCCCCCCACCCATCTGTCACTTATCATAATAAAGCTTTTTCATCCTTCTCATGGCCTGAGAACCATTGAAATTTAGTTTCCTTCACCTTTCATGATATAGTGACATCTATCAATCCTTTTTCCCATAATAAGTTGGTCCTATACTTGGCTGGGGGAAATTCCTTGACTTGCATCTTTATGGGATCCTAAACATGGTATCAACTTTTAAAAAATTAAAAATCCAAAAAATAAAATAAGAAAACATCAAAAAATCTAAAAAAATTAAAAATAAGAAAATGTCAAAAAATAAGAAAAAATAGAAAATGTAAAAATCCAAAAATCATAAAACATTAAAAATCCAAAAAACATAAAACATTGAAAATCCAAAAAAAATCGTAAAACATCAAAAATCCAAAAAAAAACTTATAACATCAAAAATCCAAAAAAAAAACATAAAACATCAAAAATCCAAAAAAATCATAAAACATCAAAAACTCAAAAAATAGAGTTAGTGTATATGTTAGTTCGAGTCCAATCGAATTGCATTGCCTTTGTGACTTCACGTAGGCAAGGCCATCTTTTGATGAGCCCCCGAGGCACTAGATCAGTCCTTTAAGGTTTTTTCTAAGTCAATTCAATCATGATTCACAACATAATAATGAGTTATCCATGGTCAAAGTCAGTTGAACTATGATGCCTCTATGCCTATCTTTTGATGAGCCCATGAGGAACTAGGCCAGTCCCTTAGGGTTTTTCAGGTCTATCTTGGTCTACTATCATTGTCCTATAATAATTTGTCCCTTGCTAAGGTCAACACTTCAGAAAAAAACATATATTTAATCTTAAACCAAATCATGAATCAATAGATCAACCATCAAGCTAGTCTTCAATCCAAACTGGTCAATTCCCTAATCATCAATACCTATCAATTCAATGGTCTTATACAAAATATGGAATTGTCAAAACTAGACTCAATGTCTTATATGACTTGCCTTATCCTATCTTCTGTCTTATTTAGGATGTGTCTTTCCTGAAGTCAGACATTGTCATTTGTCAACCCTATCATTTTCCTTATATATGATGTCTTTCCTAAAACTAGGCATAATCAATCAATCAATCAATCAATCAATTTCATCAACCAATCAATCAATCTTGTCATTAAGTCAATTAATCAATCTGGTCAATCAATCAATTTGGTCAATCAATCAATCATGTCAATCAAACAATCTCATCATTCAAATCAATCTAGTCAATTAATAAATAGATCAATCTTATCAGTCAATCAATCAATTGGTTAGTCAATCTCATTAATCCTATTAGCAAGAAAAAAATCTAAATGGCTATTGACTCTATTTTTCTTGTTGGTATTATCTTTTTTTTGTCTTTGGTCATGTTACTAGCCACCTCAAGGATGTCCCAAGAAGGATTTAGAGGAGTGATGATGGATCATGATCTCCTTTTCTTTTGATTTTTGTTTGTGGTTTGTCTTGACAAAAAGACTGGGGCAATTTGGTCCTTAGTATGAGTCATGGAATTCCTCATCTACTAAGTGTCTATTTTCACAAAGGAATAACATTGCACACCTTGGTCTATGTCATACCATGGTGTTTATTATCCATTTTCCATAATTTTACCACCCAATGATGATAAACATACAAGTTTGGCATCAATCAAGCAATAATATCAATCCCTTTTCATTTGACTAACTTTTTACTAACATCCATCTTCTCTTCACTCAAGTTTCTTCTATCCGTAGTCATCCTGATGGCATCCTATGACACACAAAAATATCTTGCATACAGTCATTTTAGAAGCATCATGGCATCATTATGAGCATATTAGATCATCCATTCACATTAGAAAATACAAAAAACATAGATAGCATCTCATCATGATGAATCATACATGCATCATATGTCATAATCATATAAGTACCATCATGTATACATAAATCATTAGCATACATCTCATTTCACACATCTGGAATAATCATCACATGCATATCACATTTACATATCACAAAGAAATCATCCATATCATTGGATTTACATAAATCATCCATATTCATAATCCATATCCATTATCCATATCTTTGCATTTGTATGCATCATACATATCCTTATTGCATCATATCATAATCATAAAGCATCCATAACATCATAAAGCATGCATCACAAGTGCATCCATATAAGCATCATAATCATAGAAAACCATCCTACATATAGAACACATAAATATAAAAGTAAATCATGTACATCTAAAATCCATCATAGCAATATAGATTAAGTGTATTTATTTATACATCATAAGATAGAGAATCATACATAAGCATAAATTGTACATCATACATCCATAATGAATTATAACATAAAGAATCATCTCATAATCATATAAATGTATAATATCATAATAGTATAATCCACCACATAGAAACATGCATAATAAATAACACATCATGTAGTCACTGCCAAAATCATGCATCTTGTATATATCAAAAATAAATGGCCCAATACAATATCAAGGTGAATCTCAAAAAATGAGCTCATAGGCTCAATCAAAAAAATACATGTTAGTGTTTAATGTAATGGAAAGTCTAGCTAGTTCTCCCCCTATTGCTTGATGGGGATGGTCTTGTGGGAGGCTACCTATCATGTGGCTAATGGGAACTTGAGGCCCCATGTCCAGATCCTGATGACTGATGGTATGGTGAAGGTCATGGCTAAGAGACACCATTGTTGCTTTGAGTCTGTCTTGAATGAGACTTGCTCTGTGACCTACTCATCACCTTTGAAAAATTAGGATCTCTTCACTCAAGAGGCACCCCTCTCTAATACAATTCCTTGTAATACTTCTCTCCTCTAATGGCCCTCCATAGCTCTCGAGAAAAAAAAATTGTCAATCCATTGCATCTACTAATGAAGTCTATGGCACTCAGCTCTACCCTCTATGCTTGAATCACAACTATGTCCCTCTTGGCCCTTACCTAATGTAGCTATGACTATGCAGCCTGTATTTGTTCCTATAGCTTGGCCACCTATCCTCTGCATCCTCCATCACCTTGATGATAGGGATCTCCTACAATCCCTCCTCCATCACCACTCTCTCCCTCTCCTCCTCTCTATACACCATCTTCTCATCCCTGCCGACCTCACCCACCTCAAAATCTATACCAATGTCGACATATACTCTGACCTCCTCCTCTTGCCTCAGTCCTTCCTTTGTTGTCACCTCCTCTTGATAAGGAGGAACATCCGTAATTCCCTCCTCCTGACAAGGATCTTTTGCTACCTATCAACTGTCATCTCGCCTCAGTAACAGGGTGGATGTTCATCCTTGCCTCTACCTCTCCCTCCCCTACCTCCTCCATCCCCATCATCCCCTTCACCTCCTCGACCTCATCCTTGGCCCCGAAGCCTATCTCTTGGACCTCTCCCATGCCTCTATACAGGCGTAGGTTGAATAGGTTATATCAATGGAACTTCCCTATGTTGTTCCCACCCAGTGTCATACTCGAGTGTAGTACCCACATCTGTAACCTCTACCTAGCACCCCATTGAGTTGGTTGTAGTCCATCTATATCTTGATTTGTAGTAACAACAAGAATCATAGCTCCCCATGGTTGAATCTCTCTACTAGATTGTGTGAACTTTGAAGTACCCATGGGAAATCCATTGTCACTCCCCAAACAGTCATGAAACTCCCTTTGGAAGATATTGCTCTATAATGTGTTGACTTTGAATGGTCCGACCAATTAGGTACCAAGTTTCATGGAGATATATGTAAAGTGATCATCATCATCATCTACAAACGGGGTGCAATCCTTGTATAGTCTCTAGATAAAGGAATCTAAGATATCAATCATATGTCGCCATTATCCAATGTCACCAACATGAGTCTGTGTGACAACATCTCCATACATAAACACATAAGGAAAACTTTCCCCCAGTTGTCTCTACACAGGCAGTTAAAACACTATGATATGCTCCCATGCCCATACCATCAAAAGAGTAGTGTCATAGCTAATGGACTATGCATCTAAATAAGCAACATTGTGCAATTGGAAGTACAACATAGCAAGCATAAAAGCCCCCCAAGCATACACCATACTCCAAGTTAGCATCCCAACCAACATCTCCCCCCATCCGACTAGAAATCCATGTCCCCATTGATCAGGGCACAAAACTCCACCAATCAAACTACAAAGGATAATAATTAAGAGATCATATCTCTTTGCAAGCACATCCCAGTGGATCTCATACTCCTTGAATCTAAGCTCTATAATGTCCTCATGATTGAAACCACTCTAAATAGCACTATACTTGTGCTTAGGATCATAAGATACATGATTTCCTTGAATCAAAAGTCTACGAATCTGCCACGCTTCCTCTAAAGTTATAGTGGCCTCCCCTATGGGTAAATGAAACTAGCTAGTCTCTGAATGCCACCACTTGGCCAATATAGTCAGTAAGCCCCTATTATCCTAAATCACGGGCATGAAGGTAACATAGTATAATCCAAGGTTGTGTAACTAATATCTCTCATCATCCTCCAGTCACTCTCGCAGTCTAAAGGTCGTAGGATGGCTCTCCCAAGTATATATAGGATCTAGTGCCACCTGTGATCACAAGAAAGCACACTATGTCAATTAGAAATTCCAAGCAAACCTATTTGACCTTGATCACAAAGAAAATTTTATCTAAATCTAGGGAAAAAATTTAAACAGTCAAATGCATCACACTAACTAGCATATGCGGCTCAAAAATTAAATCTGTCGCTAAATCTGCATATGCGGTTCAAATTTACAAATGCGTCGAATCCCTGTGGACATGTGGTCTTCCAATCAAATGTGGTGTACAAATATAGTTTTTGCATCTCACTATTACACATGTGTTGCTTGAGCCATCGCATATGGCTCACAATGCACATGCATCATTTAATCCTTCAGTTGCATCACACAATTTCACATACATCATGAAAATCAATTTTGGGTCCACCATTGCAATTGCATCACACCAAGTAGATGTAGCAAACCACATCCACTTGTAGTGAAAGCAATAGCAGATATAGAGAACTTCTTGCACCATATCTACTTGCCTAAATCTAACCCTAAAAACTAGCAAACATTGAAAAAATTATGAAGCATGGAAGGTGTACATACCGCATCCCTTGAGCCCTCTGGTCATTTGTAGGCCCTGACTCTAAATTCATGATGCACAACATGTGGTATTGGAGACATTTTGGTAGTAGCTCCGCAACAGGTTTTCACTCTAGCTCACTATTCACTCAAGGTTAAAATGCACAAATGACCTTTCTACCTAGAAAATTTTGATTTATACCCTCCTAAAGTGGGAATTTTACCTCCCTTTTTAACTATCTATGTCAAATGTTGAGTACCAAACCCTAAAGTGAACATCCTAAAGGTCCATAAACTATTTTTTTTGTAGCCTTTCAAATTTGCTTTTCGGAATAATTTCTCAAATTTTTCAAAAAAATTTAAAAAATTCCTAGGGGGCATAGGTCTATCCTATCTTCACCAGGGCACACTGGGGCATAGTCTAAGCTGAATTTTCCTATTTATTCTTAGTTACAACATTCAAACACATTCACATTATATCAAAGAGGGGGAAAATGTAGACTAAAATATGTCTCAAGCTTGCAAATGCCATTTTTCCACATTGATTCCCTTTCTTCTCAACATAATTGAATAATTTTAATTATTTTGATTATCTTCTAAGGTCACATTCCTCTATTAATTAAATAATTTTGATTATTTAATTAATTAATTTCCTTTTCTTTATTCTTCCTTCGATTAATTAAATTCTCTTTTATTTAATTATTCATTATTCAGTGTTCATCTATAGTTAAATAATTATTTTAATTATTTAGCTATTCATTTAACCTTTTCTCTCCATTAGTAAATAACTAATCTAATTTAATTATTTAATATCTCTATCCCATTTCCTTCATGCTTAATTAAATGGTTTTACATTAATCATTTTTATTAAACCCTCATTTCCCTCTTCTTCCATAAATAAATAATCATTTTGATTATTTAATTCCCCACATCCTCTCCCAAATTTAAATCATATGATTATTTTATTTATTCCACTTTCCCCCCACTTTCTCTTTGAATCTCCACCATTGATCACTTTTGGTCTTCTTTCAATCTTGACTGTATATCCTTAAAAAATCCTAACCCTGCCTCATTGTGGTCCATGCAACCTTGATCGTTGATCTTGGCATCATTTTGTCTTTCGATCTCAACCATTTGTTTGAGTAGCTTTCATATAAAAGAGAGTTGTATTCCTCATTCCAACCTTACAACCACAATCTCCAAAGTTTATTTCTAGTCACTATCTTTCTAGTCACTATGAAATCATTGTCACTTGCAGGTACTTGCATACAATGAAATCTGGCGGAAAGCTTGCACACACAACAAAATGGAGGAGATGCAAGGAAGATGAATCAAGTTTAGCATGGGAGTTTGATTTAGCTTTGCTTTCATTTTATTTCCTTTGCTATTTTGTACTTTCTTGTTTAGATTTGGGTCATTTTGGTTTAGATTTGAGTATTTTTGGTTGCTAATGTGAATCTTTACCTTTGATTATGATTGAAACCCTATCCTACATCTACATTTGGATGATAAATCAAACTTAGTTTAAGAAATCAAACCACCAAAACAAAAATTCTCCTGTATATGTTAACTCATTTCATGAGAGGTGAGATTGAGTATATATAAGGAAAAATTCAATCGACTTCTTTACAGAGAAGAAACTAGTTTGAATGTTTAGGATGAGAGGCTACATCATATCAAGATTTTAGATGAAGCCAAAAGTATTCAAGATTCCAACTCTTCTTTAGTTGTTGGCTACACAAGTAACTATTTTTTCTTGCCTCTGCCTACACTTTCATTCACAAATCAATATACAACTACAATGATTATTAATTTATATAAACCCTTATTTAGCCAATTGATATCTCATACATCATACTGCACCCCATCTATGAACATAACAAATTGGGATAGATCACACACATCATTAAGGATTTCTAGTTACAATAAAGATGCCCAAATGATGAAAAGAGGGAAAAGAATGGAAATCATTTGACCATTATTGACAGTGACAAACTCTAATTTCATGTTCTTTATCTTACATGCCATTAGATTTAAAAACCTTAAAAAGATGGTTGTGGCATGGCCATTGGTACCTATTTAATTTTTCAATCATTCGCACTTCTATTCTCTCATCCACATGCACTCTACATGGCTAGGAAAAGACACCTTTTAGGATTTCAATTGTGCAACATGTCAATGAGAATTGACCTATATAAATTTGTGTAAGGAAAGCTAGATGTGGAAGCAACTCTTCTAACGTCAAAACCTCAGGGAAGAATGCAGATATACCTTTTAAATTTTATAGTTACAGTCCAAATAAGATGCACTAGAAAGAGATTACTAAAATGAAGAAATAGACAAACACATATGAACACCAGATATACGGGGAAAACCCTTACGGGAAAGGCTTCAATCTGTGCTAGCATGTCGGTGAGACACTAACTGTGTCTCCCTGATGCCACACAACTTAACATTCGATATTGCCAAGAGTCATCTATTAGAAAGATGTTGTACTGAGTCCAGAAGACTATCGCTAAGACTTCCTTGTGTTGCTAAGACCTCATAGCGAAGCTCTTCACATGTATCGCTATTGGTGAAACATCATACTGAAGCTCCATAAGTCACATAGACATGAGTGTTCACATCGGCAAGACAATCATCTTTTGCTAAGAGAACATACTAAACTTCTAAGACTTTCCCCAAAGACTTCAAAAGAAATGTTGTCGGCGAGACTTCGTTCATCGCTGAGACTTCACACCGAGACCTCCTTCATTATCCCAATGACTTCAATGCAAAACCGTTCGACAAGACATCACACATCAGTAAGACTTCTCACCGAGCCATCGCATGTTACTCTGAATGTATACTATCGGTGAGACATTCCTATTGGTAAGACTTTTTACCGAACACCCAAGACTCTGCCTGAAGGCTTCAACAGAAACACTATCGGTGAGACATTCATATCACTAAGAGCTCACACCGAAGTAAGCCTTTTGGCCAAGGGTCTCCCTGATATACGATATGAATGGCCTGTCGGCCAGAGATCTCCACTCGGCATAGGGTTACAATGACAGTCACAAGTCACAGCGATAAGCTCCTTCGACATGACTTAAACATTGTCTTGGTGACCTATTCAAACCATAAGATCCAAAGCTGCTAGTCAGCTAGACCCTAAGCATGTCATACTGACTTGCCTCTCTTATAGGTTTCAACCTATGAGATTGAGGCATATATTTTCCAACAATTTGAAATGTGCAACACTTTATCACACAAGCATCTCTTCATTAATTGCTTCCCCAAGCTCTAATACGATAAGTTGGAAAATATGAAGGATCAAGTGTATTTCATTGATGCATAGCAGGGTATTTATACAAACAAAATAAGGTGAGTGGTTGAATGAAATAATTATAGATAGTTAACTGTATACACCCACCACTACAATGTAATAAAAATACTATGCTAACAATTTTGCTTCTCCTCTATAAACTTCTTACGCATGGCCTCATTTCCTCCAAAAATTATATCACCAACATACACAACCACAATAAGGATTTGATCTTTCTCAACTTTGAAGTAAAGGTTGATGTCTGCAAAACCCTTTTTGAAACCCTGCTACAGTATCTGTCTAATCTTGCATACCAAGTTCTAGGAACCTGTTTGAACCTATATAGTGCCTTCTTCAACTTGTAGACCATACCAAGATCTAATAACTGAGAACCCTTAGATTTTTCAATGTACACTTCTTCTAACTCACCATTCAAAAATGTATACTTTACATCCATCTGATATACCTTGAATTATTTATGTGTTGCAAAAGTGAAAAAAATCTTAATAGCCTTCATTCTTGCTACTAGAGAAAAAGCCTCTTGAAAATCTATTTCTTCCACTTGTGAGTAGCCTTTACACACAAGCCTAGCCTTGTTTCTGATAACTTCTCCATCCTCATTCAATTTGTTCCTGAAAACCCATTTAGTTCCTATAACATTCTTGTTTGATGGTCTTGGGACTAGTTCCCATGTCTAATTCTACTTAATTTTTCTTAGTTCTTATTCCATAACATTGATCCAATTTTCATCTTTGCATGCTTTAGTAACTATTTTAGGTTCTATCTTAGAGATTAGACAAAAATTGACCCATTCCCCTGCCATAGCATCTTTTCTTCTTGTCAGCACACCTTTTCTCTTGTCTTTAATTATTTGGTCTTCAAAATGATTTTTCTACACATACTTAGGAGTCTTAGTGATATTTTTTGTAGCTTCTTTCTCTTTCACTAGCATCGCTTTTTCTTCTTCCTTGGAAAGAGGTTCATTAGATTCATACCCTTCTATCAATATTGAGCTCTGATGTGATTATTCATCTACTTTGAACTTGAACTTTTATTATCTTGTTTAGTCTCTTGTTGTAGCAGCTATATGCCTTGCTCTTTGTAGAGTATCCAAATAAGATTCCTTCATTTGATCTTGCATCAAAATTTCCTAAGTTTTCTTCATCCCTTATGATACATTTTCTTTCAAACACTTTGAGATATTTCACAGTAGGATTTTTTCCATAGGATAGCTCACAGGGGATCTTTAAAATATTCACTCTTGCTTGACCTCTATTGAGAATGTAAACTATGGTATGAATAAATTATCTCCAATAGACATCTGATAGATTTTCTTCCTTCAACATGGTTCTTGCTGCCTCATCAATTGTCTTATTCTTCCTCTCCACAACCCCATTCTACTATAGAGTCCTAGGAGCTAATAAATGTCTTTTTATCCCATGATCTTCACAAACAATATTAAACTCATTTGAGGTGAACTCTCCACCTCTATCAAATTTTAAGCACTTGATTTTAAAATCATTTTCATTCTCAACCATAGATTTAAATGCTTTAAACTTATTTAGAGCTTCTGATTTTTCTTTGAGAAAAGTCACCCAAGTCATTCTAGAGTAATCATCTATTAACAACACAAAACACTTGTCACCTTAAGGGCTTCTTGTTCTAGTATGTCCACATAGGTCTATATGCTCCAACTCTAAAAGGTTTGTAGTAGAATGTTTCTTACTTTTTGTAGAGGAGGGGGACTAAATGCTCAAGACCTAAGGTCATGGGAGGGTCTAGAACAATCAACTACCCTGATCTACCTCACACTAAAGGATTGTTTAAGATAGGTTTGATTTTTGAGGAAGGTGTAAAGGAAAGACAATTGATCTACCTCTCTCCTTTTGTCAACCTGAGAGTTTAGGAAGTTAGGTGAGCAAGTTTCTAGAATCTAGACTATAACTTAGGCAGCTCTCTACTAAAGGACTCCAAACATAGAAGACAAACAACAACACGACACGTTGGAGTCCTATTCATGCACTAGCATCTGTATGAATAGAGAACATAAAGTATTGTCTAATAACTCAAAAAAATCTACTATCAACCTGATAAGTGTAGTTTGAGATAGTGACACAAAATAAAAAGCAACCAAGCTACTAAAATAACAAGAAGAATACTTTAACTTGATAAATAAACTAATTATGAATAAAATCATGAGAAAGGATAGTAGAAATCCAACTTATGGCTAGTCCAACCTCCTGCAAGCTCCACATGAACTTAATACCTATACATAGAAGAACAGGGAAAAATGTTGGGGCTACTTTGGGGCTTGCCACAATCAGACCCTCGCTTTGGTGTTCCCACCTCAATAGATAGCCAGAATAGCAATGATAGAGAAAGGATGATAAAGAAAGTATTAAAATGGAAGTACTTTGTGCTATGCTAACAATAATATGCTATGAAAATAATACAATGATGCTAAATGAATGGATATCACCTTCCCAACAAGATGCTCTCAAGGAATGTGAAGGAAGATGTGAGCTCACAAGCTTTTGAATGCCAACGTTTCCACAACAATGAGAGGAGTGAAACCAATAGTGTCAACTTGGAGCATAAAAAATGGTGAAAATGTTGTGAATGAATTGTGTATAATGCTCAAGAAGTTCAAGAAGTGTGAAAAAGATTTAATGAGTGTGTAGAAGATCAATTGAATGAGTGAGAGTGTTTTGAAGATGAAAGGGAGGACAAAGGAGCCATTCAAGGTCAGTTAAAGGGGTAGAGGCATTATGCTTCATCACTAATGGAGAAGTGTAATTCCTCTATATATTCCAAAGGTGGGAATCTTGTCAGGATGATAGCGTGTTGTGCAAACATTTGCATGTCACGCTCACATCCTTGATAGAAATTCCCCTACCAATGCTATAAAAAACTGCCAAATGGATGGAGAGAGGAGAGAGGATGTGGAATAGCATAATCGGGTTTGATTTTTGTAAGGTAAGGGGTGTGAATGAGGAATTCACAAGGGGTGAAAATTTACACCATTACATTTTTCTCCCACTGTAGTGAGCATATTTGCTACCAAATGCGAGGTAAAGGAGATTGAAAGAGTTTAAAGAAAGTATACTTGAACCGTCAAGGAAGCAGATCACAATCTAACACACCCAAATGTTCTAGAAGAGGAGATGGCTCCATAGGTACTCGATCCTAAAGAGAGTTGAACAAATGTGCAAAAGGTGATGAGTCTAGTTTATGGTTTAATTTTGGTAGAATTTATGATCTATTTTTTGAAGTTGTCATGGACCTTGATGTTTGAATGTTGATATTTCCTCAAAACCATAGACATTGGGCCTAATTTTATTTCTGCAAATATTTAATGACATTGACATGTTTTATGGACTATCTATGTTAATTCTACATGTGGATTAATGAATTTTCTTTAAGATAGTTATAGATATGCAATTATTGTGTGTACTAATATTGCCATGCATATATGATTAGAGGCCACTAAATTGAGAAGATTCCGCCATTTGGTCATTCACCATAACATTCAACAAGGGAATCATTCAAAGGTCAATGGAGGTTGACGATGAGAGATTCCTCATGCAAATCGAGTTGTAACCACCTTGTAAATGGTATTTATTGTTGTTGAGAAAATGCAGGTGTTACTACTGTGCTAAATTTGTGTTAAGAAAAATATATCTAACCAGATTCCATGCATGCGTAACCGCCTCTCCGCTTTCTCCGCTTTCCCTAAAATGGCATCCTCCCAATTCATGGAGTTGACCACCTTTCTTAGTCAGTAGTATAAATAAGAGTCATATTCCCCTTCCTTGGAGGTTGCGTGATTTGATGATGTACTTGCATTCTTAGTTTTCAATAATAAGTTACACTACTCTATTGTACTCATGTTTTCCAATGAATAAAATGAAGTTATAAGTCTGTGCATCTGAGTTTACATTAGTTTTAGAGGATACTCATCCAAGGGGGGCCACTTGGTGAGCATTTTTTCATTTATTTTAGTTTAGTTTAGTTATTACCTTTTGTTCAGTAATTAGTTAAGAATATAGCACTGACTATTCTTGCCGCCAAAGCAGACATAGTAGTTTCCTATTTGTTTGCTCAGATTTTCATTTATGTCATGCATTTCAGCTTAGTATAGTTGTTGGTTGATGTTCAACATTTATGTTATTCTTTTCCAAGCAATTTACTTTCAGCATTGTGTCTTTCTTAGCTGTAGAATTAAAATGGCTACTTTGGATTTCTAGTGCACATACTATGCCAACCCATTTCAAGTTTACATCCATGGGTTGACAAGTTAAATGCACCTTCATGATGATTGAAATGGCTATTCAGTTTAGATTTCCAATATTTGAATCACAAATGTAAGGGTTTAGTTGTTAAATCATTGTTGGAGGCCAACATTTTTGGCTCCGTTTCCGTGGATGGTGTCAAATTAGCAAGTTCTTTGGAGTCATTGAAAGTTTTTCTTGCTATAGTATTTCTGAAAATTGTTCTTAGTATACCCCTCATTTAGGAAAGTAATGACCTCCCTTATTCTTCACCAATTTTTTGTGTGAGTTGGCTAATAGTGAGTTGATACCGCATGCATAGAGGAAGGAGAAGAGATGCTTATGGGAGATTCCTTCCTAATAATATTGATCCATTCTAGCTAGGAGAGCTTCCAAATCTGCCAAGAAATGAAGAAGAAGAAGAACCATATCCTTTTGGTGATGCATTTCCTGATCTGACTAGTTCTAAAGTTTCCTCTGAAGACCAAAATCTGATTGAGAACCCTTTTTCTTTGGAAATCCATTAGGTAGGCATGGGTGATGCAAATAGAAACAAACCTAACCAACCATATTTTCCTTTCCCCATTGCTCATCAGAATGAAGTTGACAATCTCAAAAATATCCCTACTTCAGCCCTTCCTAAGTTCTATGGACTTGTTATAGAAGACCCTGACACTTTTTTGTTCGAGTTTGATATACTTTGTATTAGTTATGACTATACCACTGATGCTCATAGGCTTGAGCTATTTCCTACCACCTTGAAAGAGGTCACATTAAGATGGTTTATGAGCCTAGGCAGAGATATTATGGACACTTGGGAGGAAATGAAGACAAAGTTCCTTGAGAAATATAGGGACTATTGTAGGGGTAGTGACATGAGAGGAGATGACATTTTTAGGATGCAGCGAAAGGAAGATGAGAGCCTAGAGGATTACATTTCAAGGTTTCTTTTCTACTTACAAAAATCTCCACACTATACCCTCAACGAAGAATCACAAAAGTTGCTTTTCCTAAGAGGAATTAATGAGAGCTACATTTATTCCTTGGACCTGATGAAAGGAGGATATATTACCCAGGTTCCTTGGGAAGACATCAAGAAAATATTCCAGAACTACTCTAGGGAAACTTCAAAGAAAGGGGGAGCTTACCAATCCTTTATGGGTAAGTCATCTACTAGTGGAGTTTCAAGGATGAATATCACACACTTGCTGGTAGATTTCAAGCAAGATATCATAAAAAATATATCTACTTAGTTGGATACACTTTAGGCCAAGAAGAAACAAGAGGAGGTAGAGGTAATGTTGGCAAAGTATTCCCCCCACTACAGACAAAAGAAGGACTACAAATGCAAGATGGTAGCTAATATTAATAGTAAGTAGATTTCACTTGAGTTCAAAACAATCCAGATTGAAGAAGATCAAGTTTACTATGTTGAACAAAGGAGGCCATGAGCTCCAAGACAAGGTATGCCACTAGATCCACTATCTTTTGTTGGGCCATATTTCAATTCTTATTCATCTGGTAACCAATGGAAACCCCTGTATCCATCCAATTATGGAGGATATCCACCATAGCCTTAGGGTAACCCTCCCAATGCTTGGCCCAATCATCAAAAATCTCCACCCCAGTGGCAACAACCTTAGGGGAATTGGCAGCAATTTCAAGGACATTGGTAGCCACCTCTAGGAAATTGGTAGCAAACAACTCAATGGAGGGGAGGACAACAATGGAAAAACTAGACAAATAGTTACATGCAACCACCTTCTCAGCCCCAAAAACCTACTATAATGCCTCCTCCTACTATCTCAAGCTCAAATCAACCTAAGCCTACTCAGCTACCGGCTCAGTCCACACCTAACCCAAATAACAAACCATAGTAGTAGCTAGTATACTTTGTTGATTCAAATCAATTCCCTTTATATGCTATGAGTGTGAGTGACATCCACTTGCATTCATGAACTACTTTACCAACCCCTTCCATGCCCATTATTACCAAGCTTCCTATGGAAGAGGAAGAGGAACCTCTGAATGATCCCATTCAGCCAAGTGCACCTAAAAATCCTGAACCAGCCCCAGTCAAGCAAACTGAACAAGAACCACCATTTCCTTTGAGATTGGAAGTTTCCAAGAAAAATGAAGAAAAGGAGGACACAACCTTTGACATCTTGGATCAACTAAAGCATATATGTGCCCAAATACCTCTATTTCAGGCCATAAAATATGTTCCCATAAATGGCAAAGCAATCAAGGAAGCATGCCTCAAGAAGCCAAGTAGGAAAAAGAAAGACCCCAATACGGTTCATGTGGTGGGATAGCTGGCTAACATCATGCTTGGGAAAGTGACTGTCCCTAAGTACAATGACCCAGGTAGTCCTGTGGTAGGAGTTGTTATAAATGAGATCCAAATAAAGAATGATCTAATTGATTTGGGGGAATAAAAAAATGTAATGATGGACATCTTGCAGCAACTAAATGTTGCAAGCATGAGATCTACTCCTACTATCCTGCAATTTGTTGATAGTTTTACTATTAAGCCTGATGTTATAGTAGAGGATCTTGTGGTAATTCTAGACTCCTAGGAGTACGCAACAGATTTCATTATTCTTTCTCCTAAAGTAACACTAGGTGGGTATCCTATTATTCTAGGAAGGCCATGGTTAGCAACTACAGATGCCTAAATTAGATGTGTGTTAGGTGACATGACCATTTCTGATGGGAAGAGCACCAAAAATTGTGTTCTTTATCCTCTTGCTCAACCATCCCATGATGAGGATAATTTTGTATGGCCACATGCTGGTGAAGAGGTCAAGGAAGTTAATTATGTGGCACAACTTATGATGTTAGGTAGATTTAGCTTCAATATGAAAATGAATTATTGGTAACATAATCTAGAACCATTGTGAAGTAGGGGAAACATCATCCTTCCATGCATCTAGTTATGTTAATTCAGTGAAGACACTTCTTCCCATTCTTACTACAACCACTCTTCCTGTAGCTGGACTCCTTGCAAAAATAGGTATGTCCCATACATTGCTACCATATGAACTCAAGGTACCATGTATTATTGAATCAACTATGATAGATTTAACTACACAAGTGTAGGCATCAGAAGGAAAATATCTAAATATTAACAACAAATTGAGTGAAGAACAACAATTTTTAGTGGAAAACTTATTGAGGACCCACGAACATGCATTTGCATGGGAATATCATGATATGAAATGATTGGAACCTAAGCTTTGCACTCATAGAATATACATCAAAGAGGGTTGTACACTAGTGAGGTAGCCACAAAGAAGAATTAACCTTGTACTAAGAGAAATTGTAAAAGGGGAACTACAAAAATTGTTAGATGCAGAATTTATCTACCCCATTTTAGATAGCCAATGGGTGTCTTCATTGGTGATTATTCCCAAGAAAGGAGGGAAATGGAGAGTTTGTGTTGATTATAGGGAACTCAATGCTACCACCAAAAAGGACCATTTTCCTTTACCTTTCATAAATCAATTTTTGGACTCACTTGTAGGAAAGCAGTACTTTTTCTTTTCTAGATGGATTCAATGGCTACAACTATATCCAAATTGCACTTGAGGACAAGGAGAAGACCACCTTTACCTATCCATGGGGGACCTATTCCTACTTAGTACTCCCATTTTGCTTATGCAATGCACCTGCAACTTTTCAGAGGGCAGTCATTAGTATATATTTAGACATCTCTCTTGATTGCATGGAAATTTACATGGATGACTTTACCACCTATGGTGCTGATTTCAATGAGGAATTGGAAAATATCAGGAGAGTCCTACAGATATGTGAAGACTAAAATCTATCTTTAAATAGTGAAAAGTGCTTCATGATGATGTAGGAAGGTGTAGTCCTTGGCCACTATATATCTCATAAACGAATTCAAGTAGATCCTGCAAAGATTGAAGTAATCACAAATTTTCCTACACCTGCAAAACAAAAAGATGTTAGGAGTTTCTTGGGCCATGTAGGCTACTAAAGGCATTTCATCAAGGATTTCAGTAAAAAACAACTCCATTGTATACTCTTCTCACTAAAGATGCTGAGTTTCAGTGGATAGAAGCATGTGACATGACATTTTCTGACTTTAAAGCAACTTTAACTCATGATCCTCTACTTAAAGGACCTAATTGGGAGATCCCTTTTCACATTAATACAGATGCATTAGACTATGCTATAGGAGCATTCTTAGGATAGAAAGAAGGAGCCATTGAAAATTCCATTTATTTTGTCAGAAAAAAATTGTAGGGAGTTGAATTCAACTATATAGTGATAGAAAAAGAAATGTTGGTAGTGATCTATTCCTTGAACAAGTTCAGGAACTACATAAAAGGCTAATAGATCTTTGTGCACATCGATCATGTAGCCTTTAGATACCTCATGAATATACCCCTGATCTTAGGTAGGCTAGAAAGATGGTTGTTGTTGATGCAGGAGTTTGACATAACCGTTGTGGATAAACCAGGGAAGGCCAATGTTGTTACAGACTTTCTTTCAAGTCTGACTACATCAGGGGAAAATCAAGCCATAGATGACTCTTTTCCTAATGAGCATCTATTCTCCATCAATGTGAAAACACCATAGTATACTAACATAGCTAATTATCTAGTCACAAGGAGAGTTCCTCCTCACTTCTCTCCAAAAGAGAGAAGGGTGCTCATTGAAAAATCTTTTCCTTTTTCATGGATTGTTGGGTGTTTGTTCTATACTATACCAGACCATGTCATGAGAAGATGTGTGAGAGAAGATAAGACATATGATATTTTTCATGCATACCACAATGAACCATGTGGAGGACATTTTGCAGACAAGAGGACAACAATGAAGATTTTGAACAAAGGATACTATTGGCCCACAATCCACAAGGATGCATGAATGTATACAAGAAAATGTGATAGATTCTAGAGAATGGTCTGACTAACCAAATCTAATGAGATGCCACTTTACCCTTAGGTAGTAATCACTCCATTTGAAAAGTGGAGATTAGAATTTTTAGGACCCATTGACCCTCCATCAAATGGTAAGTCTTATATCTTAGTATGCATGATTATGTAACTAAGTGGGTAGAAGTTAAGGGCATGAAGCATGCAAGAGATAATAAGGTTGTGGAATTTCTTTATGAGGAGATTTTCACAAGGTATGGAGTTCCAAGAGAGATAGTGACTGATCAAGGGGCTCAATTCATATCAACCCATGTTGCAACACTGGTCAATGAGTATAACACAAGGCATAGGAAGTCTACTCCTTATCACCCCTAGGCCAATGGCCAATTTGAGGTGACTAACAAGGAAATTGAAGCCATTCTGACCAAAACAGTGGTTTTTCATAAGAAGGATTGGGAAAACAGGCTACCAGAAGTTGTTTGGGCCTACAAAACTACCTAGAAAACAACTACAGGATTCACTCCATTTGAGTTACTAAATGGGAAGATAGCTATGATGCCCTTTGAATTTGAACATAATACTCTTAGGACTGTTGTAGATTTGGGGATGGATATCTCTAAGGAACAAAGAGAAAGAATAATGTAGCAAAATGCTTTGGATGAGATGAGGAGAGAAGCCTTGCATCATAAAAAGGTAGTGCAGAATAAGAGAATCAAGTGGCATGAAAAATTCATCACAGATAAGAAATTCCAACCAAAAGATTGGGCCCTACTCTATGATTCAAGGTATCAAGATAATGTAGGAAAATTGTAGATGAGGTAGCTAGGACCATATGAGGTTGTTGAATTCTTCCACAGTGGTGTTGTTCAGCTCACTACCATTGACCCTCTCAAATTTAAGTTGCTTTTCAATGGTCATCACCTCAGATTGTATCACAATCCAACTTCCAAAGAGGAGTTCCTGTAGTAATTCACTCAACATGCAACACCCGAGCTTCCTATAGCCGAGGGAAGTGGACCTAGTGTCCCTCCTTCTAGCTAACTAAAGTATGTACCTTGTCATAATAAAGACTTCCACTTTTGTGGGAGTCCACTTCTTCACCCATCCACCTATCCATCCATCCATCTCCACCTCTCTCTCTCTTCCATCACTTCACTTCATTCCACTTGACCTCATTCCACCTCATTTTCATTAATTTCTCAACTTATTTCTTAAAAGGAAACTAGTACTTTCCAAAAAATTTGCAATGAATCTTCCATGAATCTAGGTATGCGTGCATTAATTGCTATATCTTAATTTTCTTTAGTGCATTCATTTAATTATTGTGAATTAATATGGATGTTCACCATAGCATGTCATTATTCCTTGTCCATATCAAATCATCCTCACCACCTCGCATGTGAGGAAACATGCTCAAATTTAGGCTGGGGGGGGGGGGAAATATGTGAATACTTTAACCACGTGTCAGTTCATGCTAGTCTACATCAACAAAGTTTAAATCGAGCCAATTTGAATTCTGAGTGAGATGATGGCTCGTATGTGTGAGGTGACACCAATCACCGCTTCTATTTTTCTCCATCATAACCTTCCTTTATTACTCCTTTACTGCCATTATTGGTCCTGTCATAATATTAAGTTGCAAAAACGTAAAACAAAAAGAAAAAAGGTAAAACAAAAAGGGAAAATTCAGATGACATTAGCATTGGAAATTTGGCAGTGTTGCATGAAGGAAAAATTTGCACAGTGATTTTTGATTGCAGACAATGGGAGGCGGGTTAATTAGGAATGAACCCATGGTTCATGATGTATTACTACAAGATGCACATTCACAAGTTGAATTCAGAAATTGTGATTAGTTAGATGACTTCCTATAGCTTAATGGTTTTAATGAAGACATTGCATTAGAATTTTCCCAAAAATTATCTGAGGGAAAATCCATGGTGAAAGGGCTAGAAGTATTGGCTACTGAAGAAAGAATTGTAGAAGTTATAGGGTTTCCTACTAATAGTGAAAATTACCCTACTTCCAGAGATGCCAGTTCAGCTAGTGCCAAATTTATAGAACCTAGTGACCCTCCATTGAGCAAGGAAAAACAAAGTGTGAAGAGAACATCTTTGCCTGAGCCATGGAAGTAAATAGCTATTTATGTTATAAAATATATCACTTGTGAAGGAAACTAGTCGAATCTACAATTCGTGCACTTCAAACTCTTGAATCACATGAGACACAAGAGAAGGATGAATGTGTCAAATGTGTTATACCACCTTCTTTCAATCATGGCAGTTGGGCCTCAAAAAGGTAGGGACAATTCTATTTCCCACCATTGTTTGATCAAATTGTTAGTTGAGAAGTCTATGCATGATATGTTTGAGATGACTAAGGAAGAATTCATAAATATTGATCAAATTAGACCAGAGCATTTGCGACCTAGGGTTTTACCTCAACCCCATAGGTCTAGTAGGATATTGAGCATGACTGAAGCCAATTGTTGTGCTTCAACCTCTAGTGCAGGCCCTAGTATAAACCCTCCTGCAACAGAACAAACCATAGAGATTAGTTCTTCAGAGACAAAACACTCAGAAAAAGAAAGTTTCTCTTTAGATTATGATGATGATGTTCCTTTTGGCATCCTAATGAGAACTAGGGCATAGAAGGGATAAGCAAAAATAAGAAAAGGAAAATCTAAAAAGTAGCCAACAGAAAAAGAAGTACCAAGCGCTAAGAAGTGGAAGGCTAACACTGTTCATCTTGCAGCCAAATAAAAACATGAAAGCCCTCCCAAAAAATCAAGACCAGCTAGGCTAGCCTTTGATATGCCTCCACAAGAAATACCTAAGCCTAGAGAAACATCACAGGGGGACACAAAATCTCTAATGGGGCAGGTGAATGTCAAGGAAGAGGACATATTTGAGAAAGAAACAAACATAGCACTAGAAGATCTTGCTGATATTGCAAAACAAGTTGAGAATCAAGGGTATGAGGAAAATCAGGAGTTCCTATAGAAAGAGTTCCTACAACATGAGGAAGAATAGGAACAAGAGGCCTTGGAGCCAAAATTGGGAGAACAAACAATACCCCTATAGCTGAAATTGACTTAACAACTCGAATCCCTTCATCTGGTACTATATGGAGAGCAAGCATTAGTGCGAGGAAAATGCTGGTAGGAATACATAACCCCTTTGATTTTATAGTACAAACAACAATTATGAACTTATGGAAAGAGGAGAAACATAGGATAAAGAAAAAAATTCAAAAGAGAGATGAGGAGATTGATGACAAGGATGTACAAATTGCTACTTTAAAGAAGAAGGTGGATGATATGACAACCTTGGTACCCTAGATAGTAGAATGCAGACTCTTCCAAGGGTCTATTCTCTACATTTGAAGGAGAAATATCTTTCTTTTAAGCTGACAAGGATTGTTTCAGGTTTGAACCCTTCCATTGAGACTCCTATTGAGTTTTTCAATGCTTATCAGATTGCTCCCCTTGAAATGAATTTGTTGTGTGAATTCTATTTGAATAATTATGCTATGAATCAAGACCATGATTGGAATCCACTATTGTAAATTGGGGATGTCCAATTAAGAAAATTTATGTCCTGGGTACAAAATGAGATCAGTTGGGGACAACAATATGGGGCTTATAGGAAAATGGAATCCAACATCCCTTTGCCCATTAGGGTTGAATCAAGAAACCCAAGGGACATTTGTAGGGATTGGCACAAAATTATTTTTAGACCTAGCTATGGTAATAGAACCATGCCTTGGATAGAAGAAATTTATAGTGAATATGAGGTGGTGGAAAAAGAAAAAGAGGAAACTATGAAGGGATACCTATCACAAAGATGGAACAACCTAACTGATGAGCTAAAAAAAGTTGAGCCCAACTCTATATAGAACTATGTTGCAACACTTACAAGAATTGACAAATATATATAGATTGAAAGGACAAAGGGACGATTTTGGCTTCCACTAACTTTTTAGCCACCCATCCTAATATGGCCCATGCCAAATTTCAGGTATTACCACTATGATATTGCTACAGAGAGACAAAGATGGAACATATTGGATAGACAACAAGGGTTCTATTGGGATCCTGATTCACACATAGCAAGCACTGATGTAGGAAAGTTGGTGGTTGCAAATTTCAGGGCATTGACTAAGCAGAAGAACAACCCTGCCCCTGCTAGAGGACTAGCAAAACCTTAGGTTAGGGGGAGTGATGAGTCTAGTTTATGGTTTAATTTTGGTAGAATTTATGATCTATTTGTTGAAGTTCTCATGGACCTTGATGTTTGAATGTTGATATTTCTTCAAAACCATAGACATTGGGCCTAATTTTATTTCAGAAAATCTTTAATGACATTGACATGTTATATGGACTATCTATGTTAATTCTACATGTGGATTATTGAATGTTCTTTAAGATAGTTACAAATATGAAATTATTGTGTATACTAATATTGCCATGCAAATATGATTAGAGGCCACTAAATTAAGAATATTATGCCAGCTGGTCATTCACCATAACATTCAACAAGGGAATCATTCAAAGGTCAATGAAGGTCGACAGTGAGAGATTCCTTATGCAAATCGAGTTGTAACTGCCTTGTAAATGGTCTTTATTGTTGTTGAGAAAATGCAGGCGTTACTGCTGTGCTAAATTTGTGTTAATACAAATATGTCTAACTAGATTCCATGCATGCATAACTACCTCTCCACTTTCTCCGCTTTCCCTAAAATGGTGTCCTCCTAATTCATGGAGTTGACCACCTTACTTAGTCAATAGTATAAATAAGAATCAAATGCCCCTTCCCTAGAGGTTGCACAATCTGATGATGTACTTGCATTCTTATTTTTCAGTAATACAATTACACTGCTCTATTGTACTCATGTTTTCCAATTAATAAAATGAAGTTATAAGTCCATGCATTTGAGTTTACATTAGTTTTAGAGGATACTCATCTAAGGGGGCCCACTTGGTGAGCATTTCATCCTTTATTTTATTTTATTTTAGTTATTACTTTATGTTCAACTATTCCCGCAACCACTAGAATTCCATTATGTGACTATTCCTACAACCAAAGAAGATAGAGTAGTTTCCTATTTGTTTTCTCATATTTTCAATTATGTCATACATTTTAGCTTAGTATAGTTGTTGGTTGATGTTCAACATTTATGTTATTCCTTTCCAAGAAATTTACTTTCAACATTGTGTCTTTCTTAGCTGTAGAATGAAAATGACTACTTTGGATTTCTAGTGCACATATTTTGTTGAATCATTTCAATTTTACGTCCCTAGGTTGACAAGTTAAATGCATCTTCATGATGATTGAAATGGATATTCAGTTTAGATGTCCAATCTTTGAATCACAGCTATAAGGGTTTAGTTGTTAAATCATTGTTGGAGGCCAATAACAGGTTTGAAGAATTACAAAAGGTGAAAAAAAGGCTTTATAGGTGCTTGGTCCTACAAAGTTGAACAAAGAGATCATGCATGATGAAAGTTCTTTGCAGGTCCTCAGTCTAGCAAAGGAGGTACCCTAGGTGATCACATCCTGAGGGAAGCCCAATGTTAGAGGTTCCATAGAGTCTGATGGACCCTTACATGTGCTCAATCCTACAAGGAAAGCTTGAGGTCCTTAGATCTCAAATCTTGATTGAAAAAGTAGCTTTGTAGGTCCTACAAAGAAACATGTTAATCTGCAAACAAAAAAAATTAGATAACAAAAATCCATGTAGGTAGATAGACAATCACGCAGACAGTCAACAATTGAAGGAGAAGCTTTCAAAGGGGTCCCTCAAGAACACTTCAAAAGAAAAGGGGTCCACTGAAGGGACGCTCTGTTTGAAAAGTGACAACATTTTTTTCCAATGGTTCTAGCATCAAGTAATCCTTTTGAAAGATTTTTTTCATCAAGGAATTCAAGAGAGACAATACTCCATCATAAGGGAAAGTGTTCAAACTTCTTTATCAGAAAAAGTACTCCCTTTGCAAAGAAAAGTTTTTAGATTGTATCTTTATGAATTTGTGATGAAAGAAAGATTCCACTAGGGGTTCCTATTGAAGAATATAGTTTTTGAAAAATAAAGGATTTTCAATGAGGGATTCGTTGGCCACTGAATACAACTTTTTGAAAATATAAGTATGATAGCCCCCCTTAGGATGGTGTGTGCTAAAGTCAGAGGCATGTGACATCCTAAGGAGAGAAAAGAAATAATGAAAGTGATTTTGTGTCCCACAGAACATGACAAGATGTAATCATGGTAATGTTGTCATGCATGTGAGAGACAACACATAAGCACCACAACATCACAAAGAAAGAAAAGAAGAGAGAAAGATAAAAATATAACATAAACTAAAATAAATACACCAAGAGATAGGGGGATCTATTATTTCAGTGTCAGAACTACTCATAAATATAAATAGATAAATATAATGTAATAATATTTATGAAATGTTATCAATCCCATACTACATAAAATAATGAAGAAGGGGACATGAAAAAAAATTAAAAATTAAAAATTGGATCAACATGGAAGGGAGGCCTAAATTCCCCCAACACTTTGCATCATCCCCAATCGCCAAAAATCAAGGCACAACAAAGAGAAGAATGATGTGACAAATAGAAGAATTTTATGACTCAAAACACTCCTTTATCCAAGCACCTACAAGGGTGACAAAGGTCCTCTAGGAACACATAATAAAAAGCACAAGGGAGCACAATACACACACAAATTTAATCTACAAATAAAGAAGAGATGCCCCCTAGTCCTCATCAACCAAGAGGTCATCATTCTCCCAATCTAGATCATTATAAGGGGAAGATGGATGAGCTTGCAAGGGTAGGATAGGAAGGGGAGCACCCTTTAACTCTCCTACAACAAGATATAAGGAAAAGGGCCCCTTGAGGTCTTCTTCACTCAACTCGTATGAGGTAAATGTCATTGATTTTGCAAAAATCATCAACAAATCTGAGACATTGTGCATTGAGTTGAACATGCACTTGATGGGAGTGCAATGTGTCAACTGAGCGGGTGATGAAGGAGGTGCTTGAGATCCACTACCAACCTCACCGAAAGACTCGGGGGTAGTGAAAAACTCTAGGGACACTAGGGTTACCTCCGTCATTAGGATGACGCAAGCCAACGTAGAACCAGCTTCCAAAGAAGGTGATTCCTTCTTCCAACCCCCATTAGAAGTAGGGTCATCCTCCAACTTGTGCTTCATTGTAGGATGTGAGATCCCCACATAGAAAGTGGAATTCAAGGAAGAACCAGAGAAGGGTATGTGCAGGATCATGATGGGCCAAAAAGTGGCGATGTGATGGGTATGTGGCTAACAACTTTTTTTTAACCCAAAATTGATGAAACGAAAGGGTTTTTAAAGGAGATTCTCATCTTTCCACAAATATAAATTATGATTTACTTTGAATTTAATATATAATTATTATTCATTTTCTATTTGAATTACGACTAAAGTCCTGATTGATAGGCTGAATGAAAAACATCTATAGCTTTGAAAGAGTATCACATTTTTTGAATCCAATACATGTGTCACATTCTATGCTTCGTATACTATAGGATTAAAAAGAGAGTTGAATTTCATGAAGTTTTGACCAAGCTAATGTGGTCAGACATGCAATTTTTTATATTTTTTAAAATTTGTAATAAAAAATTCATAATTAATTATTTACTTGGAAAAAAATTACAAAAAAATATGTATCACATTGGGACACAAGTCCTCTACTTATATCTAATATATTATAAAAAAATATTATCATTTTATTGCGGTTAGGGTGGTTAAATAGACAACTACTTATTTTTTCCCTAAAATTTAAGTACTATTGCATTGAAATTTCAATTTTCACCAAATAGATTATTTAAAAAAAAAAAAACTAGTAGTTTAGAAACTACATTCAATTTTCTACAGATTCTATTCTTACATATTTTTGAAATAATATAGATAATTTATTCAAATTTTTACATCAAGTTTCCAAACTCTAATTTTTTTATTTTTTCGCCACTTAAGGGCCTATATTTTTCCATGACGATCCTGCACATACCCAAAAAACCGTAGTGGACACCACCGAGGTATTCGAATTATCCACAAGCTTGGGAAAAGGTGGGATATTCAAAAGGGACATCAAAAGACGAGGCTCAACTAAAGGAGCAATGAACAATTACACCCTTTTAGGGTGACGGTCATCCACACTTGTAGGGGGAGCCAAAAATAATATTGAGGTGGCAAGAGCTAAAACAAAAGGGGCAAAAGAGGAGGACACAACAAAAGATTCCAAAATAGGAGTTGATGGCTCCCCTTCCTCCTACAAAGTGTCCCACTTAGTGGCTAGAGCCTTCCTCCGATGCTTGAGCTCAGGCATAAAGTGGTTTATTTGGCTCCGAGATCCAGAGGTTGCAGCTTGAGGATGAGAAGAAGGCTCCTATTTAGTCATCAGAGTGTCCACCATAGCCGTTGTCGATAGAGGGAGTGACTCTTGGATAGAAATAGGATAAAAATATGTAGGAGCAAAGAAAACAATAGGCAGAGAAGTAGATTCAAGAACCTAAGGAGCAGGCATCTTCCCATTTGCTACCTTAGAGGTAGGAGCAGTAGGAGGCCACAGAGGTTGAGACATAAGGGTGCCTCCATGGGGACCCTTCCTCGTACCATACAAGATGGGCCAAGGCATTGTGGGTAAGGCAGGAAGGTCGAACACCTAACACTTGGCCTTTCGCCAAGTGGGCACCATCAGACTCCCCAAGAAACGCATAGGGGTGTAAGCTGAAGGCACCGCATTAGGGAAAGAGGCAGAGCATGTGGAACTATAGAGGAAGAAGAAGAAGGTTCCTGAGCGGGCTTCTCCTCTTTTTTCTCAAGAAGCAAAGGAAGCCTTATGCTACACTATCATGGAAGCCTTAACTAAAATAGCATAGGGAGAAGGAGGATAGGTCACTTTCAGTGCTATGCCCCATTTTTGTATTTTATGTAAGTGTGATACAACAAGTCCATCCTGGGAGGGAGCAGACCAACATGGGTAGGCTAGAAGTGATCAAGTGAGTAGCTTCCATGTGCCACCATCGGTTTGTAACTAGTGTTGTGGAATACATGCATGGAACCCTCATGAGAGTACTTTAAGAATTTATGGATTACTGAGGGAATTGCATTCATGGAAACTAGCTAAGGAATTCCTAGCTTCACTCTAGACAAGTTAGACTCTAGGATAATATCAAAGAGTGAATTCATAGTATTGGGCCCAACTAGGATTGATAGTGTGATATCACTGAAGGGAGGAATGGAAATCCTATCATGCGTATGTATAGAGCTTTTGGACTCATCGTATCCACACTTATGTAAAAAAATTTATTAACATGATCTCCCCCGTGATAACATTAACTCGACATGTAGGGTCAACAAGAATGCTAATTACAGTATTCCTATTGATATGAGCAGGAATACACAAAGGAGAGGGTTCTCTATTAGCATTCATCAAAAAATCTTGTGAGGTAAAAGGTTATAGCAGGATATTCACTCACAGGATGCACAGATGGGATGGGAAGATGCATGAAAGAATCCATCTTTTACTTACACTAGAAAAGACTTTCTTAGAAGCCCCTAAGGGTTTAACAATTAGATAGTGACCTATTCTAAGTTTTGCTTCACAATGTTTAGGGACTCTTCTAGCTATGTCACTAGGGATTGTAGGTTGGGTTGCAAGTCTAGATGCCTTGCAATGCACAAACCTACAACACACCTAGAACACGAGAGAAGATTCCTTCAATCCTACGAAATGGAACCAAAATAGTTCACGTCAGGTTCACCAAAATGTAAAGGAGGGGGACCAACTTCTCAAGACCCCAAGTCATGGGAGGGTCTAGAACAATCATCTGCACTAGTATACTTCATATTAAAGGATCGTTTAAGATAGGTTGGATGTTTGAGGAGGGTGAAAAGGAAATTAAATTGATCTGTCTCTCTCCTTTTGTCAAGTTGAGAGTTTAGGAAGTCAGGTGCGTAGGTTTTTGGAATACAAATTTTAACTTAGGAAACTATTTTCCAAAGGACTCCAATGTATAAGTTGGATGATAGTGTGACACGTTGGTGTCCCAGTTAGGTGTTGGCATTCATGCAGACAGAGAATGTAAATTATAGTCTAAGTAGAGAAACCTACTATCAACTAGAAAAGTGTAGTTTGAGATAGTGACAAAAAATAGAAAGCGACTAAGCTACTGAAATAACAATAAGAATACTTTAACTTGATAAATAAATTGATTATGAAAAAAATGACAAGAAAGGATAGTATAAATATAACTTATGGTCAGTCCAGTCTCCTACAAGCTCCACATGAAATAAATGCCTACACATAGAAGAAAAAAGAAAAATGTTGGGACTGTTTCAGGGCTTCCCACAATCAAACCCCTGTTTCAGTGTTCCCACCTCTATGGACAGCCAAAATAGAAACTATAGAGAAATTATGATAAATAAATTATTAAAATGGAAGTACTATGTGTTATGCTAACAACAATATGCTGCAAAAACAATACAATGATGCTAAATGAATGGATATCACCTTCCCAACAAGATGCTCTCAAGGCACATGAAGGAAGATGTGAGATCGCAAGCTTGTGAATTCCAACATTGCTGCAACAATGAGAGGATTAAAACCAATAGAGTGTCAACTTGGAGCTTCAAAAATGGTGAAAATGTTGTGAATGAAGTGTGTAGAATGCTCAAGAAGATCAAGAAGTGTGAATAAGATTGAATGAATGAGAGTGTTTTGAAAAATAAAAGGAGGCCAAAGGAGTCATTCAAGGTTGGTCGAAGGGGTAGAGGCATTATGATTTTTCACCAATGGAGAAGTATAATGACTTTGTAGACTCCAAAGGTGGAAATCATGTCAGGATGGGAGCATGCTACACAAACATCCACATGTCGCACTCACCTTCCTGATAGAGATCTCCCCACCAACACTACAAAAAGCTACCAAATGGATGGAGAGTGGATGGAGGAATTTGAATAGCATCATCGGGTTTGATTTTTATAAGGTAAGGGGTGTACATGGTAATTTTGCAAAGGGGTGAAAATTCATGCCATTACAGTTTTGAACATGTTCCTTGTTTTTTTTCCAAACTGACACTCTTTGCAGATTTCATTGATAGGCTTTGTAATCCTTGGAAAGTCTCTCATAGAATAAGTAGATTTGATCTTTACTAGGCTATAAAAATTGATATGACCCATTCTTCTATGCCACAGCTCTAACTTTGATTGATTTAAGTCATAAAGTAGTTACGATTACCACTTTTGATTTGATAAAAATTTCCTTCTATCATTTTTCCTACTACAACCAAGATTCTATAACTTTCTTTTTGATTTCACAACCATCATACTAAAACACTAGATTGTATCCTCTATAGCACATTTTCCCTACACTAAGAAGATTATGTCAGAGACCCTTGACATAAAGAACATCATTTGTCTTATTCTTTCCATCAAAACTAATTGAACATTTTCCATAGATCTTAGCAGATGTTTCATCACCAAACCTAAAACAACCCCCATCATATTTCTTAAGGTTGAAAAACTTACTCTTATCACCTATCATATGGTTTGAACATTCATTGTTAATTATCCAATAGTTTCTCTCCTCCCTTGAATGAAAGGAAGTCATCGTAGTTCCTTCAACACTGTGACCTGCTTTCGAAGAAATTACCTTCACAAATCTCTCAAGGTTAGTAGAATTAGTTCAAACATTTAAATCCATGAACAAGCATTCATCACTTTCATTATTCAGGCAGTCTAATTCCTCATCATCACTATCTTCTTTAACATAATAACTCTTCTTCAAGGATTTATCTTTATGATCTTTATGTTTGTCGTTTGAAACTTTATTTGGACATTTTGATGCATAGTGACCTATATTTCCACAATTGAAACACTTGAAAGGTACCATACCTCTGTATCTACTAGTTCCCTTTTTTCAATATTCTTACAAAATTTTCTTCCATTTCATCAAAATCATATAGATCAGATTCATCATTCCTCTCTTTCTTGTTGATTTTAAAGTAGTTTCTTTTCTAGGAGCATCTTTCTCAAACTCTATTAATTCAAAATTAGTTAAAGCACCAAACAATTAATCTCTAGAATATTGATTTAGATTTCGAGCTTCGTGAATAGTAGAAACTTTAGCACTATAGGATTTAGGAAGAGTTCTCAATACCTTTTTCACAACTTCATTTTCCTTCAACTTTCCACCAAGACCATTGATGGAGTTAACAATTTCATCCACCCTGTGCATGTAGCTTGCTATATCTTCATCCTCTAAAATTCTTAGGGTTTCAATCCTGGCCTTGAAATTCTACATCTTTTCTTGCCTGACCTTATCATCTCCATCATAAATGCTTTTCAACTTCTCCCAAACCTCTTTAGTAGTTTTGTATCTTATCACTTTCACAAGTTTTGAATCTAAAAGCCCACTCAAAACAACATTCCTCTCTTTTCCATTGTTATCATACTCCTTGATCTCATCTTCACTTGTCGAAGGAGTATTAGGCATAGTATATCCATTTTTTTATTGATTTCCATATGCCAAACCCTAATGCAGTGAGAAAGGCTTTCATCTTGGCCTTCTAGAAGGAATAATTTGTTCCATCAAACATAAGATCTTTGAAACCATTACTGTACACCATCTAGATCTACCTTAACCCACTAAGCTTCTTCCAAGAAACCTCTACTCTAATACCAATTGATAGAAACAGGACAAATAAGATGGGGGATGAATCAGTTGTGTATTAAAACCTTCAAATCCTTATTAAGTATTTAGCATGTAAACAAATGAAACAACATATACATAAACGTTCACAATAGAACACTAGATATTTACGTGGAAAACCCTATTAGGGAGAAACCACAGTGAGGATTAACTCACTATATGAAAACCAAAACCAATTACAAGAGGCTCATTAGCTAGGGCTTGCTGCCTAGAGGACTCATTTTCCAAAAGAGAAAAGGCTCACTATCAAGGGTTCGCTGCCCAAGAAGATCACTTCTTCCATATTATAAAGGAAAAGTTAAAAGGAGGTTCACTACCTTAGAGAAACTGGAGAAACCACCACAATGTCTCTCTACCATCCACAACCTTCTACTCACTAGCTCCAGCAACTTCTGGCACACTACTTCTAGTAGTATTAAGAATTCATGCACATATTTAGATCTTGAAACATGATAAAAAATTCATCATTCCATGCCACATTCATCTCCAAATATTTTACCTTGCATATATACCTTCTGCAACCTTGAATAACCTTCACTAGGTTAGCTCCAATGAAATGTATTCACCTCAAACATGGAACTACCAAATAGGTTGGCACCAAAAACCTCCGCAGTGAAAATAAGTGAGAGTAGAACAGATCAAGTGTTAACTAGGACCCAAATCTACACCAGCATGCTACACTAGGCTTCCACAAACCATGAAGCTCATTAACAAATAATGCTAATAAACTAGGTCGGCCAAACTGACATTAACACCATCAAGAAACCTTATTCACAATTCACCAAGGCTAAAAAAATATTGTGGACCATGTATCCACATTACACAACATCGTAGAATATTCCAACATCAACAGAATATTCAAAAACATTGGCACAAACAAATAAAATTGAGAATACTATCATCCTATGCAATGAGTCAAACTACAACATATATACAATTCATGAACCAAACTTGCAGAACAACTAAACACTAGAAAAACCAAGGGAAGGTAGGTAAAGACAATATTAGTACATTCCAAAATCCACAAGAAAATAAAATTAAGTGCGGTGAAATGTGGAGTAGTTCCATTTCTCTTAGACATCCCTCTTCACAAGTTAGAGACAATCCAACATAATTTCAAACATATATTCTACTACCGCATGATCCAAAACCTAAAAATTTGGATATTACACCTTCAAAGACCATTGATAATCACTTTCAAACCACACAAGAATGAAGAAATGTGGAGAAAAATACATAACACTTCCTAGTCACCTTGTACAAATTTTAAGCAAATTTTCTCAAAAACACTTGGAAACCAAGTGACCCTGCTACATGTAAAACACCAATTCAACACCATACACACCATCTACAACACCTGTTCAACAAAATGCACACCTTCTCAACATATCCATACAAGAAGTTGACATCAATGACAACATAGTGCAATAGTACATACATACATACAATCCCTCCAAGTGAAAGGGTGAAGATGAACTTTGACATGGACATGCAAGGTAGTCCTAGGACCTTAGGTGCAAGTTGCAGAATCAAGAATGACATGAGAGTCCTTATTTTGGTGGTGTCAAAGAAGCTCATTATTAGTAATAATAATTAGGCTAAGTTGGAAGCTTTATATAAAGTTATAAAAATATATGAGATAAAGGTCATCAAAACCATACAAATACAAGGTGACTCTATGATTTGGATTAATAGAATAAGGTCCAACAATGTAATCAATTGGAAATTGAATATGATTGGAATGATTTATTCCCTTTTGGATAGAATATAATATTTTGTTTAAGAACATATACCAGGAATCCAACATGGCTATGCACATCCTAGCAAATCAAAGTATTAGAAAAATTGGGGAGATAATCATGTCAAATTAGATCAACAATTGAGAATAATTTTTTTAATATTTTAGTTGTAGATAATCATGTCTCATGTTTAGGAGAACATGAGAGACATGTACATGATGATAGAAATCCAAAGACAATAACGTACTATTTAATTTACCAAGGATAAAATGTTGAGGGATCTCAATGAGTGATTAATATAGAATGAAGAAGGCTTAAACATGATTGTGATGGGGTTTAAACTTTGGTATCAAGAACAACAACAGCACATTTAAACCATGACACTATACACTATTCCATATTGAATATTGTTACTATCATGGTTTAAATTTTTGAGAAATCTCTAAGCTATACCATTTCCATTATTCCACACATATGAATTTGATTCAAAAAGAAAAAAAATCTATGAATAAAAAGTAATTTTAAAAGATAAATAATAATTAGAACAATATGTATGAATCAAATTTCAAATAATAATAATAATAATAAATCTATGGTTTCATTGATATATCCTCTCAGATTTCATAGGAATAATAGATTTTACTCTTTTAGTGATCATGGTGATTTGAGTTTTCTATTTTATGTAGCTTTCAGTATAGGGATAAACCTTTTGATTTTTCCCTCTTTTTCCTTTAGTAATAGTTCTTTCCATTCAAAAATCTCAAAACTGTAAAATGTAATCTAGCATTGTTTCTGTAATACATTTTCACCATTTTTTTTTAAAGTTCAAAAATAAAAAAAATGGTTTCATTACTTTGTAAATCAGAATCATTAACAATAGCATGAATAACATGTGGGTGACTTAGTTTAGATACATAATCTAAACTATGTTGAGTGTTGAAATATTTTATTTGTTGGTGGGCAAAGGTGCAATAAAACACAAAGTCACTATTGTGACAAGATGGAAAAAACAAATAAAGTGATACAAAAAATGCACAGTGACAACATAAAAAAAACTGACACACAAGAAACTATATTTGCATATATTCCTTCATTGCTTTCAAATATTACAAAGAACATGGAGTATATTCTTTGTTTTACATAGCAAAAATAAACCATAAAGTATTTGGACAGATGTCCAATACAAGGGGTGCTACACTCACACCTCAAAATTGTAACTTGCTAAAATCTTGTAGCTAATAGTGTCACTGCACTGCGTCTAATAACATTCCTTTTGTTGCTATTGTAGGATTTTATTTTTCAATGCTAAGACTAACCTACTCCAATTAATACATTCTATATGTTTTTCTGTTTCATTCAAGCTCAAAACGAGTTCTTATTTTCAAAATTCAAATTTACCTAACCTCATTAATGCTGACAGCTAAGAATTTGAATTTCAAATTAACCTACCACATTTAATTACTGTAGGTCAAACTATTGCAAGTTTACATTGGGGTGGTAGGAGAAGATTTTTTGAAAAAATACTAAATATTCCAACACTCCCCCTTAATCTGAAGTCAGTTGTTACTCTAAAATTTCCTTCCAGAGCTGATCTTCGAAGCTATCCACAATGCCAAGCCTATCTCTTAGGTGTTCAAAACTGTCTTTTGGTAATTCTTTGGTGAAGATGTCAGCAAGCTGCTACTCAGATTTGCAATACTGAGTTCAATCTCACCTTGTTATACCAACTCCCTTATGAAGTGACATCGGATCTCAATGTGTTTGCTTTGTCCATGGAAAATTGGATTCTTTGTCAAAGCTATGGAAGAAACATTGTCACAATGTGTGACTATGTTGTATTCTTATTGTTGTTGTAAATTTGCAAGGATCCTCCTCAACCAAATATCCTAACATGCTATTGCATTCATTGCAATGTATTCAACTTTTGTTGTGTTGAGAGAGAAAATGGGTTGATTCTTGGATGCCCATGATATTGCACCCAATCCCATATTGAAAACATATTCGGATGTGTTCTTTCTATCATCCACATTTCCTTCCCAATCACTATCCATGAAACCATCCAACTTAAATTCATTAGATTCACTATACATGATGCCATAACCTGTTGTTCCATTGAAATACCTTAAAATCCCCTTTCCTACTTGCTAATGTGTGTCCTTAGGTTTCTCCATGAACCTAGATATCAAACTTACTGCATACATCAAACTAGGCCTAGTTGATGTCAAATACATCAAACTTCCAACCATACTTTTGTAGAGGGTTGGGTTCACTTCCTTACTATTTTCATCCTTGTGTAGTTTCAGACCTGTTGTTGTTGGTGTGGGGGCAAGTTTGTTCTACATTTTAAACCTTCTTACAATCTATTTGGCATAATTAGTTTGCAAAATAAATATTTCATGCACTATTTGTTGAACTTCAATACCAAGAAAATACTTTAGCAAACCCAAATCCATCATCTCAAAGTCATTTTTCATCACCTCTTTAAAATCAACAATTCTATTGTCAGTAAAAATTAGATCATTTACATACAAAACAACAATTAAAATATACCTTGAACTGCTTTGATATAGAGTGTGGACTCACTACTAATCTTGCTAAAGCCATTGCTCAATAAATAATAATCTATTATGTTGTACCACGATCAAGGTGCTTGTTTCAGCTCATAAAGAGCTTTCCAAAGCCTATACACTTTGTTCTCTTGCCCTTGGACTTCATAGCCAAGCGACTGCTCCACATACACTTCCTCCTTCAACACTCTATTCAAGAATGTTGACTTTACATTCATCTAAAACACATTCCACCTATGTTGTGTTGCAATTGCTATGATTGTCCACACTATTTCTAGCCTTGCAATTGGTGCATATGTCTCACCATAGTCTATACCAGGTTGTTTTTTGTACCCTTTGACAACTAGCCTTTGTGTCTTTCAATCTACCCTTCAATTGTACACTTGGTCTTATAGACTCACTTCACTCTAATGACTTTTTTACCCTTGGGTAAATCGGTCAGCTCTCATGTTTGGTTCCTTTCTATAGCATCCAACTCTTCATCCATGACTTTACACCACTTCTCTTCCTCTACTACTTTGTAAAAATATGTTGGATCACTATAAGAGAATAATGAAAATTCTAGATTCTCATCAAAATCAGCATGTCTTGTGTTGTCATAAATCTCCCTCACACTTTTTTTCTTTCATAGCATCAATGATACGAGTGTGAGATTTGAATTAGCTTTTGAGTTGCTACTACTCTGACCTCTGGTTCTATTGTATTGATGACTATCAGAGCTACTACTCTATTGAATTATGGAGTTGCTACTCTATTGTCTCTATTTAGAGTTGTTCTACTGAACACTACCAGAGTTACTATTCTACTGCACATCACCAGAGCTGTTATTTTCTAATGCTCTACGGTAGTTTCTCCCTAGGCTACTGCTCTATTGAGCTCCCCCTAAGTTGTCATTCAGAGCTTCTTCATAATCAAGGGGTATTGTGACTAAAATACCCATGGTGTCATCCACCATTCCATCCCATGCTTCATTCTCTATAAACACATCTCTACTGATCACAACATTTTTAGTGATGGGATTGTACAGTTTGTAGGCTTTTGACTCCTCACTATAGCCTATGAAGATGCATTTTCCTCCTTTGTCATCAAATTTTTTCCTCTTCTCTTTTGGTATGAGTGCATATGACATACACCAAAATATCCTTAAGTACTCAATACTCCACTTTCTATTTTTTCATTCATCTTATGCAATCATATCATAGATAGCCTTTGTGGGACATCTATTCAGTATATCGACTATTGTTGCTACAAATTCTGCCTAAAATATGTCTGACAACCCTTTTTCTTTTAGCATACTTGCTGCCATATCTTGAATGGTCTTATTCTTCATGTCTTCCACTCTATTTTTCTATAGACTATACCTTGTTATGAATGCCCTCATTCCTACAAAAATTAGAAAATATTTGGAGATGTACTCTCCCCCTCTACCTGTTCTTAGGGCTTTGATATAGTGACCACTCTCCTTTTCAACTGATGCCTCAAAGCATTTAAATTTCTCAAGGTCTTCTAATTTTTTTTTAAAAAATAGACCCATATTTTTCTACTATAATCATCCATGAATGTCATGAATATGTATTTCCAACTAAGGTGGGGGTTTTCATGGGTCCACACAGGTCTGAGTGCACTAACTCAAGAGGTGATCTAACTCTCCTAGAATACCCAAATTGAAATGGTTGCCTATTCTATTTTCCTAAGATGAATATCTCACTAATGTAGAGCATGGTGGGATTAATAGGTTTTCAAAGATACAAAGCACTGAATTTTGAAAAATCACCCAAAACACTCACAAAACTCTTTTTAATAAAACATGGTTTTAAAGGTTACAAATACACCAAATGGAGGTTTCAAGACACCAAATTTTTAATAAACCTCTGATACACCTTAGAATCACAATATTTACTGTATTAAACCAACCAAACTCCCTTAGAACATTGGTTTCTCCATTCTTCCATCGCTCACTCACAAAAGACTTATTTGTTTGTAGTATTCCAAATGGACAAAATTGGGTGTAAATTTCCAAAAAATTTGAATATACCTTAAAAAATATAGTTTCAAGTACCCATTATGGCCTTCTTAAACTTATCAAGAAACCAAATAAGGTTTCTTTGGAAAGTATCCTTCAAATCAAGCCTGTAATGCTATTTTTAGGGGAAATTAGCCCTATTTTATAAAGAAAGTGTGTGAAAACTTCAACCAAAACTTCTAATCTCCACTCTATGAGTCTTAACACATCCCATAGGATCACATTATTCCATTTTTATCCCCACCTTTCATCATAATCTTGTTGCCCCACAAGTTCTCTAACCTACCTAGTTTCCTTCATAAAGGAGTGTCATAGCATATCTTTTGAACCAAACCTCTTCTCTAGAACTTGAAGATAGTTTTGAATACCCTTTTGGAACTTATTAAATATATGTCAAAATTGGCATAGGTTGTTTTGAAACATAAGCCCTTAAAATTGACTATCATGTTTTCAAGGAGGCTAAATTAAGCTAGTTTCACTAGGTCAATATTGGATTTATGAACTCTGGGCCTCTACTCACCTCACTAACACCTCAGACACATCAAAAATGGTCTACATAAGCTTACTAAACTATTTTTTATCCTTCACCATTGACCTTTCTTCAAACGCTAATCTCTAGCCATGCATTGATGCTCAAAAATCATGAAAAATCCACTAGGGTAGCAAAAAATTATTGCAACTTGTTGTCCCATGCACCTAAAAACACAATCAATTTGAAAAAAACCTAAAATAATCCATTCTACTGATTTACAAAGGTCTCCATCAGTGAAATGGTTCTTTATTCCACTTTTAGACTCTCAAACCCTTAAAATGAGGGTTTCAAAACTTTTTTTTGAAAAAGTGCTCTCAATTATTCCAAACTTAATGAAAATACCTTAAACCACTTTCAATTGGAAGCTAACACAATATACTATGAAATCCAATTAATATTATAGCCTAGAGATGCTATATAGACCGTACAATACTCGTAAACAACAAGAAAATGTTGAATCTACAAAAAGCAAGGTACTTTTATTAAAAATCTCTTCAAGATACAAATCTCCTCTACCTTTCTCACCCTCACAAGGCTCTTTAAACATGTTGAAATAGTTATATTTGCTACCCCTTGATTTTCCAATGTCCAAAACCCTTCCCTTTACAAAGTGACTCTTCATATTCCATTTCTTGCACTTTTTTCTATTTTGACAATATTTGCAATATTTTACAATATTTGACAACTTGACCATAAAACATCCTAGAAACCTAATCAAATGATTCAAATACATTAAAATAGTCCAAATATTACTTCATTATAATCCTAATATGATGAAGAATTAAATATTACAATATTTCCTCATGGAGGCATGAAGTTTACATGGCGCTCTACACCATACTCTCGGGAAAAAAATTGTCTCAAGTCCTCTTGAGGACAATATTGCACAATTGATTCAAGCTTTCCAATGTCATTCTTCAACCTCTAAATAGTCTTTGCACTCACCAACAACTGGAAACTTTCATTTTCCCTTTGTCTTTAACTGGTTCTTCCTTGTTGAATGTTATCTTTCATTTCATGATTGATCCCTGGCCTATTCTTCCTTTAAAAATGGTATTGAACCTTCCTTTTTACATGTCATTATCCTTCCCCTGCCATCCTAGCAACATTTTTATCAATCCATTTCTGCAATTCCAAAATCAATTCATCCTTGACTTTCAAAGAAGCAAAAGTGAACACCAAATCAATATCATTTCCCTCATTTAATCAAATTATGTTTCATACCTGTTGTTTCAACATCTCTATGGTTTGAAATTTTTGCATCCTTCATGTGCTCTTCCTCAAGCATATATTCATCTCTCTCACTAGTTTCTCCATTCTTCCATCGCATAGTCACAAAAGACTTATTTGTTTGTAGTATTCCAAATGGACAAAATCGGGTGTAACTTTCCAAAAAATTTGAATATACCTTAAAAAATATAGTTTCAAGTACCCATTATGGCCTTCTTAAACATATCAAGAAACCAAATAATTTTTTTTTGGAAAGTATCCTTCAAATTAGGACTGCAACACTGTTTTTAGGGGCAATTAACCCTCTTTTATAAAGCAAGTATATGAAGTATTCAACCCAAACTTCTAATCTCCACTCTAGGAGTCTTAACACATCCCATATGAGCACATCATTCCATTTTTATCCCCACCTTTCATCACAATCTTGTTGCCCCACAAGTTCTCTAACCTACCTAGTTTCCTTCACAAAGGAGTGTCATAGCATATCTTTTGAACCAAACCTCTTCTCTAGAACTTGAAGATAGTTTTGAATACCCTTTTGGAACTTCTTAAATATATGTCAAAATTGGCATAGGTTGTTTTGAAACATAAGCCCTTAAAATTGACTATCATTTTTTCAATGAGGCTAAATTAAGCTAGTTTCACTAGGTCAATATTGGATTTATGAACTCTAGGCCTCTACTCACCTCACTAACACCTCAGAAACATCAGAAATGGTCTACACAAGATTACTAAACTATTTTCTATCTTCACCATTGACCTTTCTTCAAATGCTAACCTCTAGCCATGCATTGATGCTCAAAAATTATGAAAAATCCACTAGGGTAGCAAAAAATTATTGCAACTTGTTGTCCCATGCACCTAAAAACACAATAAATTTGAAAAAAAACCTAAACTAATCCATTCCATTAATTTACAAAGGTATCCATCGGTGGAATGGTTCTTTATTCCACTTTTAGACTCTCAAACCCTTAAAATGAGGGTTTCAATTTTTTTTTTTTGAAAAAGTGCTCTCAATTATTCCAAACTTAATGAAAATACCTTAAACCACTTTCAATTGGAAGCTGACATAATATACTATGAAATCCAAAAGATTATAGTCTAGAGATGCTATACAAACCGTACAATACTTGTAAACAATAAGAAAACGTTGAATCTACAAAAAATAAGGTACTTTTATTCAAAATCTCTTCAAGATACAACTCTCCTCTACCTTTCTCACCTTCACTCTTTAAACATATTTCAATAGTAATATTTTCTACCCCTTGAGTTTCCAATGTCCAAAACCCTTCCCTTTACAAAGTGACTCTTCATATTCCATTTCTTGCACTTTTTGCTATTTTGACAATATTTGACAACTTGACCTTAAAACCTCCTAGAAACCTAGTAAAATGATTCAAATACATTAAAATGGTCCAAATATGACTTCAGTACAATCCTAATATGATGAAGAATCAAATATTATAATATTTCCTCATGGAGGCATGAAGTTTACATGATGCTCTACACCATACTCTCGGGAAAAAAATTGTCTCAAGTCCTCTTGAGGATAGTTTTTCACAATTGATTCAAGCTTGCCAATGTCATTCTTCAACCTCTAAATATTCTTTGCACTCACCAACTGAAAATTTTCATTTTCCCTTTGTCTTTAATTGGTTCTTCCTTGTTGAAAGCTATCGTTCATTTGATGATTGATCCCTGACATGTTCTTCCTTTGAAAATGGTATTGAACCTTCCTTTTTACATGTCATTATCCTTTCCCTACCATCCTAGAAACATGTTTATCAATCCATTATTTCATTTCAAAAATCAATTCATCCTTGAATTTCAAAGAAGCAAAAGTGAACACCAAATCAATATCATTTCCCTCATAATCAAATTATGTTTCATACATATTGTTTCAACATCTCTATGGTTTGAAATTGTTGCATCCTTCATGTGCTCTTCCTCAAGCATGTACTCATCTCTCTTCCTCAAGAATATATCCATCTACCTAGCAAAGATCCTAGAATATGTTTCCTCTACTCACTCTCTCTCTCTCTCAGTGGAGGAACTCTCTGCACCTCCCCAACTTCATCTCTATTGGAGGATAGTGATCACAAACCTCTTCCATGTTTGTAGCAAACACACCTTCTCATAGCTCATTCTCTATTGCAGCTTTAAGATGGACCACAAGAACCTACAACCAACACACTTCACAATCCACTAGATCAATGAGGTTTGATACTAATTGATGCAGAGCATGGTGGGCTTCATAGGTTTTCAAAGATACAAAACACTAATTTTTGAAAGATCACCTAAAACACTCACAAAACTTTATTTAATGAAACATGGTTTCAAAGGCTACAAATACACCAAATGGAGGTTTCAAGACACCAAACTTTTAATGAACTTCTTATACACCTTAGACATCACAGTATTGACTGGATTAAACCAACCAATCTCCCTTAGAATATTGGCTTTTCCATTTTTCCATCGCTCACTCACAACAGACTTATTCACTTGTAGTATTCTAAATAGACAAAATTGGGTGTAACTTTTCAAATAGTTTGAATAAAAAAAAAATACAATTTCAAATATCCATTATGGCCTTCTTAAACATATCAAGAAACCAAATGAGGTTGCTTTGGAAAGTATCCTTCAAATCAAGCCTGCAACACTAGTTTTAGGGGTAATTAGCCATGTTTTACAAAACAAGTATGTGAAATATTCAGCCCAAAGTTCTAATCTACACTCCAAGAGTCTTAACACATCCCATAGGGTCCCA
Source organism: Sequoia sempervirens (assembly GCA_007258455.2). NCBI lineage: Eukaryota > Viridiplantae > Streptophyta > Pinopsida > Cupressales > Cupressaceae > Sequoia > Sequoia sempervirens. Next base: position 144,980,074 of record VDFB02000003.1, on the reverse strand, counting down.
TTATGCCATTTTTATCTCCAACTTTCATCACAATCTTGTTTCCTCACAAGTTATCTAACCTACCTAGTTTCCTTCTTAAAGGACTATCATAACATATTTTTTGAACTAGTCCTCTTCTAAAACCTAAAGATAGTTTTGAATATCCTTTTGGAAGTTATTAAACATAAACATATGTCAAAATTGGCATAGGTGGTTTCAAAATATAAGCCCTTAAAATTGACTGTCTTGTTTTCAAGGAGGCTAAATTTTAAGCTAGTTTCACTAGGTCAATATTGGATTTGTGAACTTAAAGCCTCTACTCACCTCACTAGCACCTCAAACATATCAAATATGGTCTTTAAAAGCTTACTAAACTATTTTCCATCCTTCACTATTGACCTTTCATCAAACCTTAACCTCTAGCCATGCATTCATGCTCAAAAATCATGAAAAATCCACTAGGGCAGCAAAAAATTCTTGCAACTTGCCTTCCCCTGCACCTGCAAAAATAATAAATTTATAAAATAACCTAAAATAATCCATTCCAGTGATTTACAAAGGTCTCTATCGGTGGAATGGTTCTTTATTCCACTTTTAGACTCTCGGCCCCTTAAAATGAGGGTTTCAAAACTATTTTATGAAAAAGTGCTCTCAATTACTCCAAACTTAATGAAAATCTCTCAAACCACTTTCAATTGGAAGTTAACACAATATAATATGAAATCCAATTAATATTACAACCTAGAGATGTTTTACAGACCGTACAATACTTGCAAACAATAAGAAAACATTGAATCTGTAGAAAACAGGTACTTTTATTCAAAATCTCTTCAAAATACAACTCTACACTACCTTTCTCACATTCACAATGCTCTTTAAACATGTTACACTAGTTATCTTTTCTTCCCCTTGAGTTTCCAACATCCAAAACCCTTCCCTTTACAAAGTTCCTCTTCATAATCCATTTCTTGCACTTTTTGTAATTTTGACAATATTTGCAAGATTTTAAAATATTTGACAACTTGACCATAAAACCTCCTAGAAACCTAATCAAATAATTGAAATACATTAAAATGGTCCAAATATGACCTCATTACAATCCTAATATTATGATGACTCAAATATTACAAGATTTCCCCATAGAGGCATGAACTTTACATGGTGCTCTGCACCATACTCCCGGGCAAAAATTTGCCTCAAGTCCTCTTGAGGATAGTGTTTCACAATTTATTCAAGCTTTCCAATGTCATTCTTTAACCTCCAAGTAGTCTTTGCACTCACCAACAACTTGAAACTTTCATTTTCCCTTTGTCTTTAATGAATTATTCCTTGTTGAATGTTTTCTTTCATTTGACGATTGATCCTTGACTTGTTCTTCCTTTGAAAATGGTATTGAGCCTATCTTTTTATATTCCATTAATCTTCTCCTACCATCGTAGCAACATGTTTTTTAATCCATTCTTGCATTTCCAAAATTAATTCATCCTTGACCTTCAAAGAAGAAAAATTGACCACCAACTCAATATCATTTCCCTCAAAATCAAATTATGTTTCATATGTGTTGCTTTAGCATACCCATGGTTTGAAATGGTTGCATCCTTCATGTGCTCTTCCTCAAGCATATACCCATCTCTCTCACTGCTTCATCACACAATCCTTCACAAATATACCCAATAAAGATTCTATAAAAGTCTTCCTCTACCCACTCTCTCTCTCAATGGAGGAACTCTCTGCACCTTCTCCCCAGCTTCATCTATGTTGGAGGACAATGATCACAAACCTCTTCCATGTCTGTAGCAAACACACCTTCTCATAACTCTTTCTCTCTTGCAACTTTAAGATGGAACACAAGCACCTGCAACCAACACACTTCACAATCCACTAGATCAACCAGATTTGATACCAATTTATGTCGAGCATGGTGGGATTTATAGGTTTTCAAAGATACAAAACACTGATTTTTGAAATCGCCCAAAACACTCACAAAACTCTCTTTAATGAAACATAGTTTCAAAGGCTACAAATACACCAAATGGAGGTTTGAAGACACAAATTTTTAGTGAACCTTTGATACACCTTAGAAATCACAATATTGACTAGATTAAACCAACCAAACTTGCTTAGAACACTAGCTTCTCCATTCTTCCATCACTCACTCACAAAAGGCTTATTCACTTGTAGTATTCCAAATGGACAAAATTGGGTGTAACTTTTCAAAAAAATTGAATATCCCAAAAAAAGTACAGTTTAAAGTACCCATTATGGCCTTCTTAAACATATCAAGAAACCAAATAAGGTTTCTTTGGAAAGTATCCTTCAAATCAGGCCTGCAACACTACTTTTAGGGCAATTAGCCTTGTTTTACAAAGAAAGTATGTGAAATCTTCAGAAAAAACTTCTAATCTTCACTCCAAGAGTTTTAACACATCCCATAGGGTCCCATTATGCCATTTTTATCTCCACCTTTCGTCACAATCTTGCTGCCCTACAAGTTCTCTAACCTACCTAGTTTCCTTCACAAAGGAGTGTCATAGAATATATTTTGAACAAGACCTCTTCTCTAGAACTTGAAGATATATTTAAATACCCTTTTAGAACTTCTTAAATATAGGTCAAAATTGGCATAGGTTGTTTTGAAACATAAGCCCTTAAAATTGACTTTCTCATTTTTTATGAGACTAAATTATATAGTTTCACTAGGTCATTATTGGATTTGTAAACTCTAGGCCTCTACTCACCTCACTAACACCTCATAAAAATAAAATATGGTGTGCAAAATATTACTAAACCATTTTCCATCTTTCACCATTGACCTTTTTTCAAACCCTAACCTCTAGTCATGCATTCATGCTAAAAAATAATGAAAAATCAACTAAGGTAGCAACAAATTCTTGCAATTTTCCTTCCCCTTTACCTGTAAACACAATCAATTTGAAAAATAAACTAAAAAAATCCATCCATTGATTTTCAAAGATCTTCATCAGTAGAATAGTTCTTTATTCCACTTTTAGACTCTCAAATCCTTAAAATGAGGGTTTCAAAACTATTTTTTGAAAAACTGCTCTCAATTACTCCAAACTTAATGAAAATCCCTCAAACCACTTTCAATTGGAAGCTCACACAATATACTATGAAAGCTAATTGAGATTACAGCCTAGAGATACTGTATAGACCATACAGTACTTGCAAACAACAAGAAAACATTGAATCTGCAGAAAACAGGGTATTTTTATTAAAAATCTCTTCAAGATATAACTCTCCACTACCTTTTTTTCCTTCACAAGGCTCTTTAAACATGTTACAATAGTTATATTTTCTGTGCCTTGATTTTTCAATGTCCAAAACCCTTCCCTTTACAAAGTGACTCTTCATATTCCATTTCTTGTACTTTTTGCAATGATGAAGGGCACTCCCCTTACAATCTAAAACTCAAAAAAAAAAAAAAACAAATAATGGCACAAAAGAAATGTAAGAAGGAAAGACAATATTTTATATTATCACTGAAATGAAAATAAAATTACAACATTATATTTTCCATCATATGGGCTTTTTGATTACATAAATCTACAAATCTGCTAATCAGAGCCACCATCTACTTTGCTCTGGCCTCCTTTCTGTAGTCCCCCTTTACCTGCTTTATTTGGAAGGTGTAACCACCATAGAATCTTTTGCAAAGTGTAACTTCCTGAGGAAGATATTTTGAAATTTTATTAATTTTGGTATTACAACTTCACGGGGTCATAACTTTTGATCTAACCGTCAGATTTTCTATTATAATACTTTTGTTTTCCACCAATTTTTAGGCCCATCTAGAGCCTCTAAGTGCCTCAAAATTGACCCCAAAGATTTCACTAGGATTTTCAAAAATTAAAATTTTAATATCTCTCAAATAATAAATAGTATTGAAGTGATTTCTTCGCCATTGGCTTCAATTTACCATTCTAGAGGTCTATCTAAGATTTTATGTCCAACTATGCATAAATACAAACTTACTAAAATAGTAACCCTACAAAATTTAGCCCTTATTGAAAAGAAACAACATTTTTTGGGTGATGCAAGATTACTCTTACACCTTGGATGCTCCTACATCAGACACCTAGGGTAATTTGAAAAGTTACCCTATCACTTCTTAGGAGTTAGAGGGAAACCAAGATGGTTAATCTCAGACTCAGATAACCATGATGAATCTTTGATAGACCATCCTCTCCATTTCATCAAGTACTCTGCATATTACCTATTTCTTGTGCTTCTTCCCACATGGCTATCCAAAATTTCTTCTATCTCCTCCTTTTTTGAAGTAGGTGTTGGAATGTTCCACTATACTTCTATTATTTCTTCATCAATTCCTCCCTCATGATATTTTGTTAAATCTGAGATATTAAACATAGGTTAAATGTGAATTTCATTAGGAAACTCTACTTCATATGCATTTCCTAAATCATGCTTCTTTAGGATCTTGCATGATCCAAACTTCTTTATCTTCAACTTGTTGTATGTACCAACTGGAAACCTTTCCTTTTGCAAATGAACCATGACTTCATCTCCTACCTGGAACTCTTTATACCTCCTTTTCTGATATGACTTAGCCTTATACTGAGAGTTCATCTTATTCATATGCTTCTTCACCTCATCATGCAAATTCTTCAGGTGCTCAACAAAATCTTCAACCTCAACATTACTCTTCTCTCCTCTATCCATCTTTCTCAGTTCAGAAGCATTCCTTAGACTACTCCCATATACAATCTAGAATGGTGATTTACCAATGCTCCTGTTGACAGAATTGTTATAAGAAAATTCAACATGTGGTAAAATCAAATCCCATCCCTTTGGTTTATCTCCTACTAAGCATCTTAGCAGGTTACCCAAACTCCTATTGACCACCTCTATTTTTCCATCAATCTGTGGATGGTGAGAAGAACTAAACTTCAAATCTATCTTCAACTTCTTCCATAATGTTCTCAGAAATAACAACCAAATTTGGTATCTCTTTTTGAAACTATACTCTTCGGTAGACCATGTAGTCTCACCACCTCTCTGAAAAATAACTCTACAATATGAATAACATCATTGGTCTTATGCCACAGAATTAAATGTGTCATATTTGAAAATCTATCCACCACCACAAATATCCAATCATGCCCTCTCTGCATCCTCGGTAATCCAAGGACAAAATCCATACTAATGTCCTCCCATGGCCTCTCAGGTATAGGTAATGGATGATAGAATCTAGTATTCTAACTTGTTCCTTTCACCATCTAACATACTCTACAACTTTGTACAAACTTATTCACATCATGTTGTAACTATGGCTAGTAATAATTATCACTAACAAGAGCAATGGTCTTATCTCGACTGAAATACCCAACCAATCCTCGACTATGCTTCTCCTTGATTAGAGTATCTCTCATAGAACTCCCTGGAATGCACAATCGACTTCCTCTAAACAACATTCTATCTTGGATTAAGAAATCTAACCATCATGTCCTATCTAATGTAACAGGTTCTAAACAAGCCTTCCAAGCTTCTACAAAGTCTAGATCTTCTGGATACAAATTCTTGAGTTAATTGAAACTAAAAACCTCTATATTCATCTCTATCAAAAAAAATTTCCTTCTACTTAAGACATCTGCAACTCTATTTGATCTTCCACTCTTGTGCTTCAAAAGAAAAATATAACTCTGCAAAAACTCAACCCATTTTAAGTGCTTTTGATTCAACTTTCCTTGACTATTGAGATACTGCAAAGCCTAGTGATTAGTATATAAAACAAATTCTTTTGGCAACAAATAGTGTCTCCATTTCTTCAAAGCCTGAACTATAGCATAAAACTCTTGATCATAGACACAATATTTCTTCTTAGCATCATTTAACTTCTCACTAAAATAGGTAACAGGCTTACCTTCTTGACTCAAAATAGCTCCTATGGCAATGCCACTAGCATCACAATCTACTTGAAAGACCTTATTGAAATCTGGAAGTGCCAAAATAGGTTGCTTTGTAAATTTCTTCTTCAACATATCAAAACTTTTTGCTGCTCCTGTAGTCCACTTAAAATATTTTCTATCCCCTCTCATTGCTTCAGTTAGAGGTGCACAAATACTACTAAAACTCTTAATAAACTTTCTATAAAAACTTGCTAGACCATGAAATGATTTTACCTCTATAACAATCCTTAGGGTAGGTCATTCAAGGATAGCTCTCACCTTCTCTGGATCCATTTTAAGGCCCTATGTTGAGACAAAAAATCCCAGATACACCAACTCCCTTTTTACAAAACTACATTTCTTCAAATTAATCAACTTCTCCTCCCTTAGCTCCTCAAAAACTTTCTGGATATGCATCAGGTGCTCCTCCAATGTCTTACTGAAAATCATAATATCATCCAAATAAACAATAACAAATTTTCCTAAAAATTCTTTTAATACCTCATTCATAAGCTGCATAAATGTGCTCAGTGCATTGGTTATCCCGAAAGACATGAATAACCACTTGCACAATCCCTCCATGGTTTTAAAGGTTTTCTTCCATTAATCTCCTTCTCTAATACGGATCTGGTGATATCTGCTCTTCAAATCTATTTTTGTGAAGTACTCAGCTCCACTCAAACAATCTATAATGTCATCCATCCTTGGCAAGGGAAATCTGTACTTGATGGTGATCTTGTTGATGGCTCTAGAATCTATACAAATCTGCCATTCCCCATCCTTCTTTGGTGCTAGTATTGTAGGTACTACACATGGACTCAAACTCTCTTGAATCAATCCCTTCCGTAACAACTCTTGCACTTGCCTATTTAACTCTTTGATCTCTGTTGGAGTCATATGATGAGATACTGATGCAACCATTGTGAGAGGGTCATCAAAGAAAACTATCTAGACCATGCAACAAGAGTAACATAATGAAAGAAACACAAAATATGGAGGAAAATGTAGATGAAAATATTCTCATTAACAATTATCTTAGTTACATTCAGCTGGTAGCATTCGGGCTTGCAGATTCGGCTCACATGCTTGAAAAGTATAACATTCCAATATGCTCCTATATGCGAGAGAAATCTTACAATTCAAATCAATCTTAACCTAGTCAATCAACTACTAATTCTACTCTTTATTCTAATGATTGATTACAAGCTTTATAGCATATCCAAAACTCAGGAAACATTTGTGTTGGCCAAAGATCATCACATTACCCAAAGAGGGAAAATATAATGTGTGCATGAATAGGTTGGCCTCAAATTTGAATTACTCCATCAACAGGTACATAGAATGAAGTGTGGACCTATAAGGAAGGTTGGGGACACTCTAGAGAACATTTAGAAACACACCATCAAGATCTGCAAGTCATGGGGATGATCCACAAATGATCAATCTAGCCGTTAGGCTATAAAACTATTCTAGTGTCATTTCAAGAAACTACCATGAAATTCTGGAAGTGATAACTTGCCAGAAAAAGATCCAATCATGCTCAAATCTTGGAACAAGGAAGATGGACAAGTAATACAAGATCCACAAGTTCTGGTGAGCAAATATGATGAATCCACCAACATGAACTGAGAAAGAACAAAATAAGAACAAAAAACTAAAAGAAAATAGTTTTTAGTTGATGCAAGATTACTAAGAACCAAGGATGCTCTTGCATCAGATATCCGGGTTATTGAAAAAGTGAGTCCCTCACTTTGTCGGGGCCAAAAGAAAACCAAGACAGTCTACCTCAGCTTGAGAAATCCAAGAAGAATCGTCAACTGGTCTTTCTTTCCACTTCACAAGATATTATTTGTATTTTCTTCCATGAGTCTTCTTCCCATCTCTGATATCCAAAATCTCTTCAATATCATCTAGTTGTTGTTTAGGAAACTAATTTTCCAAATTTTCTTTATTGTCTTCACTAAATTCTACTTTGTGATACTAATATAGATTTGCAATGTTGAATATAGGTGATATACTCATACCTTCCAATAACTCCACTTCATAAGAATTTCTTGAATCAAGTCTCTTCAAGATCTTACAAGGTCCGAACTTCCTCATCTTCAACTTATTATATGTACCAACTAGAAATCTCTCCTACAGATATACCATCACTTCATCTCCAACTTTGAATTCATTATGTCTCCTCTTTTTTTCTGCCTTCTCCTTATACTTCTGGTTCATGTCTTCCAACTTCCGTTTTACTTGAGTATGCACTTTCTTCATGTGCTCTACAAATTCTTCTACCTTTGCACTCCTCTTGTATTCTATACTGATGTCTCTCAATTCTGATACACCTCTAGGATGAACTCTAGTAACAATCTCAAAAGGTGTCTTTCCTATACTCCTTTTCACTAAATTATTATAAGCAAACTCTGCTTGTGCAAGGACTAAATCCCAACTTCCAGTCTTCTCTCCAACCAAACATCTCAACAAATTCCCTAAACTTTTGTTTACTACCTTTGTCTATCCATTAGTTTGTGGGTGAAAAGTAGAACTAAACTTCAAATATGTCTTCAAATTCTTCCAAAGTGTCCTCCAAAAGTAACCAACAAACTTTACATCTTTTTCTGAAACAATACTTCTAGATAACCCATGCAATCTGACCACCTCTTTGAAAAAAAAATCTTCTACATGTACTGCATCTGTTGTCTTCATACAAGGTATGAAATGTGCCATTTTAGAAAAAATTTCCACCACCACAAATATAGAATCATTACCTCTTTGTGTCTTCAGAAAACCTAGTATGAAATCCATACTAATATCCTCCCAAGGTCTCTCCAGAACTGTCAAAGGCTTATACAACCCAACATTCTGACTACTTTATTTTGCAACTTGACAAATTCTACAACTCTACACAAATATCCTAACATCCTTATGGATCTGGGCTAAAATTAACTCTCATTCACCAATGCCATTGTCTTATCAACTCCAAAATGTCCTTACATTCCTCCACTATGCTTTTCCTTCACCAAGTTGTCCGTCATTGAACTCTGGGGTATACACAATTGATTACCTCTAAACAACATATCCTCCTAAATGAAATAATCCAACCACTGACTTCTATCCTCCGAAATAGGTTTCTTACAAGCTCTCCAAGAAAATGCAAAATCTGGGTCTTCTTCATACAAGTTCTTCAATTCATCAAAGCCTAATACCTCCAGTCTCATATCTGTTAACAAATTCCTTCTCCTACTCAAAGCATCAACAACTCTATTTGACTTCCCACTCCTATGCTTCAAAACAAAAGTATAACTCTGCAAGAACTCTACCCATCTCATGTGTCTCTGATTCAACTTACCTTGAATGTTCAAATATTGCAAGGCTTGATGATCTATATACAACAAAAACTCCTTAGGAAATAAATAATGTCTCTACTTCTTTAAGGCTTGAACTATGGCATAAAACTCTTGATCATACACTAAATACCTTCCCCTAGCATCATTCAATTTCTCACTAAAATAAGCTACTAGTCTTCCTTCTTGACTTAACACTGCTCCAATTGTGTTTCCACTTCCATCACAGTCTACTTGAAATACCTTATTAAAATCTGGTAAAGCACCACAGGCTGTTCAATCACCTTTTGCATTAACAACTTAAAACTTCAATCTGCTCTAGATGTCCATCTAAAATCCTTTCTATCTCCTCTCATTGCTTCAGTCATAGGACTACAAATAGAACTGAAATTCCTAATGAATTTTCGGTAGAAACTAGCCAATCCATGAAATGATATTACCTCTCCAACACTATCCGATGTAGGCCACTCAACAATTTCTTTCACCTTCTCAGGGTCCATTTTCAATCCATCCACAGAGATTACAAATCCTAGATATGCCAATTCTTCCTTCATGAAACTACACTTCTTAATGTTTATCAACAACTGCTCTTCTTTCAACCTTCGCAAAACTTGTCTGATATGCAACAAATGTTCTTCTCTACTCTTACTGCAAATCAAGATGTCATCCAAGTAAACAATCACAAACTTACCCAAGAATTTCTTCAATACCTCATTCCTCAGCCTCATGAAAGTACTTGGTGCATTTTTCAATCCAAAAGGCATCACCAACCACTCATACAATCCTTCATTTGTCTTGAATGTTTTTTTCCACTCATCTCCTTCTTTGATTCTAATATGATGATATCCACTCTTCAAGTCTATCTTTGTAAAGTATTTAGCTCCACTCAAAAATTCCATTATGTCATCCATCTGGGGTAAAGGAAACCTATACTTCACCGTGATCTTATTTATAGCTCTATAATCTGTACACATCCTCCATTCTCCATCCTTCTTAGGTGCAATCACAACAGGTACTGCACATGGACTTAAACTTTCTCTGATCAAACCTTTCCTCAATAATTCTTGTACTTTTCTATTCAACTCCTCATTCTCTATTGGTGTCATCCAGTGTGCTACTTTATTAGGAAAACTCACTCCGGGAATCAGATCCATGCAATGACTAATACTCCTCATAGGTGGTAATCCATCGGGTACATTATCTAAAATGATCTCTTCATATTCTATCAACAACTCCTTTATTTCATTTGTGTGTTCATCCACATGCTTCAATTCTTTAGCCTTATTAGGCACCAAGGCATAACACACATTCTCATGTCTCAATCCATTAAGGAATCTTCTTCCATCAACCAAAAAAACCCTAGTACTCGTACAAACTTCAATTGTAGGAACATCTTCCAATGGCAACAAAATTTGCTTCATCCCATTAGCAACAATAGTATATATATTCTTCTTTCCATCATGAATAGCCTATTTATCATACTGCCAAGGCCTTCCCAACAAAATATGGCATATATCCATAGGCATGATATCACACAGAACTTCATCATGGTAATTTCCTATCTTTAATTTCACCAAACATTGTTCACTTACCAGTATCTTATGCTTATCCTAAATCCAAGCTATCTGATAGGGCTTCAGGTGTTTCAATCTTTCCAACTCAATTTAGTATCCATCTCTTTAGAAACTAGGTTCTCAGAACTTCCACTATCAACAATTACTTTGCAACATTTACCATTCACTTTGCATCTGGTCTAAAACAAATTCTTCATCTGTAATGGTTCTTTCTCCAATTCACTCTGACATAACACTCTCCTATTCACCAACACTTCTCCATCCTCAAGTTTATTAGATGATCCAACATGATCCTCCTCAACAAAGGTTGTTCTCCTATTGTTCTTTGTCTTTCTGCTCATCTCTCCCTAATTGCATTCAAATACTCTATGTCCTCCACCACATTTAAAACAGGTTCCTTTGAATATCCTTTTCTCCTGTCTTTTATCATCTCTTCTATAACCTTCATTTCGGTAACCACCATGACCTACTCTTCTGTAAGAGTATCCATCACCTCTCTGGTATGAGTTATCTTTCTTACTAACCTCCTTATCCTTACTCTAATCTGGAAAAGATCCTCTTCCTCCTCTAGTAAAATTTCTTCCTCTTTGAAATCTTCCACCTCTTCCTCTCTGTCTCTGCTCATGTCTCTTATTCAACTTCTCTGCTTTTAGGGCGCACTGATATGCCTCTTCCACACTCTGCAACTTGATGAAACTAATTTCATCCTATATAGATGACCTCGAACCATTCACATATCTAGCTACTTTCTCAATCTCATCCTCTAAATTTTCAGATCTGATATTCAAGTTATAGAACTCCTTAGTATACTCTGTCACACTAGATTTTCTACTTCAAATTCTACAACTTTTGAAACAAATTGATATGATAGTCGGCAGGCATAAAATTTGAATTCAACTTATTTACCATCTAATCCCGTGACTTTATCTTTTCTTTTCCTCTTCTCTACCTATCTATCTGCAAATGTTCCCACCAAAGGGATGCATGTCCTCTCAACTTTGTACAAGAAAACTTCACCTTCTTAACTTCAAAGGTACCTTCAAATTCAAAATAATTTTCCATCTCTGTTATCCAATCTAACAATACATCTGAATCCAACTTACCTTTATAATCTAGTGGATTGAAATGTGGTCTTGTATTCACTTTAGTTAGGGCTCTTATGAACCTCTCTTCTCCCTGATCTAGGCCAGGTTTCTCATCTCTTCCTCTTTCTTCCTGAAATTCTACCTCTTCATCACTTACATCATCAACTGGTCAATGTCTCCTCTGGGTCATTTCAATTGCATCTAATCTAGTAACAATTCCTCTTAACATCTCCATCACAACTGGGTTTGCATTTTCACTTGCTCCATTTCTACCATTTCTCCTTCCCACCATCTTTACACAGGTCCTCTGTAGCTACAGATCAGATCCTCAATCCGCCACCCCACAACAAATCTTCAAAAGGACTTCACAAACTCTGACGATGTCACAAGGAACGAACCTCACTCTGATACCAATCTGGTGTAGCCACGATGGGAGGGTCCTCAAAGAAAACTATCTAGACCATGCAACAAGAGTAACACAATGAAAGCAACATAGAATATGGAGGAAAATCTAGATGAAAATATTCTCATTAACAATAATCTTAGTTACATTTAGTCGGTAGCATTTAGGCTTACAGATTCGGCTCATAGGCCTGAAAATTACAACATTCCAATATGCTCTTATATGCGAATGAAATCTTACAATTCAAATCAATCTTAACCTAGTCAATCAACTACTAATTCTATGGTTTATTATAATGATCGATTACAATCTTTATAACATATCCGCAACTCAGGAAACATCCGCGTTAGCCAAAGATCATCACATTACCTAAGGAGGGAAAATGTAACATGCACATGAATAGGTCAGCCTCAAATTTGAATTACTCCATCAACAGGTGAATAGAATGAAGTGTGGACCTATAAGGAAGGTCAAGGACACTCCAAGGAACATTTAGAAACACACTGTCAAGATCCACAAGTCACGAGGATGATCCACGAATGATCAATCTAGCCATTAGGCTAGAAAACTATTCCGGTGTCAGTTCAAGAAACTGCCATGAAATTCTAGAAGCGATTACTTGCCAGAAAAAGATCCAATCACACTCAAATTTTGGAACAAGGAAAATGAAAAAGTAGATGAAGTAATCCAAGATCCACAAGGTTTGGTGAGAAAACATGACTAATCCACCAACATGAACTGAGAAAGAACATAATAAGAACATAAAACTAAAAGAAAATATTTTTTTGGTTGATGCAAGATTGCCAAGAACCAAGGATGCTCCTGCATCAGCTGCGTTATTCGACAAACTGGCTCTAGGAATTAGGTCCATCTGATGACTAATATTTCTTATCAGAGGCAAACCTTTAGGTATGTTATCATAAATAATAGCTTGAAATTCATCCAACAAATCTAAAACCTCTATAGGTACCTCAATAGTATCTTCTTTATCAACTCTTGGGATCAATGCAAAACACATATGCTCATGCTTCATAACTTCTAGGAACTTTCTTCCATCAACCAAACAAATTCTTGCATTACTGCATACTTTTTCCTTTGCCTCTTTCAAGGGCTTCAACTTATGACGAACTCCATCCTTTGTCAAAGAAAAGGTGTTGGCATGTCCATCATGTATTTCTCATCGATCAAACTGCCATGGTCTACCTGACAACATATGACAAAAATCCATAGCTATAATATCACACAATACCTTATCATGGTAATTTCCAATCTTGAACTTTACCACACATTGTTCATTTACCAAACCTTTATGGTCCTTGTGCAACCAACCAATCTGGTATGGATTTGGATGCCTTCTTCTCTCCAATTGCAACTTACTAACCATCTCTTCTAAAACAAGGTTATCAGTACTACCTCCATCAATAATAACATTGTAAACTTTACCTTCACACTTACATCTAGTGCAAAGAAAATTCTTCCTTTGAGTTGGCTCTTTCTCCTCATTCAACAAGGCTCTTCTATTAACAAGAACCTCTCCTCTTTCTACATCCTTAGAATGTGAAGACTTGGCATCTTCATCTACATGTGTAACTTGTGCGTTATCCTCAAGTCTTCTATTTGTCCTTTCTTGATGTTGAGGACACTCATATGCCCTATGCCCTTCTTCACATTGGAAACAGGTTCCATGAAAGCCTCCTCTCCCTGGTCCTCGCTCAAATATTCCTCTTCCTCTTTGGTATCCATTATTTTGATCACAAGGATGATAGGTGTTATCTCCTTTCTAGTTCTGGCTACTACTAGATCCTTCGCCCTTCTTTTGGTCTTCATTTCAACCTCCATATGACCATCCACTAGTCCTTCCACTACGACCTCCACCTCTTTTCTTACTTTCAAACCTCATATTCAACTTCTCTTCTACCTTTAAAGCAAATTGATATGCATCTTCAATGGTAGACATTCTTACTAGAATCAACTCTTCTTGAATGCTCGGCTTCAACCCATTTATGTAATGCACAACTTTCTCCTTATTGGCCTCAAAATGACCTGCTTTGATCAGGACTCGGTAGAATTATTTTGTATACTCCTTAATAGATTTTCCTACTTGTTTCAACCCTTGCATCTTCTTCAACAAATCCAATCATAGTCCCTAGGAATGAACTGTCTTTTCAATTTTTCCACCATTCGATCCCATCTTGTTATTTTCTCTTTTCCTCTTCTATTTCTTTCCAACTGGACTTCTTTCCACCATATGCTAGCATGGCCTTTCAATTTGTCCTTTGCAAATTTGACCCTATCTGGGTCTTCTATTTCCTCATACTCAAAATAATCTTCCATGTCATTGATCCAATCGATCAACTCCCATGGATTTAGGTTTCCAGAAAATTAGAAACTTCTATCTTTGGCCTCTTCCCAATCTTGGAAGTGGCCCTAATCAGTTTGACTTCTCCAAGATCCATTATATCCTATGCTTCCTCTTTGAATGGCTCCTCATCTTCAACCTCATCCTCACTTTCATCTCTTCTTCTGGCATCAACTCCTCTTGTAGTGCTTGAACTTGTCTCTAGAGGGCTACAAAACCCTCTTCTATTACCCCAACATTTCTCCCACCATGGTTTCTTCGTGGAAGCATCTTGTCTCACAAACCCACAACCACAAGTCCTCATACAAACTACTTCATGTTTGGCGATCTGTTTACACTATCAGGAAAACCCGCTCTGATACCAATTGATGAAGGGTACTCCCCTTACAATCTGGAACTCACAAAAAAACAATAGATAATGGCACAAACAAAATCCAAGAAGGAAAGACAATATTTTCTATTATCACTAAAATGAAAATAAAATTACAACATTATATTTTCCATCACATGGGCTTTTTGATTACATAAATCTACAAATTTGCTAATCGAAGCCGCCATCTACTCTGCTTTGGCCTCCTTTTTGTAGTCCCCCTTTACCTCCTCTATTTGGAAGATGTAATCACCCTAGAATCTTCTAGAAAGTGTAACTTCCTTAGGAAGATATTTTGAATTTTTATTAATTTTTGTATTACAATTTCGTGGGGTCATAACTTTTCATCCGACTGTTAGATTTTCTATTATAATACTTTTTCAGAAAGGTCTCGAGAAATATTGTGCCTAAAAGTAGGGCCTAAAGGCCAGCTGCTTTCAATTTTCACCAATTTTCAGGCCTATTCAGAGCATCTAAGTGCCTCAAAATTGACCCTGAAGATTTTACTAGGATTTTCAAAAATTAAAATTTTAATCTCTCAAATGACAAATGGTATTGAAGTGATTTCTTTGCCATTGGCTTCAATTTACCATTTTGGATGTTTGTGTAAGATTTCGTTTCCAACTGTGCATAAATGCAAACTTACTAAAATAGTAATCCTACCAAATTTAGCCCTTATTGAAAAGAAACAACATTTTGTTGGGTGATGCAAGATTGCTCTGACACCCTGGATGCTCCTACATCATGCAATTTTGACAATATTTGCAAGATTTCACAATATTTGACAACTTGACCAGAAAACCTCCTAGAAACCTAATCAAATGATTCAAATACATTAAAATGGTCCAAATATGACCTCATTACAATCCTAATATGATGAAGACTCAAATATTACAAGATTTCCTCATGGAAGAATGAAGTTTAGATGGTGCTCTACACCACTCACATTTTCCATCGAGCTCTACAATAGATGGTAAACCCCTAACCATTCCTTTCTCAGACAATAAAATTAAACTAGAAAAGCTTAAGTTCCCATACCTTAAATGTCAAAGTTTGGATGGGTCTTTGATGACTTTCTTGAAAGCAAACTGTTGTTCCACTGCCGACTATTGTGCAACTGTTGTGAGTGCCAGAGAACAATGTTGTTGTTGTACTTCAGCTGTTTCTGTTGCAAATACTATGTGCACCTGAGATGAAACATTTTGTTTCTCATCATCTACACAGCTACCATCACTCTTTTGTTGCCTCCTTTATTAAATATCTTGCACTTCCCATTCTCAATAAGGATTTTGTAACCATTTTGGATAATTTGTCCAATGCTCATTAAATTATGTTTTATGCCCAGTGCATAATAAACATCTTGAATTTTCTTCCTCTCACCATTCTTGGTTTGGATGTTGAATACACCTTTTCCCATCATGGGAACTTTGTCATCATTTCCCATCTTGATTTCAGTTTTAATATTGCTATCTATGGAGGAAAATAAATTTTTGTTACCACTCATGTGGTTGCTACATCCACTGTCCAAGTACCATACTTCATCACTGTTGCATTCAGTAAGATTGCAAACAATGAATACATTGGACTGTTTTTCATTTTTAGCCTTGTTCTCATTTACTACATTTTCATTTTTTCCCCCATGGTCATGTTGCTTCTTTCTACACTCACTAGCAGAGTGTCCATACTTGTGACAATGATAACACTACACATTACTTTTTTCATACCTCTGATTCAAACTATTGTTATTCTTCTGATTCTGGTTTGCTGATTGTGAGTTGCTCAACTCCTCTATGCTATCAGAACCTCCTCTTCTAGAATTGCTTCTACCTCTTCCTTTTTTGTTTCTTCCTCTTCCTCAACCTATTGTATTGGTTTGAGCTTTGAATGCTTGCTCTAGGGAAGGAGAAGATCTATTCAACTACTGCTCATGGGTTTGTAGTGAACCCATCAACTCATCTATAGTCATTTTAGATAAATCCTTTGCCTCTTCAATGGAAATGACTATAGGATCAAATATAGAGGGAAAACTTCCTAGTATTTTCTCAATAATCCTTTATTCTTCCATTGTTTCTCCATTGATTCTCAATTGATTTATCAAGGTAGACACTTTGGTGTGAAAGTTTGAAATGGACTCACTATCTTTCATTTGTAGAGTCTCAAAATCTCTTCTTAGGAGTTGCAACTTAACTAATCTCACTTTATTAGTCCCTTTGTAACTATTTTGCAGTATTTCCCAAGCTTTCTTTGAATAATTTGTTGTTGCAATACACAGAAAAATAACCTCTGTTAAGGTTGCCTCACTCAAACTAAGAGATTTTGCATCTTTCATCCTTACTTCTTTCAATTGATTCTTTTGAGGATTTGAAAGGGGTGCATAGGCTACTGGGTTTGTGATATCATTGAACCCATTTATGACTAACTCCCATAGGTCATTTTCAACCAACATAGTTCTCATCTTCTTAGCCCAAATGTCATAATTTTTTCCATCAAAGTTTGGTGGTTGCTGCCAACCTTTGCTCTCACCTCCTACCATTTTTTCTTAGGTATGATAAAATAGATGAATGCCTAGATAACCTAGGGATTTATCCACAATAACAAACTGACTAATTGACTGTCCAAAAAATAGAGCTCTGATACCACTTGTTGGTAGGAAGGGGTGCAATAAAATAGAAAGTCCTTGTTGTGACAGGATGGACAAATCAAATAAAGCAATACAGAAAATACACGGTGACAACACAAAATAAACTATGACACAAAAAACTATATTTGCATATATTCCTTCTTTGCTTTCAAATATTATAAAAAACATAGAGTATATTCTTTATTTTACACAACAAAAATAAACTATAAACTATTTGGACATATGTCCAATACAAGGGATGCTACACTCACACCTCAAAACTTTAACTGGCTACAATCCTATAGTTGACGTTGTCACTGCACTGTGTCTGATAACATTCCTTTTGCTACTACTCCAGGCTTTTCTTTTTCAATGCTAAAACTAACTTACTCCAACAAATACATTCTACATGTTTTTCTTTTTCATTCAAGCTCAAAATGAGTGCTTATTTTCAAAATTCAAATTTACCTAACCTCATTAATGCGGCAGGTAAGAGGTTGTTGCAAACACAAAAGGAGCACTAAGAATTTGAATTTCAAATTAACCTACCACATTTAATTACTGCAGGTCAAACTGTTGCAAGTTTATGTTGGGGGTAGGAGAAGATTTACTGATAAAAAATTAAATATTCCAACATTATTAAGAATTTTTTTCTATTAGATATATAAAGAACAGTTCACAAAAATTGGAAAAATATCTAAAGATTCATTAAATAAAAGAATGGGTGAGCACGTTTCTTATATTATTCAGAGGTAGACGTGAATGATGTATAAGAGGTTGAACTAGTAAGCTCAAACAATGGTAGATAGCAAGATTGTGATATTGAGAAAAATGAAGAAATAAAAATTGAGAAAAAACTAGTTAGTGAATACATATAAGAATGGTTTTCAAGATCAATGTTACGAAAATTTCAATCTAAACCCTTCAGTGTATCTTCTCTCCTAAAGTTTGGCTATGTGATAAGGCCCTCTAGCTTTTTCTCTTCTTTATGCAACTTTTTGTTTCTTTATATTATTTTAACGCTTAATCTAATATTGAAAAACCTTCTTTGGTAGCCCATAGTTTATACTAAAATCAAGCGCCAATGGTTTTGAGATTGACAGGAAAAGAAATGGATTCTTGATTTTGTTTTAAGGTTGTCAGATACAAAATAGTCTATTTAAAACAATCTATTTTCGATGAATATTTTAATATACAATAAGAAAATATAAAGAATGTCCACTGGTGTGTATCTCATAGCATCTTAATGACAATGTTAATAGGCTAACTTCATAAAAACTTAAATAGGCCAACATCATAAAAACTTAATAGGATAAGTGGGATGGACCATCTAAAGAATCCTCGACTCGAAAGTGTATTATATAAATGGATAAATAGGTGAATTGCAGTTTAGGTATTTGAAATGTTATATTTGGATTTATATGGAATATGGATAGGGGAAGGGTACCAGTATCGGATTGAGTTAACTTTGCACAATCTAAGTTCCTAAACATTGTGTCAGATTGAGATGATTTTTTTGGGTTTTATTCACATGCGAGTTAATAGCTTATAGCTATTGTTTTGTCTTGTGAGAGTTTTCGACAAATGCAGGAGGGTTCAATAAGCATGCAAGGGTCAAAAAGTCACCATTTAGACTTGATGCCCAAAACATGCCCTCAAATGACCCAATAGCTTCCCACTTTCACCACCAATAAACATTTAAAAAGAACCTATTTGTTTCAATATTAGGGTGCAATTATAACAATTTTATTATTCATAAATGCTCCAAAGTGAATGGGTAAAATTCACGAGCTAATGTTGGAGGTTACCTTTAGCAATTATAATAGTTCACAACACCACGTGCTCCACCAAGCCTTAACATCAGACACCACTAGGCATTTAACCTGATTGATAACCATCTCAGGTCTAATGGTGGATAATTTCCCATGCTATTTTCATTTTACATTGGATCTTCATTTTCATTGCATGCTCATACTTTTTATAGGAACTGGTAAACCCTCAACAAATGGATGTTTTTTCCCTCCATGGTTTGAAGTGATGACCAACCATCATTTCTTCTTTCAAAATGAAAACAATGGTACTCTTGAATCTATTTATTTTGCATTTTTGTGGACCCATGAAGGGTTTCTTGGATATTTGATTATTGTGGTAATTATAAACACCTTTTTTTTACTAATATCATCATTGTTTATCATGCCATCTTGATGAGGGCGCAGCCCGAGACTTAGAAAATAACCCACAAACAAGAGAATAATTTTATTATTCAGAAAATGGAGCTTCTTACATGCAGAGGATCTCAAATCCCCAAGTTCTACAACACATGCAAGTTACAAAAAGCTACAAAATCATCCTTTCTCAATATGCGAGCTTGTCCCCCAAAAGTTACCCAAAAATTAGAAACCCGCTCATAAATAGAGCTCTTCTTTAGTTTGGAGCCAAAACAACATTCAAATTTGAGTTTAGGCAGTTTGGCACTGAAAATTTACAACATGAAGTTCAAATTTCAAAAGAGCATTTGCAATTGTATCTTCTAGAAAGTGCGCCAACTTCCCGGGGCCATAACTTTTGATCCGGGACTCCGATTTGTGAGCCGTTTGAACTGTTGGAAAGGTCATGAAGTCAATAATGCGCTCAAAATTAGCTACACCAATTTCGGCAAGTTTCGGGGCCAATCCGGGAACTCTAAGTGCCTCAAATCTAACTCGAAAGGTTTTCAAGTGCAAATCTGAGAAACTAAAACTGCAATATCTTTCCACCCAGGAATAGAAAGTAAAAAACATAAATTGGGAATTTCATTATGACGAAAAGGGTATCCAAAAATGTAAAAACATCTAAAAACTGAGAAACTTAAGATTTAACTATTTTTGGGTGATGCAAGATTTCCCTTACACCACTGGATGCTCCTGCATCATATCTCCACCATGTGATCTTTCCATGGTTTGAAATAGCATCAAACTATCATTTATCCTTTCATTTTGCAAAGATTGGTACTCAAGAATATATTCTAGCCAAGTACTCTTGTCTATGTTGCTTCATGATTTTGTTTGATAAAATGATTATTTGTCTCATGATTTTGACCACATGTCTACATAAATTCATGTATTTGTTTGGTTCAAAAAATAATTTCATGCAACCATATACTTGTATGGACATTTTTCTTAATAATCCTTGATTATTTGGGCATATCTCTACAAATCCATGTCTGAATTCATCTAGTTAAGACATTATTATCATGAAACCATTAATTATAATAGGCTTTTTTCTTATAAACGCTTCCTTTTTTGGGCACATATCTAAAAACCCTCATCTATATTTCTCATATTAAAGATTTATTTTAATGAAACCCTAAGATTCTATGGGCTATTCTATAAAAACCCTTTACTTATTTGGGCATAAATCTTATAATCCATGTCTACTTTCATTTGATAAAGGAAATATTATCATGAAGCTGTAAAATTCAATGGGTTTTTTTAGAAAAAACTTTTTTTTTTTGGGCATATATATAAAAACCCATGTATATTTTTCATGTGACTAAGGAATTATTATCATGAAATCCTTGCTTTCTTTTCTGGGAATATATATGAAAACCCATGTCTTTTTTTGAGTGATTAAGGAATTATTATCATGAAACCTTTTCTTTCTTTTTGGGCATATATCTAAAAACCCATGTTTGTTTTTGTGTGATTAAAGAATTGTTATCATGAAACCTTTGCTTTCTTTTTTGCGCATATAATTGAAAACCCACATTTGTATTTGTCTTACCCATGTTTAGATTACTATCCTTTGGTTGTCGAATACAACACAATAGCATATATTCTCTATCAAATGTGTTAGTATTTAGCTACTTTCTAGTTATATATACATATACATATGCATACATACATACATACATACATATATATATGTATGTATATGTATATGTATATATGTATGTATATATATGTATGAATGTATATATATGTATGAATATATATGTACATATATGTATGTATGTGTATGTATATATGTATGTATGTATGTATGTATGTATGTATGTAAGTGTGTATGTTTGAATAGATGGTCATAGAATTTAATAAACTCTCCTTGGTAAAGTCTTTGAAAGTTACTTTCATGAAGTGTGAGTTGAACAGTTATTTTCATGAAGTATCTATTTAAATGTTATAAATAAATGAGGGTCTTTTTAATCATGGGTTATTCCTTACTAACCCCACTTAAAAATTCAAGAAATTGTGTGTTTATTTACTCTTTTCGGTTAATTCATAGAAGCCTACTTTATATTAAGGAGTAAGACATCTAATAGACCCCCATTCTGGTCCTTTTTTCCCAAAATATCATAAGATATGTCCCCCAACATATGTTCCATGTACTACACATTATTGATCCACCCCTTCTTAAAAACATTAATCTCTCATTCCTTAGAATCCCTTACATTTACTTCTTTCTCAAGCTTGTCTACCATAATTTGAAATCCTACCCCACTTCCCACACCCTCAATCTTGAATTCCCTCTTCAAAACAACCTGGTAAACTGGCAATTCCACACACTCCAACATCTTCAAATGCAAATACTTGACATTCTTCCACTTCTTCAGTATCACCTTCACAAGCCCATCAATCACAACAATAACATTATCCACAATTCCATCCCTCTCTTGAGATAGCTTCCCCACCTTCACCACACATAATGTACCCCCTCAAAGGTAAACCAAATCATAGCTGCAAGCTAGCTCAATCTACTTCCTCCACTACTTGTGACTCAAGTCCATAGGAATAGGATGCTTATTCTTATTAAAAAGGTCTTCTCCAAGTGGCTAGGCAATAATGGAATCACAAAGCGATCATCCATGAACATATCATCAGACCCATGAAGCTTCCTCAATACCTCAAAGGGCATATAATCAGTCTCAAGCTTTGAATACTTCAATACCTTTGAAATGGGTAAGATTTCCTCTTTAATCTTAACCTTGAAAATTTTAAAAGACACCCAAGATGCCTTATTTTCTTAGTCATTTTATTATAAAATATAAAGCCCCATAGTTTTCTTTTTATATACATATGTATGCATGTATGTATGTATATTTTTCTATGTATATGTATGTATATTAATTTGTCCACTGTGTATGACTATTTGAAGTTTCAATTGGTAGCTAAACACAAAATAACACATCTTAGTTTTTTATTACTCTTCATATGTATCTATACATACATACATACATACATACATACATGTATCTATATATATATATGAATATGTCCACTGTGTATGAATGTTTCAAGTTTCAATTGGCAACTGAACATAGAATAATACATCTTAATTTTTTATTACTCTTCATATGTATTTATACATATAAATATATATGTATGTATCTATACATACATACATACATACACACATACATATATATTATGTGTGTATGTATATATGTATAGATACATATGTATATTTTCATTAATCAAGTAATTTTGAAGTAATTTTTTAATTGAATTAATAAATTTCTTGGTGACAAAATTGGAAAATACAATCTTCTGAGAGAATTATATATGCTTGATTACCTTGTTAGAATATGCAGGTAGTCTAGACTAATGTCCAAGCAAGTAATTTTTTTGTATCTAATCATTTTATATGCTCTTTATATAATTGAACTTTACTTTAGCCTAAACATATTATTTAATTTTTTGGGTTACATGTGTAGTAGAGTTTTGTGTGTAGCATGCTATAATATAGTATGTATTTTCTACTATTTACAATTTTTTTAGCTAAGTTGTAATTGATTATGGTTTAGTTAATGAACTATTAAGAAATATTTTTATATAAATGGTTGATAGAAAATAAGTACTTAGCCAATTAATTATTATGTGTTAATCTTTTCTTAGATACGTGTGAAGGATATCTTATCTAGTTGCTATTGTTTAGTTTATTACATATATGGTATTACTATAATATAATGTGAACAGTTTTTCATAACTTGTACAAGGAATCTTCACTTCAATTGTTAGTCATTAGTATACCTAAACTAAACACATGAAGTCTAGAACTTATTCTTTGATGAAATTTGCTTTGTATTGAGAAAAAAATCAACATGTAAGAGAGTTACAAATGAAATAATTTATTTAATTATAACCAAAGTTAGACATGGTTTATCTTTCATATGAGACATATGTGTTTTCTCTTAAATTAGTGTAATAGTTTCATCCTATGATAAATGGGTAACATCTTGAACCCCAAGATAGTTTCTTGATTCGAATATTCCTTGAGACTAGATTAAGTAAGCTTTAAATACTTTAACCTAGATGGTCTTGACAGCTCTAATGAAGCCTTTGTCCAAAGTAATTTTAAAATTTATGATGTATTTCTCTTCATAATTAATTTTTTAAAATGTTTCTCTTATAGATGGCATTAATTTCTATTACCAAATCTCCCCAAAAATGTCTAATTATTAAGGTTATTGTGAAGGGAAAGGTCACTTATTTTTCTTAGAAAGTTTAGGAGGATTATCAATAGCTACATTGCTAGTAGAAAAAGATTCCAAATGATGTTTTTTTTTCCCATGTAATTGATCAACTTGACATGCATACTTATTGTGTTCAGTTGTAGATTAAGACTTGTACAATGGCATAGCCCTTGACTATTAACTAGATCCATGTATGGACACGTTTATTACTTGAACTATTATAGTTTTTTATTATAATAATTATGATTTTTATACTCTAGAATATTCAAAATGAACACTCAACACTAGAATTTAAAAACATTAGCTGATAAATGTATATTGTTTGAAGTACAAAAAAAAATTAATATATAATGATCCATTTATTAACAAAATTATTGAACAAAAAATTCATTCCTTGGATCCATATTATTCATGTATCTAAAGGACCACATGTACTTAACCAAACTTTGTAAATTTGGGCAATGATGATGCATTCATAGGTTTCATATATATATATTAGATGAAAAATCTTTATTAGCAGGTATGAATGTTTGAAGTTTCAATTATCAACTGAACACATAATAATATATCTTAATTTTTTATTACTCTTTATATGTATCTATAAATATAAATATATATGTATGTATCTATACATACATGCACACACACACACACACACACACACACACACACACACACACACATATATATATATATATGTCTATATGTATGCATCTATACATATGTATATGAATATATCCACTATGCACGAATATTTGAAGTTTCAATTGCCAAATGAACACAAAGTAATACATCTTAATTTTTTATTACACTTCATATGTATCTATACATATTATAGTGTTGTAAATTATCACACTTGATAATTTCACACTATGTTTTGTTACCCCTAAATTATTGAGCCTAATTGATGATGAAGGGTACTCCCCTTACAATATAAAACTCACAAAAACAACAAATAATGGCACAAAACAAATGCAAGAAGGAAAGAAAATATTTTCTATTATCACTAAAATGAAAATGAAATTACAACATTATAGTTTCCATCACTTGGGCTTTCTAATTACATAAATCTGTGAATCTACAAATCAGAGCCACCATCTATGCTACTCTCGCCTCCCCTTTGTAGTCCCCCTTTACATCATTTATTTGGAAGGTGTAACCTCCCTAGAATCTTCTGGAAAGTGAAACTTCCCTAGAATCTTCTAGAAAGTGTAACTTCCTCAAGAATATATTTTGAAATTTTATTAATTTTGGTATTACAACTTCATGGGGTCATAACTTTTGGTTCGATTGTCAAATTTTCTATTATAATATCTTTTTGGAAATCTCTCAAGAAATATTCCACCAAATAGTAGGGCCTAAAGGCCAACTACCAACTACTTTTGTTTCCCACCAATTTTTAGGCCCATCTGGAGCCTCTAAGTGCCTCAAAATTGACCCCAAAGATTTTATTAGGATTTTTCAAAACTTAAAATTTTAACATATCTCAAAGAAAAATGGTATTGAAGTGATTTATTTTCCATTGGCTTCAATTTACCATTTTGGAGTTTTGTATAAGATTTTGTGTCCAACTGTGCATAAATGCAAACTTACTAAAATAGTAACCTTACCAAATTTAGCCCTTATTGAAAAGAAACAACATTTTTTTTTGGGTGATGCATGATTGCTCTTACACCCTGGATGCTCCTGCATCAATTGAATCCCTAATTTCTTAAAATTATGTATTCTATAGCCTATTTGTACCACTTTTTGAGAAATTGCAAGCATTGAACAAATGCAAGTAATTAATGATTTTCCCTTGATACATTGTGTCCTAGAGAATAGGGCCAAGACCCATATTCCCATGGGTGTATGGGTCCCCCTATTCTATTGGGGGCCAATTTTTAATATGTCAGAGTGGCCATTTTAACATTCTATTTTCAAATTTCAAATGTTGTCTATCGAGATTTAATCCTTGGGAAATTAGAGAAATGTCTATAAATGCCTAGTTATTGCATCATTTGAAATCTAAATAAATTATCTAGCATTATCAAGTGAAAAGGTGAACATTGAGAACAAGTCAAGAGAAACATTTTTAGAGAATTATTGCAGCAATTCAAGATCCAACATCATGTCAAATTCTATGTGTGTTCATGTTATCATTATTTTGTGAAAGCTAACACTTTTTTGGTCTCCAAAGAATTCAAGCAAAATAAGCAAGCAAGATCAAGACCTTGAGGTGATGTGCATGACTTTAGTCCTTCAAGGAAGCCATTGAAGGGTGGTGAGTTGCAACACTTTGTGATTTTATAATTCCTTCCTTTCAATTATCCATTTATCATTAACATTTTCCATTGAGGAAGTGGAAACACTTACATAGGGTTTGATTGAGGCAGCCCCTAAATGGCCTAACATTTTTTCTCTCTTTGAATGTGCAAGTTATAGGTTTGAAGATGATTGAACAAAGATTTAAGACAAGTTGTTCATTTTTTCATTCAAAGCCCTAAATCTTGTCAAGCCACATAAAATCACCTAAAAAATTATTCGCCAACATTCCAAAAAATTTGTAGAAAAAAATTAGAAGCTTAGATATATCACCAGAGGACCCCAAAAGTAGAGCACGATACCCTATCAGATACCCATACACCCATAGGCATCGCAGTCCTACTATTTAGCTCAAAACCAACTTTTCAAGATAGGTACATTGTCTCATGCACTTTACAGATTTTCCTGCAAGCTACTATTTCAATTCGTTATTTATTGGGATCTTGAATTTTATATATTAGGTCATATAGTTCAATTAGGCTAATCAATTCCAAATCATTCCAATCTATTTCTACTCCCTTAAAGGAGATACGGGTTTGATTGGATCTCCTTCATGGTTGATAGTTAATCTATTCACCTTATTGATCTCCCTCTTTATTGATATATAGTAAAAGGACCCCTTGCAATCTTAGGTTCTTTGCACTTAGGACCTAGGACCCCACACATGCCCATTTTTCTCCATTTTGTTTTGGTGAACCTGACATGTTAAAATCATAATTTTTTAAAAATTAGTAGTCTTTCAAACCCTAGATCTAGGTTTTGCTTTACATTGTCATGTATTTCTCATTTAGGGTTTCATATTTGCATCATGAAAAGATAAAAATTCAAAAATATTGCATTTATATTGCAGCATATCTTGTATTAGGGTGTGTTTCAATCATTTAGGCTAGATTTCATCCAAAATTTCACTCATAATTGTCACATTTTATAACACATTATCACACATTTGCATCTCATTTACATTGGAAAATTCTGGGAAAATGATCACTCTCAAACTAGTTTGCAAATAGAAACAACATTCTTAAATAGAAATATAAATACTTAGTTTTTCAATTTTCAAAGCCCCTATCAAGGACTTAGACACCCCTAGGATCCTTTTTCCTTGTACAGTTGAATAGCCAAATTTTCTTCACAAATATTTTTCTTTGTCTGCTCAATCTATTGGTGCTTGCAGATCTCTATTTTGGAATTCATAATTACATATTTTAGGCATCTTGCATATAGCTCATAATGGTAAAAGAAAGTGCATTGTTTGGTTTCAAATTTGCATTTAAAAATCATCATTTTCAGGTATTTATATCTTATAATCAGTCAATTATTGTATTTTAGATTTAAAAATTTGCATTCAAAATTATTCAAACATTTTCAAAATTATTGCATACTTGCATTTTGCATCAAATTTGCATAAAATAAGAAAACTCTAGAAAATTACTCACTATTACATTTGTTTACAAATAAACTTAGAATCCTTAATTAGTTTAATACATGGTCAAATTTCAAATTTTCAGACACCCCTAGGTGCCTCTGTCTTGTTATATGTTCATAGTCCAGCTTTTTGTGATAGAATACTCTCAGTAGCCTTTTTCTAGATATATTGTCTAATTCCTAGTCACCTATTGAATAACAATATAAGACACATTGCAAAATCTTATACCATCATGGCTTGGTGTTTTGGTAAAGTGTGGATGTCCTTGAAATCCTTGGTTGACATTTCAAGTTGTGTGTTTGGAAATGAAACTAATTATGATAATGGCATTCATGAGACTCCATCTCTTAATACAAGTTTTCTTGATATATTGCTCAAGATGAAGAGAGCATGCATGAATTCATAGAAAATTTGTTGTGTAACCTTGATAATAATGAAACCTTTTATCCCTTAGTGCAATGGCCTATTCCCCCATACCAACAATCTCTTGTTATACAACCACATGAAACATTCACTTTGTTACATCTAGAAACTAAATCACAAGGCATACCTCAACCAACATGCATGGAAGAGCCTATTGATAATGATAATAAGGAATACATACCACCTAATGCTCCTCAATCTTATGAGAATAAAGTTACAAAAACACCCTTTAACTTGGAACAAAGTTATATTCAATGCTTTATAATCTTAAGTAAACAAGCATGTGACATTAAGAATGAACAAGAGATCCACTCCCTTTTGGAACAAGTACCATCTGAAGACACTAAAGGAGTAGGATACCAAGAGGATCCGCCTTGAAGTCAAACATTTGTTCCCTCAACTAAGAAATCCAAAGTCTATGGTCCTCTTAAGAAATTACCATTCCTCCATCCTATAACCAAGATTTAATGAGCCTTAGACACAATTCTCAAATAAGGATATATTACATTTTTTCCCATCTGTGATAGAGAAGATAAGAAAGGAAAGAGTACAAATATGTCTTACTGTGCATATCATAGAACACTTGGACATCTTACTGATGAATGTTGTGCTTTAAAGAAGAAATTAAGAGAATTTGGTCCTTATGGGGATCAAATTGACTGTATGATATATTAACATTCATTTTCTTTTCTCCTTGCCATGTGGTTGTTGTAGTATTACAATATTCTTACTACCATACATGGAGGTATAGATGTAGCTTTATGCAATCATATTTTCTCTTGCAAGGAGCAACATATTATAATCCACTTGTCTCACCTTTATTCTTACACTTAGGGGGAAAGGGGTTAGGTATCCTTGTGATGGTTTCATTCCTTCTTGGGATCCCTTTATTTCTCCTTAAAATGTTAGTGTATCACGTACACTAACATTTTAAGGGTGAGTATATAGTCCCTTGATCATTGTTTGCATATGAAATGGTCTCTTCTTAGTGATGATAGCATGCATCTCCTAGGAAGTGTGACCTTCTTTATCTATGTAAGTGTCTCTTTTGTGGTGATATTTGGCTTGATATCCCTCAAGAGTGAACCTTTCTTGGTATATGATGTTCCCCTTGCTAGTAATGTTATGGCTAGTATTCCCTAAGGTGTGAATCTCTTTTTCTGTGACTTTTCCTCTCTTGGTGGTGATGTCATGTGTGATATCCTCTAAGGTGGGGCCATTCACATATTGATAAAAGCCCCTTTGTTATTTTTGTAAGTCACCTTTTTTGGTGGTGTTGTTATAACACCCCTTAGGTGTTTTGGCCTTATTCTATTGTTATTTGTGCACCCCTAAGGTGAGTTTTGTTTTTCCCCTGAGACATTAAACTTTATGCACCCCCTAAGGTGAGTTTGGAATTTTTTCTCCACTTTGTTCATGGGAGTTGAACTTAGTGTGGTATTTGCATAACATTTTGACCATTTGTAGCACCTTATCAGAGTTATCAGGGAGTATAACTCTTGATATGGTTGTCATGGGTACACACCTAGTGAAAAGTGGTCCTCAATAGACCTAGTATGTTTCTCATTTTCCTTACCTTGTCTTGGGGGCTTACCTAGTGAATATCAAACTTCACTAGCCCATGTACCTTCTAGTTTGTGATGCACCTAGAAAATATTAGACTTTGCTATTGTGTGAGTCACAAACGCCTTTTAACATGGCCACCTAGCATAATACACCTTTCTTTCCAATGGAGCCATGGATTTCATGAGTGATGTTTCATAACACAACTTCTTGGCCCTCATGGGAGCGTTAATTTATTCAATGGATGATGTTTGGTAATTGAGACAATTTAAGATTGAGGTCTCTTTGCCATACCTACTTGAATTTTCAGTACTAACCCTATTTTTTGTTGTGTATCATTTACTGTGTCTTCTTTGTGTTTACATTGTGTCTACATCATTTTTTTTATTTCATCATTATCTTCATGTACCATTTTTCCATGTGTTTTCATTGTGTATGCTTCGTGCTTTTTGAAATGTATGTTGTCTTGTTGCATATCATAAATGTGTGCATTCCTTTGTGCTTATGTTGTCTTGCCATGGGATCTTGGATCTTGGGGGCTTGATCACCTCCCTAGATCTATAGTCATCCTATCTCTTCAATATTTGGACAATCAGAGCCCTCTTGAAATATATTTCTCTACTTTAGTGTAATTTTAATCATAAGTTCATAATATCACTAAAGTGGGGGCTAAATTTAACATCATTAATTGTCACCCTTGAAAATTTCACACTATGTTTCCTCCCCCATAAATTATTTAGCTCAATTGGATCCCTAATTTCCTAAAATTATGCATTTTATAGCCCATTTTTATTGGTGAAGTCATGGTTGGAGGGTTCAGAAAGAACAATCCAAACCATGTACAATACAATCAACATAGCATAAATAACACAATAAAATGATCTGAAAAATATGATTCTCTATTGAGTTGGCAATCATACATGCAATATATGCCTCATGGGTGAATATCCAAGGCTCATAGGCTTTCCACAAGGGCATTCAACATTACAACTAGACAAAGGCCTTATTACATTCCCTTGAAGGGTTGATGTGAAAATCTAAGTATCAATCTAACTCTAACTTGATAACTTGAATGAATGAATTTCCAAATGATTAAAATGCATATAAATATTCTTCTAAAGCTCCAAGAAAGGTTTTCGTAGGCCACAAGGGTTTATAACCTAATGAATGATCACATATGAATGTTGGCCTCAAAATGTGAAAAGATTTTTCCTCACAAAATGAAATAACCTACAAATCTCCAAGATAGATCCCATTGGACCCAAATTTTTTGTATGATGTCCCATTAAGCTCTAAACAAATTGAAATAGGTCCACACTAAGAAATATGGACTAGGTTGGACCCAAATGCTCTAATAGGTAAATTTTATGAAATTATGAGAGGGATAAATTTTGATAGAAAAATGCAAATGATCTAAAATATGGATATGTGGTAGATGTCAATGTGTAGTTGTTATATACTACTCTATGAGCTAAGAAACAATGATGCAGTAAAATTTAGAATGAAATGTTGAAATGCTACTAAATGCAATGCATGAAAAGATTTTTTTTTGGTTGATACAAGATTTCTTTATAACCATGGATGCTCTGACATTAGACATCCAGGGTTAGAAGAAAATTAAGTCCCTCACTTTCCAGGGCTAAGAGGAAAACCAAAGTTTTCTACCTCAACCTAAGAAATGCATGATGAATTCTCCATTGGTTTTCCTTTCCATTCACCATATATTCCTTGTACTTCTTGGTTCTAGTGCTCCTTCCGGATCTAGTATCCAAAATCTGCTCAATATCCTCTAGTGCTTGATGTGGTAACTATTCCTTCAAATCCACTTCATTGCTACTACCACTTGAATATCCTTCATTGTATTCATATATTTTTGCAATATTGAAAATATGTGATATACCTAATATCTCTGATAACTCCAATTCATAATCATTTCCAGAATCAAACTTCCATTGAATCTTACATAGTCCAAACTTTCTTATATTCAACTTATTATAGGTTCCAACTAGAAATCTCTCCTTCCTCAGATATACCATCACTTCATCTCCAATAGAAAACTCCTTATGTCTCTGGTGCTCATCTTCCTTCTTATACTTATTTCTCATGTCTTCCAAATGCTTCTAAACTTTATTATGCAATGTCTCCATGAAATCTGCAAACTCTTTTTTCCTATGCACTTTTCTTATTCTCCATACTAATGTCTCTTAACTCTATAACTCCTCTAGGATTTGTTTTGATGAAAATTTGAAATGGTGTCTTCCCTATACATTGGTTAACTAAATTATTGTATGCAAATTCCACTTGCAGTAGAACTATGTCCTAACTTACTACCTTATCTCGAACCAAACATCTCAACAAGTTGCCCAAACTTTTGTTTGTAACTTTTGTCTGTCCATCTATTTGTGGGTGGTATGTTGATCTAAAATTCAAATATATCTTCATCTTCTTCCACAATGTCCTCCAAAAGTATCCAATGAATTTTTGTCTCTATTTGAAACTATACTCTTAGGTAATCCATACAATCTCACAATCTCCTCAAAAAATAAGTCAACAATATGCACAACATCATTAGTCTACTTACAAGGAATGAAATGTACCATTTTAGAAAATATGTCCACTACTACCATTATAGAATCATACCCTCTTTGTGTTCTTGGAAATCCCAAAATGAATTTCATAATCAAGTCTTCCCAAGGTCTCTCCAACACTATCAAAGGTTTATACAATCCAGTATTTTGACTGCTTCCTTTTGCAACTTTGAACATACTTACATCCTTATATAGTTGTGACCAAAAATAATGTTCATTTACCAAAACTACTATCTTATCCACACCAAAATTTCATGCTTGTCCTCCACTATTCTTCTCCTTGATCAAATTATCCCTCATTGAACTCCTTAGAATACATAACTAATTTCCTTTGAATAACATTTCTTCTTGAATGAAATAGTCCAACCATTGGCTCTATTCTACCATTACTAGTTCCTTGCATAGTTTCCAAGGTTCACCAAAATTTGCATCATCCTCATACATATGCTTCAACTCTTCAAATCTCAATACTTCCACTCTCATCTCTATCAGAAAATTTATTCTTCTACTTAATGCATTTGCAACTTTGTTTGACTTGCCACTCATATGCTTCAACAAAAATGTGTAATTCTGCAAGAACTCAACCCATCTCATATGTCTTTGATTCAACTTCCCTTGACTATTCAAATACTACAAAGCTTGATGATCTGTATACAACACAAATTTCATAGGTAACAAATAATGGCTCAACTTCTTCAAGGCTTGAACTATGGCATACAATTCCTAATCATAAACTAAATACCTTCTTCTGGAATCATTCAACCTCTCACTAAAATAAGCAATTTTTCTTCTTTCTTGGCTCAACACTCCTATTGCATTACCACTTGCATCACAATCAACAGGATTTTTTTTTTCAAAATCCAATAATGCTAACACCAGTTGTTCTATCACCTTTTGCTTCAACAATTAAAAATTTCTTTGTGCTCTAGATGTCCACTTAAAGTCCTTATCTCCTCTCATTCTTTTTTTCATAGGGTTACAAACACTACTAATTTTTTTGATAAACTTCCAATAGAAACTAGCTAATCCATGGAATGATCTTAGCTCTCCAATATTCACTGGTGTAGGCCACTCAATAATTGTTCTCACTTTCTCAAGGTCCATCTTCAATCCTTCATCAAAAATAACAAAACCCAAATTACCGACTCTATCTTTATAAAGATGTACTTCTTGACATCAATCAAAAACTTCTCTTCTCTCAACTTCTACAATACTTCTTGGATGTGGAACAAATTTTCTTCATGATTCTTACTAAAAATAAGAATATCATCCAAGTAAACAATGAAAAACTTACCCAAGAATTTCTTTAGTACATCAGTCATCAATCTCATGAAATTCCTCAGTGCATTGATCAATCCAAAAGGAATCACTAACTACTCATACAATCCTTCATTAGTTTTAAATGCAACCTTTCATTCATCTCCTTCTTTGATCCTAATTTGATGATATCCACTCTTTAGGTGAATCTTTGTGAAATAATTTAATTCACTCAAACAATCCATAATTTCATCCATTCTTGGCAATGGGAATCTATAATTAACAATGATCCTATTGATTGCTATTGAATCTATACACATTATCCACTCTCCATCTTTCTTTGGTGCAAGTACAATAGGTACTGCACATGTGATCAAACTTTCTTTCATCAATCCTTTCCTCAATAACTCTTGTATCTATTATTTCAATTATGTATTATCTACCAGTGTCATTATATGTGCTTCCTTTTTTTTCAAACTTTCTCTTGTTATAAGATATATATGATGATTGATACTCTGGACTAGTGACAATCCATTTGGTACATTCTCTAACATGATGTATTTATACTCTTTCAACAACTCTACTACATCTTCATTCATTGTTGTAAGGTTATCTACCTCTTGACCATTTCTCTTCTTTGGAATCAAAGAAAAACACATATTCTCATTCCTCAATCCATCCATAAATTTCCTTCCATCTACCAAACATAGTCTGGCAGTACCACAAGCTTCAATCTTCTCTTGTTTCTCTAAATGTATCAACTTAATTATTTTTCCATTTGAAGTCATAGTATAAGTATTCCTTCTTCCAGCATGAATTTATTTCTTATCATATTTTCATGGCCTTCCTAATAGTAAATGACAAGAATCCATAGGCATAATATCACACAATACTTCATCTCTATATGATCCAATATGGAATTTCACCAAACATTTCTCATTCACCAATAATGATCATCTTGAATCCATTCTATCCTATATGGTTTTGGATGTCTCAATCTCTCAAAATTCAACTTGATTACCATCTCCTCTTAAACTAGATTATCAGTACTACCACTATCAATGATAACTTTACATACCTTTCCTCCGTACTTACATCTAGTTCTAAACAAACTCTTTCTTTATGGTGGTTCCTCAGTCACTTCCTCATGCATCAAAACTCTCATCATCACCAATTATTCACCTTTCTCTAGTTTCCCAATTTAATTAGGGGATTCAACATGTTCTTCATCCACATAAGCTACTCTTCTGGTATGCTCAAGTTTATTTTCAGTACTTCCTTGATGAAACTCAAACACTCTATGTCCTCCACCTCCACACTTGAAATGGGTTCCTCTGAATGGTATTCTCTCAGATCTCCCTTCATCTCTCTAGTATCATTCATTGTGGTAAGAATTATGACCTCCTCTATCAATATGTTAGAAATTTCTATCTTCTCTTCATATATGGTATAAATTGTGATATTTTTCTTCACTTTGGTAGTGTTTTATGTCTTTCTTTTTTATCTTCATAGGGTCTTCTTTCCCTGGATTGGGATCCACTCCTCTGGAATCTTCCTCTTGCACTTCTTTCTATTTGTTCAAACTTCTTATTTAGCTTCTCTTTCACTTTCAATGCAAATTGGTAATCTTCTTCAACTGATTTCATCTTTACCAAGATTAGTTATTCTTGAATATTTGTTTGCAGTCCATTGATATATCTTGCAACCTTTTCTTTTCTTTCTTCACTATGACTAGTTTGAATGATTATCATGTAGAATTATTTAGTGTACTGCTTCATATATCTCTACTTTTGTCTCAAGTTCAACAATCTTTTCAAAAATTCAAGTTCATAATCTACTAGTATGAATTGATTCTTAAAATTTGTCACCATTTTATCCCATTTGATGATCTTCTCTTTTCCTCTTCTATTTCTATCCAACTAGACTTATTTCCTCCATAAAGTAGAATGTGTTTCAATTTTGTCTTCATAAATTTGACTCTTCCTGGATCTTCAATTTCATCATATTCAAAGTATTCTTCCATTTCATTGATCCAATTAATCAATTCTTTAGGATTCAAATTTTGTGCGTAATTTTCAATTTCAACTCTAGGTCTTTTCCCAATCTTTGAAATAGTATTCAACATCTTCACTTGATTGTATTCTTCTTCTTCTTCTTCTTCTTCTTCTTCTTCACCTAGTGCTTCTATGATCTGGTTTACAACATGATATGCTTCATCATCGCTTTCATCCTCATGTCTAGGGATTAGGCCTCACCTTTAGTCTTCTTTGATTGCATCCAATCATAATCATATATCACACATTATTTCCAATATCTCATCCATTTTCTAGAAACATTCACCATAGCAAGCACTCTCCTTGGTGACATCTCTCCCCTTGAATCAATGCAACTTCCTCAATTCAATGATCTAGCTACAATGGTTTCAATTGCCTCACAATTAGCAATTGATTAAAAATGCATGCAGTCTACCTCAAGTAAGCAATTTTTTAACCTGAATGAATAAATTTAGGACTCAAAAACTCACTCTAATACCACTTGGTGTAGTCAAGGTTAGAGGTTTTAGAAAGAAAAATCCCAACCTTGTAGTAGAGAGTCAACACAGTGAAAATAACACAAGAAAATGATCTTAAAATGTGATTCTCTATTGAATTGGAAATCTTACATGCAATCTATGCATCATGGATGAATACCTAGGGCTCATAGGCTTGTCACAAGGGAATACAACATTTCAACTAGCCAAAGGCCTTATTACATTCCCCCAAAGGGTTGATGCAAAAATCTAAGTATCAATCAAACTCTAACTTGATAACTTGAATGAATGAATTTCTAAATGATTACAATGCTTATAAATATTATTCTCAAGCTCCAACAAAGGTTTGCATTAGCCACAAGGGTTTATAACTCGATGAATGATCACATATGAATGATAGCCTCAAAATATGAAAAGATAACTCCTCGCGAAATTAAATAACTTGCAAATCTCCAAGATAGATCCCATTGGACCCAAAATTCTTGTATGATATCCCATTAAGCTTTGCACAATATGTAATAGATCTGTACAAAAAAATCTGGACTTCATTCCTTCAAGTAATCCATTAAAGGGTGGTTAGTTGCAACACTTTGTGATTTCATCAATCCTTCCTTTCAATTATCCATTTATCATTGATATTTTCCATTGTGGAAGTGGAAACACTTACATGGGGTTTGAATAAGACAAGCCATTAAATGTCCCAACATTTTCCCTCTCTTTGAATGTGTAGGTTATAGGTTTTAAGAGGATTGAAGAAATATTGAAGATTGGTTGTTCACTGTTGCATTCAAATCCCTAAATCTTGTAAAGCCATGAAAACTCAGCTATAGAGTTATTTGACATCATTCCAAAAACTTTGTAGATGGAAAATATAAGCTCAAATCTATCACTAGATGACCCCAAAAGTAGAGCATGACACCCTACCAGAGACCCATACACCCCTAGGTGTCCCAATCCTCCCATTTTGCTCATAACCAAGTTTTTAGGACAAGTACAAAGTCTCCTACACTTTTTGGATTTGCTTACAAATTGCTATTTTAATATGTTATTTGTTGAGATCTTTCCTTTTATGTATTAGGTAATATAGTTAAATTAAGCTAATAAATTCTCAATCATTCCAATCCATTTCCAATGCCTCAAAGAAGGAGATCCAGGTCTGATTGGTTCACCTTCATGGTTGATAGTCAATCTATTCACCTTGTTGATATCCCTCTTTAATGAAATATAGGAAAAGGGCCCCTTGTAATCCTAGGTTCTTTACATTTAGGACCTAGGACCCCACACACCCCATTTTTCTTAGTTTGACACACACACACACACATATATATATATATTAGTTTGACATATATATTTATGTATGTATGTATGTATGTATATGTATATATATGAATCTATCCATTGTGTATGAATGTTTGAAGTTTCAATTGGAAACTAAACATAGAATAATACATCTTAGTTTTTCATTACTCTTCATATGTATCTATACATACATACATATATATATGTATGTATGTATGTATGTATCCATATATATATATGAGTGTGTGTGTGTTTCTATATATATGTCCACTATGTATGAATGTCTAAATTTTCAATTGACAACTGAACATTGAATAATACATGCTAATTATGTATTTATCTCTATATGTATATATAAATTTATATATTTATATCTATATGTATCTATATATTTGTTCAAGCATATTTTTCCAACTATATAGTATATGTATTTAACAACTTTCAATATATTTTTAAAGATTGTTTCTATCATGGTAGTTCTTTGCAATTACTTTTTTAATGTTGGATGCAACCATGATAGCGAAGAGGTATTGCATGGAATACTTTCTAGTTAAATTTCTAGTGGTGCCCAGTGTTAAGGATTGGTGGAGCATGTGGCATTGTGGACTATTATGATTGCTAAAGTAAACCTCCAACATTAACCTATGAATTTTACCCATTCACTTTTGAGCGGTTATGAATGATAAATTTTTTATAATTGCACCCTAATATTGACACAAATAGGGTTTATATAAATATTTATTTGTGGTAAAAGCAAAAGGCTATTGAGTCATTTATGTTTCACAAAGTATAAGTATGTATGTATGTATATGTTTCTATGTATATGAATCTGTCTACTTTGTAATAATGTCTTAAGTTTGGGTTGGTAGCTTAACACATAAGAATACATCTTATTTTTTTATTATATATATATATATATATATATATATATATATATATATATATATTTGTATATATAT
Organism: Sequoia sempervirens; assembly: GCA_007258455.2. Taxonomy (NCBI): domain Eukaryota; kingdom Viridiplantae; phylum Streptophyta; class Pinopsida; order Cupressales; family Cupressaceae; genus Sequoia; species Sequoia sempervirens. Next base: position 144,941,625 of record VDFB02000003.1, on the reverse strand, counting down.
GTGTGTGTGTGTGTGTGTGCATATATCTATATATAAGTATCTATGCATGTGCATGTATATATATGTATGTATTTATATATATGTTATGTATACATATGTGTGTGTATGTACCTATACATATGTATCTATATCTATATCTATATATATATATATAAATGTAAGAGTTAATGGTGTGTGAAGTTAGCTATTAACACCAATTAGTATACGAACCTGCACAAACAGATAATTATATAAGGATCCCCTAATAAACATCAAATCCAAATATAATGAAAAATTCAATCATTTCAACATAAAAAACCTACTTAAATGAAAACTAAAAATTCAAATGATTGGATCATCCCCAAAAATATTCAAATTTGAAACACAACAACCAAATTAAATGCATTGAACTTTTAGACTTGAATTACTAAATAAGAGGGAAAGTAGCAAGTGTCAATCTTAATTATTATCCTATGCTAATAACCTCTCCATACTACAAAGCATTGATTGTCATCCTCTGCACATTCCTCATATATCTATAAATGATGAGAATTGTTTTATATAACTTGAATTTCTTTTTAGATATCACTTGAATATATCCTAGTATACAATGCCATTCACGTATATATTTTAGTGTTCATAAATTAACACACACACACACATTTATATTTTTATATATGCACATGTGTATGTTTGTGTGTAGATTTACATATATATATATGTTTTCCATATGGAAATATTAAGATTTTTAACTTGTTTAATTATATGCTATTGTACATGTAGTATTGATAAGGTTCTTTGATATTTGCTCAGTTAAATTTTTTCATGTAGGCACAGGAGAACATGGAGAGATGATGAAAAACTATTGATGGTGGGAAATTCAATCAATGTGTTTGTTAACACACCACATAATTTGGGATATTTTGTTCATATAGTTGTTACTATGAGTTGTATAATGTAATAGTCTATTCAATAACCAATATGTCATTATAGTTCTTTCATTAACTATTGATACATTATTGTTCATGTATGTTTGTTACTCCAATTATATAATTATGTTGTGGAAGATGCTTGAAATGTGTAGGAAGGTTTGTAGAGAATTTCAAATTGTAAGAAGACATTTTAGGTAAATTCTTTCAATAATTTACTTTGATAATGACTTGGTAGACATTATGTGTTCTTTTATAATTTTCATCCCATTGCTATTGTTTATTATTCATATTTAATTTACACTTACATTTACAAATATAAACACATTTACATTTATTGTTTTCATTTATTATTTTTGTTCTTTGCATTTACACTTACATTTAGAAATACATATGCATATAGATTTTGTAAGGTTATTTCAATTATAGAATTCATTATCACTTATCAAAACCATAGATTAGGAAACCAATTTGAAAGGTTACTAAACAATAATTACAGCCAGTCAAAGTAATATATATATATATATATATTAGTTGTAGTTTAATAGTTTGATCAATTTCATGTTACAAGTATGAAGGTGTTGTCATTGATGGCAGCTAGTTAACTAGTTGCCAAATGTTTGCTATTGTCATTAATGTCATGAATATTGGTTATTAGCTATATATGTTGAGGATATTGAGAAAATTGTAAGAAAGATGGGTTGCAGGTATTCAGTGTTTGCTTTAGGATTCACCGTTATGCTAGTGAGGACCTGAGGTATTGATCATGGCTGTTGGAAGTTGCTATATCCAAATTTTGGTTTTTTAGATTGTTGTACAATGTGAGATATGTACACCAATTGTGAACTGAGCTTTTCTGTGTATCTGGCTAAGGTTTGGGAGAAATGGTGTTGCTTCAAATTTCTTCTTGTTTGATTCTTATGACTTGTAGTTCTTAAGATAAGTTGATGAGGTTGTGTTCAAGTTAATTTTTTTGACCAAAAATATTGGATCATACTAAGGTTGCATGTGCTTAATTGATTTATGTGTTTTACACTAGTTTTGGCTGACCTGTTGATGGTTTTTCTACATAGCAACAACTCAGATAGAAAATGATATTCTATCTCTCTTGAAAGATAATCTTCAACAATAAATTGCTGAAAATCACCCCAAGGTCATTTTTTGTGCAATTTTGCACACACGCCCCACTTGGAGTAGGGACCCTCTTTTTGATTTTGGATGTCTCTTGGACCTTTGGTTTTATTGGATTTATCCTTTTGAGATCTTGGGATGTTGGTCTTGCTTGTCTTGCTTTTTCCCTGAGGATTGGATTGATCAAACTTTGTTTCAAGGGAAGTCTGGGTTTTCCCTGGATCCGGGATTTTCTGGTTTACTCGGATTTTCCCGGGTCTTGGTTCATCACCTGTAAATGTTGGATTTTCTGAAGTCTGGGTTTCTGCTTGGATCTGGGATTTTCCAGCTTGGGTGGATTTTCTCGAACTTCTTCGAAGTCCCAAAGGGTGCGTTATCCACGGAATTCGTGCTCACCCGGATTGTCCGTCTGGCTTGGTTTTTTCTAAAATTCCATTTTGGGCTCGGGTTTCCGGATTTCCTCGTTATGTCTTGTCATTCATTAATGCTCGAAGTACGTCTTCTCTGGCATGAGTGATGGTGGATTTAAGGCTTTTTGGCACTCTTTTGATTTCATTATTCATTTACTATTTGCTCTAGCGCTTGAGTTTGTTCTTCTTGAGCTTTGGTTGTTGGATTCGAGCTGCTTGCGCGTGGATTGCTTGAGTGCTGGTGTTGAGTATTTTCATCGCTAGGGCACCCTATTTAGCAGTGGCTTCCTCGGGCACAAGCTTCATTTAGAGTTGATCCATGGTAAGTTATTTCTGACCTCTCCTTTTGTTGTGCTTTCAAGTTGTTGACTGGTGGTTATTTGGGTCGACCCTTGCTTGTTTTTTTTGTAATTTCATATTTACTTAGGGTTTGGTCCATCTTTTACAAATTTTCAAATTCCTGCATTGCACGTCTTGTTGTTTTGTGGGTCAAATTTTAGGTGTGCCCAGACATTCTTTTGAGGTCGTACCTTGCTTGTGCGCAATCTGGTCTAATTTGTGTAGGTAGGGTTCCATTATGTCCACTTAGGGTTGTTAGGTTTGTTGGATTTTATGCGACCTTCTTGTCTTGCGTTTGGCTCTACCTTGTTTGCAACACTTGAGAATCTTGGTGTGCCCTCTAGTTCTATCATTTGAGGGATAGTATCTGAAACTCTGAACTTACCCTAGCTTTCATGGCAGAAGTCTAGTTATTGAATTTAGGGCATCATTGTTTCATCATGAAAATCAATCACTTGAGGGTCTTTGGGAGTTAAATTTGTGTGCAATTGAGATTTGGCTTGTTGGGATTGATTTTATGTCCATTGGAATCTGAATAGGGAGGTTTGTATGATCATTCGGTCAGTCATTTGCGTGTTTAACTATCGTCGGGTTTCTGAGGTGTCTGCGAAATTTCTACACACCCGAATTTTCCTGGATTCTGCCATTTCCTTAGAATATGATGAGTTTCAGAATTTCAAGCTACTTGCGAAAGTCTGACCTATTGGGATTTTTCTGGTTTTCTGCCTGGTTCCACTTCTTTTGATTTTCGAAATTGGGGTAATGAATTAAATGTTCAATGATGATTTCTTGTTGCTAAATGAATGAATCCTATAATAATCACGCATCTCTTTTGTCCATATTAATGATTTATTTGATGAATGATGTCTTGGCAGTGGGAGTCTGTCTGGGTCGGATTTCTCTGAATTCTGACCTGACTGGATTTTCCCAGATGATTGGATTTTCCCGGATTGCTTTTTTTTCTCAAATTTTTGAGATTAATGATTAATGATTGATCTTAATTATTTCATGTGATTTCAAGGCTAACCTTTGATTGAAATGTAGATGATAATGGGATTTTCATGAGGTCCTTTTGTGAATGCAGGCTGAATCAAGCAAAGCAGTGGCAGGAAAGGCCAAAGGTGATACAGAGGGGTCCTCAATTACAGATGTAGAAAGGTTGAGGCTAGATACAAAGAGTCAGTTGCCTGATAGAAAGATAGCTTTAGTTTGGTCTGAGGTCTCCGATACCAATGTGGGAGCATGGAGATATGAAGAATTCAAGGAAAGGACAGCTCAAAAAGATCTATCAGTCCTAACCAAGGGAATGATGAAGTCCGGACTAGTCAATGTAGCAGGATTCCCTCCTATGGTTTAGTGCTATGAATTGATATTGGAGTGTGCCCGACAATATGACTTTGATACGCAAAGGGTCATTAGCACTGAGGGAAGAGTCTTGGTGAACTTCAATCTAGTTTCTATTGCCCAGGCATTTGATATGCCAGACTTACCATGTGTGTGTGCCTTGGATATGGATTTGGCAAGGACTTACTATGAGGATGAGCCTACTAAGGCCCAACAGATGGTCAATTCCTGGTTGGAGAAGTCGAAGTCTCATTTTTCCAAGTTTCCTAAGTAGTTACATAGGATCAAGTTTAGACAAGATATATATGATGCTATCACACTGTTGAGCAGGGTGGCTGGCTTGAAGAGTGCTAGGGTGTTGGAGAGTTGGATGGTGCATGTCATCAACAGGATTGAGCAAGGCATTAATTATCATTGGGTAGGGATTATTAGTGTAATGATTGATAGGCAGCTAAGAGATGTGTTGGAGACAAAGAAATTTACCATGTCATCTTATGTGATATATGTGTTGGCCAGATTTTATCCATACAGGGGTTGGAATCCAAGAGGAACATTTGGACAGGATATCATCTATGAGATATACTCTGAATTGCACCTAGGAAATCATAATTATAGAAGAGCAAATGATGCATTCATAATGCATATTATTAGGTTGCTCCAGAATGCAAAGCATGTAAGAATATCTGATGGAGCCAAGGAGCTGATCAAAAAGTATGGAGCCTGGTTTATTCAATTCCCCACTTTCTCTTATATCAGAATTAATGGATGTCAAACTGCTCCATACAGATTGCCAAGATATCCTACTAACCACATTGTGCTATTGGAGGTTACCAGGCAGATATGTGACTTTGATGCTATTGTTAAAAAGGTAAAGCATAAGATAGGGTTTGGTGGAGATTTCCCTTTAAGAATTGGTATAAGTGAGGTTTGCCCTTCAATCCAATCAGCTCATGCGTCAGGAGAGGATTCAAGTGCTTTTGGCTTCTCTTTCCATTCTAAGAGGACAAATTTTGACATTACTGGAGAAGCACATAAGAAGGCAACTAAAGAATATCATCACAAGGATGATCTAGAGGATTACTGGGAAAACATCAAGGATGACTTTGAGGTAAGAAAAAAAAGGTACTCTAGGCTTCCCATTGATGTAATTAGAATGTATAATGTCAAGTTGATCCCTGACCAGTTAGAGGACGATAGGAATTTGGTCCAAGATCATGCATATGAATCAGTCAAGGACAGATCCATTGGGGAGATAAATTGGTCAGAAAATGAGATTACTGAGTTGGAAGAATTAATGGCTCCTGTTATGAAATTTACCAAGTCTTGGTTGAAGCACAAAGTATGGGAGTTGGAAAGCAAGAAGGTACCTTGTACCTTTAATTTAATGGGAGATCTGAATGCGCATTCCACCTCAGAGGAATCCGGTGAGGATGATTCCAAAAGAAAAACTAAGGTAAGCTCACCTTTTAAGATCAAAATTAGAGGCCCTAAGGAAAGTGAGCTGGAACAGAAAAGGAAACCTAAGGGAAAGAAGAGAAGTCAAACTTTGAAAATAGGTAAGTCTACAAAAGAGGAAGAACTTGAGAAAGCAGAGAAAGAAGATACTGCTCTAGAGCCAAAAAGGGCAAGGACAACCAGGACTTCTAATAAGAAAGATCAAGGAACATCCAAGGTAGAGGCAAACCCTCTAGTGGTTGATGTGGAAAGTTCAGGAGAGAAAACCAAGGTTTATTCAAGGAAATCGAGAACTCCATCTCCCAAGGAGACCATGCAAAAAATAGGTCCTCTTCCAGTGGCATCCACTGTAGAAAAACATAAGGCTACCTCCCCTTCATTGAGTATACCTGAGCAAACAACTCATGAAGAGCATGAGACCAGTGGGGAGGTAGAACCATTCAAGGAAGGAGAACTCTTTGGTGCAACAACTGAGCTTGAAGTAGGAGATGTTGAAATGCACCCTTCTTCATTGGTACAATATGAGGATTCTCCTGTAGGCAGCAAAGATAACAGATCCCCTGAGAAGAAGGATGTCCCTATTAAGACCTCATCACCCTTGCAAGAAGAAGAACCCGAGTCAGGGAATCAAGGTGATTAGTCTCCTGAAAAGGAGAAGGATGAGACAGTAGAACTTCATGAGGAGGTTAAAGAGGATGAAATCCAGGTGGATCCTGCTGTCCTGGATTGGTTAGATAAAGAGATTAGAAGGAAAAAGGTCATTGTTGAGGACACTCCTCTCGATTGGGATGAAATGTTGGCTAAGATTGGAAAAGGTAAGAAGAAGAAGATGGACAAGGTAGTTTCAAAGATAGAAAGAGATGAAGCGAGTAACATGGTTATTCATATTGCTACCCCTGTTGCTAAAAAAAGTAAAGATGAAGTCACTGGAAAAGATTACAATGTACAGACTATCAATCTTGGACCTGCTTCAATGGAGCAGGATATTGAAGAATACGAGGGGTCTAGTGCAGTGATAATTGGGAGATTAAGGAAGGAAACATAGTCCAGGCATGAGCTTAAAAAAGAGAATGAAAGGCTTAGGAAATGTCTAGAAGATTTGATGAAGCCTTTGCAATCTCTCCATCCATCCTCTTCTGTTGCTACTAGTTTCTTGTCGAAGGAGACTATCTCTGAAATAGAAAGGATGAAAGCCTCTACCAAGGCTTCAATGGATTGGTTGAAGGAGGTACAGACCAAGGGAGATAATGCAATAAAGGAAATCCTTTCAACTGGAAAGGATGCAATAAGAGCTAAGGATTTGTTAGAGCATGTTTTATCTCAGGATAAGGAGAATGTTGACCTTTTGTTGTAGAAAGCTAAAGTGATCATGGAGTATGATAAGGATCAGTTGGTTGTAGAGGGAATCCTTTCTTCATCTGGCGTTAATGAGCCTTGGGAATGGTTCGAGGCCTTGCAAATTCAACAGAAGGCCATCAAGAAGATCTACAAACAAAAGAAGCAGCTGGATGGTAATCTTACTGGTGTTTATGATGGATGTATAACATTCTTTGAAATAATGACTGGCAGGAGGAAGATCGCTCCTAAATATTTGAGTTTGGAGCAATTAGGGGAATGGTGGCATGATGTCTATGCCCCTGATTTGGAAAATGTTGTAACAAGGCATCAATTGGATGATGCAGCAACTTACTTAGCTGTGATGGACAAGTACCAAGCGCATAGGGGTGAGTGGGATAAAATTGTTAAGCAGTCAAAGGAAGAAATTGGCTCCATTGAATGTTGGCTCAAAATCTTACCCTTGCCACCTGTTGCTGAGTTGGATAGGGTGTTTTTGAAGGTTCATGAATTGTTGGATTAGAACAAGGATAAGGGAGGTGGTAGTTAATGCCTACTTTGAGATTTGTGCTTCCCTATTATTATAGGGCATCTGTTGATCCAAGCTGCATTAGGGAGAGTGTTTGGGCCGACCTTGATGATGTATCGACATTTAATGTGTGCCTTATTTTGAAATTCTTGAGGCCGACTTGTTTTGACTATTTTATTTTGTAAATGTTTGGCTAGGACGACATGTTTGAGGATTCTCTATAAAGGGCATTCCTACCTCATTTGTAAAAGTTAGTTAGACAGAAATAGAGACAAGCTAGATTAAGAAGGAGCTAGAGCATTCTATAGTAGAGATAATAGTTATTTCTCTTGAGCAATTGTTGTAATAGAGCAGTGGAATTGTTGCTACATTTTGGTGATCTAATACAATTGGAGGCATTGTGGTTTCTCTGGTGAATTCTTTTGTGTTAGTTTATCCTGCATGGTTCTTGTTGTTCCATCATTTGAAATTGCTTGAAGATACAAGATTTGATGTTAGATTTAGAATTAAATTAATTTGGTGAATGATGTTCATGGTTTTATACTTGGAATGTTTGTAGCAATCTCTGGTCTATACTCCCAGTAACTATCTGATTGTAGTAGGCTGGTAAAGTCAACCTGGACCATATATCTATTTGTACTTAGTTTGATTGTGGATGAATGTCTATGATTTGAAAATCCGTATGCCTTAGAAGATTGCACCTTTCTTGTGATATTGCATTGTGGGTTAAGCAAGAATTGGTTATTCGAGATTGGTCCATTCTAGATATCTATCATTTGCATTGTTTATCTTAGGAATAGTTTAGATTTCATTATTTCCCTTGCACCCTCATCTTTTTTCATTTCTTTATTATTCAATTAAGATTTAGAATCTAAGATCATCATATTGCAGGATTTGATAAATTAGAAAGATACAGTTTGCTTGTAGTAAGGTCCGATTGTGATTACCAGCATTTTCACATATTATCTGAGTTGTTTATGCATTGTCATGACCTGACACCCGAGAGACCTTGGAGTGATTTTCAGCAATTTATTGTTGAAGATTATCTTTCAAGAGAGATAGAATATCATTTTTTGTCTGAGTTGTTGCTGTGCAGAAAACACCATCAACACGACCTAGTGCTAAATGCTACTTATGAAGCTCATGGAAGCATGTTGAGGAGTGTTGGTACTTATTTAGGTCCTTTTTAAGTGTGTGTTTACATCGCCCTCATTCTAATTCCACCATAGAATGTTTTGTTGCTGACCTAACTTAAAGTTGTAAATGAAAATGGTGTGTGGATGACTTTGGATGAGTTTAAAAGTTGAATATGGTATAAATACAAGTCGAGATTGAAAAAATATACAAATGAGATAGATGTGAAATAAAGTGTGTGGTTGAGAAGATCAGTGTGAAATCTAATTGCAGGGTTTTCAGAAGCAGTGAGTTGAAGGTGTACTCTATCATTAAAGCATGTCTACAAGTGTGTGATTGAATTGTGGTGTAAATATTCATTGCAATGAAATTAGTTTTCTCTTTGTAACAAATATCTTCTATCTTCTTTGTATCTGTGTGGTAGTGAGCCCTCCAGGTGGTTAACCCTTATTGGATAGTGAGTCTTATTCCTGATAGTAAGTTATGTTTTGGTAGTGATCCTTTATATTCAGTTATGATATTCTCTATATTGTGAGCTAATCCTCAGTGTGGTTTTTCCCTTATTTATTTTTCCATGTAAATCTAGTGTTTCTCTGTGTATGGCTTTTGCTTCATTCAGTTTCTACATTTACACTTAATAATTAATCATAATAGCAGAGTAAAGGATTTTTGAATGGTAATTGATCTAACCTATGGTAAAAAATTTAAAGATTAAAATTGCTACAACTAATTCACCCCCCTCTCAGTTGTCTTGTTCAAAAATTGGTATGAGATCTTGGTTCCTTGGAGAAGAGATTAACCATTTAAGGAAGGTCTAGGATGGCGAGTAAGATCACTATTGAGTGTCCTAAGTTCAATGGAACAAACTATGTCATCTAGAAAATAAAGATGGAAGGATATCTAGGATATTGTCGATATGATGTTGAGAAAGCTTACAAGACTGCATATACTGCTCCTACTAATGGTCCAAGTACAACCGATGAGATCAAGGTGCATGAAGTGAACAATAAGGAAAAGTTCATTCTAAATAATAGTCTATCACAATCTGAGTTAATTAAAGTTACAAATATGAAGACCGCTAAAGTGGTATGGGATACATTGGAAAATATTCATGAAGGAGATGGAAAGGTCAAAGAAGAAAAGTTATAGAACTTGGAAGCACAATTCGAGATCATGCACATGTCTGAAGATGAGAACATTAAAACCTATGTACAAAGAGTGGATAAGCTGGTAGATGGAATGTGAGGACTTGGTGCAACAGTTGATGAATCCAAGATTGTGAAGAATTTTCTCATAACTCTCCTTGATGCATATAGTGAAAAGCTATCTGTTATTGAAGAATTTGTAGATTATAAAACTTATACTAAAGATCAACTGTTGGGTACTATAATATCATTTGAAATGAGAAAGCCTAGTTTGAGAAATGGATCCAAGTCAAAAACTAATTTTAAAGCTACAAGTGTTGAAGATACAAATGAAGAAAACCTTGATTAAGTGGAAGCTAACTTTGTAAGAAGGATGATAAAGGGATTTAGTATGTATGAAGGTAAGTTACCTTTTAAATTCTTTAGTTGTGGAGGAATAGGTTATTATGCTTCGAGATATCTAGAAAGAGCTAAGAAGAATAAACATAGACTAAGAAAATAAAACAGAGGATGATTAAGAGAGCATATTATGTTAATGAAAATGTTGATATTTCTAATGAGGAATATGATTATGGAGACTTTGATGATAATGAATTCTTGTTCTTGGCTATAAAATATGAATCTACTTTTGCTAATATTGAAAGATAGGTAAAGGAAAGTGCTTTGGAGAAAGTTGAAGATACTATGATCTCTACCCTACATGTTGGTGGAACCTTCAAAATTTTTATGTTCAATTGGTCTAAAGTGCATTTGCTTGAATGGATTCTTGTTCTGATATGATTAGGGTTTAGGGTTTTATGTTGAGTATTTGGTTTACTTAGCATATTTTCTCCTTGTTTAAACCCTTGTTTTTTTATCTAATCCTTTGTTGACCCACTATAGTATGTATCCAGTCGATTTAAAATAACTTAATTCTTTGATGTTCATGAAATGATCGACCTTTCATGGTTAGATGATGTAGATCAAGGGTGTATTATGACCAAAAATTCTCAAACAACCAACCAAAAGCACCTTTAAACATCAAAAAATGGGCTTTCCTTAAAAAAACACCATAATTGCTTGTATCCTTTCAAAAAGGCCTTTTTGGACACAACTTTTGACACCAACCTGATCTACAAAAAGGTGACCCATTTTAGATACCCATTTGTCTCTTTATACACATATCCCAAAATGAGATAGGGTTCCTTTGTACAGAAGGGCTCAAAACCTGACTGTCCTCCTTTTGACAAGGCCTAATTGGACAGCTAAGCATGATACAATTGGATTCAGGGCTTCAAAGGACCTCAATTCCTATTCCAAAACCTTCAACATGTTTCATGAGGCCTCACTAATCTTCTCCTACTTTAGGGATCCTTCTCCAATAGCATGTAACCAAATTCTCCAAGTCTCTAGGGCTTCTAGGTCTAATACATGATGATATTGGACTATTGATGGATTCTCACACGTGAAAACTCACTCATCTACCTCTACAACCTTGGGATATCAAAATAAATGTAAAAATAAGCTATTCCACCAAGTTTGAGGGTTTTCTACTTGTGGAATGGAGTTTTATACATTTTTCTTACTCACTGGTTACCCTACCTAGGGTTTGGACCAGTCTAGAGAAAATTCAACACAACTCCCTTGAAAATCAATGAAATTACATGAAACTAGATGCAAAAGAGAGTAGATTCAATAAATTTTCATCTTCAATCAAGCTTAGACTAGTATGGGGTCGTACAGATCCATACCTTGCAAGTTAGCAGCAAAAACATTCATAAAATGTAGAAACATAATTGTTTTATTTACTTCAACCTCCAAAATTCATCAACCATCCCTTTTCTTCGATGCTACAAGGATTTTTAAAGAATTTACAATCATTTCCCAATGGTCACTAGCCACATTTCAAATTATAGACTAACTAAACATCATTATGTCCATTTGGATAAAAAAATTGCTTGACAACATTATGCAACATTAACAATTTTTGCATTTAGACCCTACCATGCACCTAATGACTCAACCTAGACTCCAAAAAACATGAAATAGTCTCAAAATATCTTATTACATGAATTCAACCTTCACATGACTGAAATCTAAAATTCTACTACCTAGAACAAAAGGTGCACCTGATAGCCAGGGTGCCCGTTCACCATACTCCCTAGAGGAGAAAAGAACTCAAGTTCCACTTTATTTAAGACTTGTAACAGTAAACCCGTATCATGAACCACTCATCATCTAAAAATTCTTGAAAACTTGCATCATAACCTACAACACCATCCAATTTTAAAGAGTAGAAATCAAAAATCTAAATCTACAACCTTGAAATCAATGGCTGGTGCAGGAGCACCCAAGGCCTTCAAGGAGCTCTTCAAGGATCACGAGTGTATAGGGGTCAAGAGGACCTTTCAAGAAAATCAAAACATCAACTATGACCTTTTAAAGCCTATAATGGAATTTGGAAAGGATAAATGTGTTAAGAGAGTCAACTGTCCTAAGGGTCCTGATAAGGACCCTAGGACCAAAATGCTATGTAAATGGAATTGTCATGTTCTATGGGTTTAATTAGTAATCTAATGTTTTAAGTAGGTCAAAAAAGGTTGTATATTGAAGATCCAATATTTTTTAGGTGGTAGAATTTAATAAATTTCAAGTTTGTAAATTCAAATTTTTGAATTCCACTTTAGGTGGGTAAATGGGCTTTAGGAGATTTAGTCACTTTAATGAAAGAAAATCAATACAAAATTATTGGATCAGTTGGGGATGGTTCTATAACCCAAAAATGATCATTTTTAGAGAGGTTGGGCATGTGGAGAAGTGATTGTATGGATTGTTCTCAGAAAAAATAGGAAAACTTCAGTTTTTGCATCTTTTTGTGTTATTTTTGATGTTCTATTGATTCCTATTGAACTTTGATTCATTTTTATGGCTTAAGGACTTGCATTTACATGATTTAAGACCTTTTTATGCTTTGAAAGTCAATAGAAATCAATTTTTTGTACAAAACTTCTGACTGTCCTCAAGGAAACACAAAATTTGCACCAGTTTTGAGGGTTTTTCATGATGAATGATCCATTTCATGGGAATATATGACTGAGACCAATGAAATGGATCATAATTAACTTGTATCATATCAATATAACAACCTAAATTGCAGGAAAGAGGAATCAAGTGGTGTACACCAAGAAATCAGAGTGAAAAATGCTTGAAGATGGAGGCTAGGGTATAATAGTAGAAGATATTCCTTAAGGAGGGGTATGTTTTTGAGTTGTAATAGTTGATACATGTTGAATTAATGGTGAAAAGTCTAAAATAAAGTTTTGGAAGTGATTGGAAGGTTAGTTTTCAAGAAGCCCTAGTTTGGAGGAAAGTTAAGGAGAGTTTTGTGTTTGAGAATGTTAGGGGTGTCATAGGGGACTAAAAGTATGAAAATACTTGGTTTGGGGACGTTTTGAGAGACTTTTGAAAGTTTCATGGTCAGGGGTTGAGTTTAAAGAGGGGTTGCTTTGGAAAAGAGGGCTAATTAGGCCTAGTTTTTGAGGAGACAACAGATTTTGGAAGGGTTTGTCTGAAGCAAGTGATATCAAGGTTTGGATATGTTGTTTTTCATCACAAACCACATCTAAAATAGTCATTATATTGGAGGTTCCTTTGGAAATTTTGAGTGCAAAGTCAAAAATCCTTCGCTAGAGGCCTAGTTGGGCTAGAAGCCTAGTTAAGGTGAAAATTTGGTTTTGTGTCTAAGACAAAGGGTTGGGATTTGAAATCATTCAAGACAAGTTTTTTTGAGTCTTTTAAGAGTATTCCTAGGGTTTGGGTTCATAAGGAAGGCAAATAAGTCATTTGGTGCATTATTGAGGTTTGTCTCCACCAGGGTGCCTGAAGAAGGGTTGAGATTGCATCATTAAGTTCCTTGAAATATTTGTGTTTGTTTCAAAGTCCCAGAACCTCTGCATCAATGGTTCCTTTGCTCACAATTTCCCTTTGCTTACATCTACTACCTCCAACTTGTAACTGATCCCTTTCTACTTGATAGATGGCACACAATGCAATAGAACCTTTCCCCACTTCAATAGCTTCTTTCATTTTGAACTTAGGCTTCTCATCCCTCAAGTTTATCATCCCAACCAAAGCATCTTATCCCCTCTCTTACCCTCCAATCATCATTGCATCAAACATGGTTGCTTGATCAGTGGTACTGCTCTATTCCAAAAGAATGATATCTTCACTAACCTCCAATATCTCCTTGTGTAATTCTTGCCATGAATGTCTATATGCTTCACCCTCAATAGAAAACATAAAAGATTGAGTACTCCTGTGTTTTTCAACACTATCACTACTCATATTTGAAAGAGACCCTTGCAATACAATGATGTGATGTGTTCCACACTCACCCAATAATCCTTTCAACATGTCAACTGTTGGTTAAAGTATCTTGGTATGAAAATCCATAATGGAAGCTTTATCTTCCCCATCTACATCCATCTCTATTTTCCTAGTAGAAAACATAAATCTACTTGCATCCTCAAACTCAAATGGCATATGTCTAATATGGTGAACTAAATGGAAAGCTCTATCCTTGCAGTCTAACAACCAAAAATCTAAACCTTGCAATGTGTTTTCCAACAACTTAGCCTACTTAACTTACACATTAGACTCAAATCCACTCTCTTAAAACAAGTTTAAATGATTGATCCTTTGCATTGGTAGTAAGGAATGTGAAAACTCATCAACAACCATGTCTACATTATCCTTCAACATGCTTTGGACCTCCCATGACAAGTCATAAATGTCAAATGTTGTCATAATAGGTTGAGGTCTATTCATGCTTGAAAATCCTTTGTCTTTTGTTTCTAAGGTTTATACAAACTCCTTTTCACTCACCAACATAGCACTAGAACCCATTTGTGATTCTTGACTTTCCTCTTTCAATGGTGTAATGGTGTATGAAACTCCATTTTTCTGTATGACATATGTTTTTTTCTTACCATCATGAATTGCCTTCTTATCATACTGCCAAGGCCTCCCAAGAAGAACATGGCAAACATCCATTAGAATTATGTCACACAAAACCTTATCCTTATATCCCACTATGTGAAAATCTACCCAACTTTGTTCATTCAAAACTACTTGTTTCCCTTTGTTTAACCAAGAAACCTTGTAGGGAGTGGCATGAGGTAACCTTTGTAATTTCAAATTCTCAACCTTTTCAAGAGAAACCAAACTGTCTATAACACTAGAATCAATAACAACCTTGCAACACTTTCCTTGGATTTTACATGTAGTTCTAAAGAGTGACTTTCTCTATGTTTGTTCCTTCTCATTTGGCCCTTTGAGTAGAGTTCTTCTCATCAGAAAAAACACTCCAATCTCTAGTTCTTCAATGTGTGGTGAGGAATGTACACTCTCAGCATCATCTCCACCTTGTGCAATTTAATTTCTTCTTTCACTTCCAAAATAAGTAGATGGCTGCTCCTCAGTATATTTACATGCTTGGTGGCTTGCAAATTTTTTGCATTTATAACACTTCCTAGTAAAGCCACTTGAACCTCCTCTTTGGCCTCAAAACTTCCTCTAGAATATGATCTTCTTCCCCTAAAACTACCTCTTGAATCTACAAATTTTTTTTGAACTCTACTTGTCTCTCCTTGACTCTCATGTGGTTGTCCTGGATCAGCATATGACCCTCTTCCTCTAAAAATCCTTCCTCTACCCTTGATTTTCCTTTCTTTCCTTCTCCTTAACTTATCTTCAGCCTTTATGGCCAATTGATAGCACTCTTCCACTATTCTTGGATTTGTGAGACTTAGTTCATCCTAAAGGTTGCATCTCAACCCATGGATATATCTTTCCACTATTTCCACATCATCATCTATATGGCCTTCCCTTATACTCAATTTGTAGAACTCCTCTATATAGGCCTTCACATCCATATATTTTTGCTTAAGGTATTGAAGCCTTCTAAATAACTAAATGGCATAGTCACCAAGTAGGAATTTTCCTCTGATTTTAGCAACCATCCTATCCCAAGAGGTTATTTTAAACTTTCCCTTATTTCTCCTCTCATATTGTACATAGTCCCACTAGAGTAAGGCATGGACCTTCAAATTTTTCTTGGCCCACTTCACCCTTTGCTCTTCTGGTACATCTTCATATTCAAAGTAGTTGTCTAGTGCTCCTATCCAATATTCTAGGAGTTCTTCACTGTCCAATTTTCCTCCATACACTGGTAAATCCATCTTTATCTTGGGACCTTCTCCCTTGACTACCTTCAATAGCTTTTCCATTCTCAAGTCATCAAGATCCATCTCTTCCTTGGACCCTCCTTGGGAGTTTTCCTCTTCCCCTTCTTCTTCTTCTTCTCAGTCACTCAAGTCTACTATGACCATTCCTCTTTTTTGACTTGTTTCAACTACAACAAGCTTGGCTTGAAGGGATTCTTGAAAATCCCCCATTTTTCTTATCTCTCTTGCATGTATCTCTTTTATTTCATTAATCTCTTTGGCATTTTGATTCCCTTTTGGATGCATCTTTGTTTATTCTTCACTTGAAATTTTCCCTCTTTAGACCAACCTATGTTATGATACCAATTTGATGCAAATAAGGGGTGTATTATGACAAAAAAATCTTAGACAACCAACCACAAGTGCCTTTAAACATCAAACAATGGGTTGTCCTTAACAAAAAACCATAATTGCTTATAGCCTTTCAAAATGCCTTTTTGGACATAAATTTTGACATAGACCTGATCTACCAAAAATGTGACCCATTTCATATACCTATTTGGCTCTTCATACACATATCACAAAATGAGATAGGGTTCCTTTGTATGAAAGGGCTAAAAAACTGACTGTCTTCCTTTTGACAAGGCCTAATTGGACAACTAAGCATGATACGGTTGGGTTTAGGACTTCAAAGGACCTCAATTCCTATTCCAAAACCTTCAACATGTTTCATGAGGCCTCACTAACCTTCTCCTACTTCATGGATCCTTCTCGAATAGCTTGCAACCAAATTCTCCAAGTCTTTAGGGCTTATAGGCCTAATACATGATGATATCAAACTGTCAATGGATTCTCACACGTGAAAACTCATTCATCTTCCTCTACACCCTTGGGATATCAAAATAAATGTAAACACAAGCCATTCCACCAATTTTGAGGGTTTTTTTATTAGTGGAATGGATTTTTATACATTTTTCTTACTCATTGGTTACCCTACCTAGGGTTTAGACTAGTTTAGAGAAAATTCAACACAACTCCCTGAAACTCAATGAAATTACATGAAACCAGATGAAAAAGAGAGTAGATTCAATATATTTTCATCTTCAATTAGGGTCAGACCAGTATGGGGTTGTATAGATCCGTACCTTGCAAGTTAGCAGCAAAAACGTTTAGAAAATGTATAAACATAATTGTTTTATTTCCTTCAACCTCCAAACTTCATCAACCAACCCTTCTCCTTGATGCTACAAGGATTTTTAAAGCATTTACAATCATTTCCCAATGGTCACTAACCAAATTTCAAATTATAGACTAACTAAACATCATTATGTCCATTTTTGACATAAAGTTGCTTGACAACATTATGCAACATTGACAATTTTTGCATTTAGACCCTACCATGCACCTAATGAGTCAACCTAGAATCCAAAAAATATGAAATCGTATCAAAAGACCTTATTACAAGAATTAGACCTTCACATGACCAAAATCCAAAATTTTACTACCTAGAACCTGTTGGTGTTTTCCAATGCACCTAAGTAATCTCTAAGGGACAACTAATTCCTATATTGAATACCCTTACAATGAATGGCCAACTGACAAGATTCAGTCAAAGAATGAGATCTTCTACACTTTAGGTTATGTGGGACCAAGGAGGGTGTTCCTAAGGAATATTTAACTTGAAAATATTAATGAATGACAAATCAAACCACATATCAGTTCCTATCAATGTTAAACAACATTGTTCACCCAAAGGTTGGCTAATCTTTGAGAAAATGTCCATCAATCTACCAGGAACAAGGTAAATAATTCACACACATACCTCATTGTAGTTGAATTTTAAAATAAATTTTTATTCTAATTTCAAGTCGGTCATTGGATAAACAATTGATATACCTTTTATGTAAATATTTGAAAATAGACCAGTGCCTTGTTACATGGGGCATCAATGTCACATACAAAAAGATTAGTAACACAAAAATGATTTAAGATATGATCAAATGGACTACCCTCACAATAAAATTGCATCATAGAGCTCACAACTTCTAATACATGACTTCTTATCAAATCCTTTGTAAATAACTACAAATTGATGACCCCATTTAAGCATTTTAATTGACCACTTGAATCAAAAGCAAAAATAGAGACACATATTCAAACAAGTGTTTGAAGATGAATGAAGGAATCATTGATATTTCATTCAAAATTTACACAGGTTTACATTAGGAGAGCACATGTATTAGACTTATACATTTGTTTTCTATATCAATCACTTCTATAAAACTATTTAATATAATCACATATGTTCATCAAAGCTCAAAACAAGATAACTATTCTATTTGTTGTATTTTCTTTACGCCTAGTATTCTACCCAGATAAGCACCCGACTCAAAAATTTATCAAAATCCCTCGTAAATGAGCCCTGAATTCCCTTTTATAGAATAAGGATGTGAACAAGATTTAGGCTTAAATGCAATTTCAATACAAAAATTTCATTTCATCCTTATTTTAACATGCATTTCAAAATTCCCCATGTACTAATTCTGCAAGAACATGTTGAAAATGGGGAAAGAAAATTCGTAACCGCCATTAAAAGGGAAATGTAAAGTACCACCAAAATTCCCCTTATCACCAGGTATGCAATGAACCAAATTTCCACATCACCATGAAGAAGCACAATCAAAACCAGACCCAAAAAATAATAGCCATGTACACCGAAGAAGAGAGGAATCACCACAATGATTTATCAAAAGCAAAATTTTCATCCCACATGGCATCTTCTCACTAACCAACCACCTTGCCCTTACCAACACCCACACCAGGATATACGTGCCCACTTCACATCATTGAAAGGGAAGGAGAAGAAACCTTGGCTCCTTCCTCATCCTTGTCCTTATCCTTTTCCTTTTCCTTTTGCAGCACAGTGACATCCCGCCCACTTAGAGTCATAATAGCCAATGGAGGGATGAACAATATCTCTTCACCAAGGGCCAGAGTTCGACCCAAGATTGTGAGATACTGACAGTAATTAGAGTCGATCTTTGTCTCACTATCTGACGAGCTATCCATGAGGTCCATGGGAGAATTTTGGCATCCAAGGAGCCACGCCCATATCTTATTTTTCTGCCTACCCCAGTAGTGGATTGCAATGGCTCCTTGCCTTTGTCTTCCATCTTTTTAGTAGCATCACTCTAGAATTGCAACCTCCAGCTGCACCTTGTGGGTGCAATCTTGGGCTTTTCAATAGGGACATCCATTTCTACCATTGAAGCACACTCTAGAACACTAGAACCAGGTCTCTGTGAACTCAATTGAACTAACCTTCTTGCCAGCTCCATAGAAATCATGGGCTTACTCATTTCTCAGTATGGTGATCTCTTAGACTCTCTATCTCAATTCAATTTTTTTTTACTACAATTAGTAGTTATTTCCTACTATATTTATCATGTGATATGATACCAACAATAATCAATACTTAGAAAATCACATGAGTGAAATAGTGGCAATTTTTTGGTGTATGTATCATCATCACTTAATTCCCAAATGCAAGGAAATATGAAAATCATACTTCATGATTACTAGTAATTAAATCTCCACATGTACAGAGATCAATTTAATTGCTTATGTAGAAAGCTGGGCATTAATGTGCACTAGTTGTAGATAGAAATAGCTATCACATGTCATTTTCCAGCTTTGAATATTAGCCTTTAATCTTCTACTAAGATGGTAAATCAGATGACGTGCAATGAGTTGAATGCCTTTGAATTCTAGTTGTTTCCTGACTGGTCACCTTTAGCCAATGGTATTAACCCACCTCATATGGAAATTTCTTCATTAGCAGGCTCCATCCATCTCACAAACTGAGTAGATCAGTCCATGTGTCGAGATCTCGCTGACCTTGCAGCTTCTAATGGGCGTTCACTTTCTTCTAGCGAGCCAGTGGGGAATGGTGGAGATTCTTCCCAAGATTCAATCTGGACCATCATTTTGGAATTACGGGCCATAAGCTTGATAGTGGAGATTGGGCCCCATGTTTGTATGAAGACACATGTCTTCATCTCATTGACCTAGTGGCTTTTAACTTGTTGACATTTATATCCCGCAAGTTGGCAGGGTATGGTCAAGATCTCTTCCCACAAGCTTGAATCTCAGAACCTACATGCACAACAAGGTTAGCATTTAATAAAGGGCCTTTGTTAGGCTGATGGTGATATGACTCTTGTAGGCTAATGACTTATGCTTAAGTCATTGGGGAAAATTAAGACCCAACTTTAGGACATAGCTAAGGTCGACGAGACAACTAGGTGACCGATGCCCCTAACTAGAGGGGCTAGTAAATAGATGCACATGATGGCCTAAATGATGAATTAGGGAACCAGACACCAGTAGGGAAGGTCAATGTGTGATTAGAATATTTTTAAAAACTTTCAAAGTTGAAACCCTACTCAATCATGGGGATAAGGGTTTTGAATGCCAACAAGGTCTATGAGCTACTTAGAAATTGGAAAATTTAGGAAGCTCCATCAATGGCTCATGCTCGGGGACATATACCCCTAGTGGGTATAGCGAGAATCTGAATCTCAGGTTGAAGTAGACTAGGTTAGAAGACCAAAACCCAGGAGCTTACCTAGACAAGAAAAGAAGACACAACAAAAAGAACATATACGTACATTATTTACCAAATATACATTACAACTACATTGATAATTGGAAGCCCTTGGCCCCCAAAATTTAGGGACAATTCTTTCCTCTATCAAAAAAAATTTCTTGTTTTATTGGCAGTGGGTCTATATGAGAACTGTAGAATTCCAAGCCACTAGCACCATTGCAATCAACATTGCATAGGACATTTGATGTAACATAGCCACACATATTCCTCCCCATCATAGGTTCATCAAACTAGATTAGGAAAATGAAACCCTCATACTCCACATTGTCATGAGTTGTAAAATCACATTCCATATGCTCATCAAACCTGAAAGCCTCATAGACACTTTGGCTCACACTTAGCCATTATTTTATAGGATTAGGGAAAAGAAAAACATGATCAAACATATCTTCATTCTAGTTGTCACAAGTGTTGTCTCTACGAGATGCAAGAAGTTCCATGATCAGGTCCATAAGATAAGGAGTATCTACAAAGAATTCCATTGCAGCTTCATACTGACTTGTATCATTTCCCTAGTTACTTGTTCCTTTGAACTACTCTTCACATGGATGAAATAGTCTTGCAACATCAACATACTCTGCAAACTCATCAAATAGTTCTTCCTTTGCAACATGAGATAATGTTTCCTAAGTACCCATGCAGTCATCATGTGGAACATGCATATCTGACACTTCAGTTACCTCTTCAAGTACATAGCCTGTCACCATAGGAAAGTCAGTACAATCATCTACATCCTTTTGGACATCTACGTTGCATCCAAAGGAGGCATCATGGTCTTGAACTTCTTTATCATGTGAGCCATTGTCATATTGGAACTTCAGCAAATATGAGGCATAATTGTCAAGTACAATTTTCTCAATCATATGTTGATAAATTGATTCATTAGTGTTTGTGTCTTCACATCTTCCATTTAGTTGGGAGATTACCAAGTTAGGAGTAATATTTTTAGAGGCACAGTTTCCTAGCTCAATATCACCTTGATTTTTGTTTGTACCATCCATGACACATCCCCTAGTAGTACTGGAAAAATGCTCACCAAGGGTATCCTCAAAAAGAGGATTGATCCTACACCAATAGGAATTATCATTTATAATCTCCTCGTCCAATGCAGGTTCATTAAATAAAGGATTTTTCCATATGTTCATGGTAATTGGATGTATCTCATCATCTTCAATGCCAAGATTCCAACAATTTTGATCTTTAGTGAATTTAGAATTAGTGTAGTCACTTGAGGAATAGAGGGAAACATTCTCAATATCCTCCTCATCATCTGTATTCAGGACAATTGATCCATATTAAGAGAATTCTTCACATGAGGAAAATTGCTCACTACCTAGAAAACACACACCCTCAAGGCTATTAACATATCCCCTACTAGAAGTAAAGGACTCCATCTCCACTTCATAAGAAAAATCACATTCAATAGAGGACTATCCCAACTCGATCTCATCATTTTGATTCCCCACTCGTGCCACATCATTAGAGCCGAGTGTGTTCTCCTCATTGACTAGTGCATGGTAAATATTAGTTGAATCAACTTGTCAGGTTCCACCCTGTATCTCTTATGTTTTTTCACAACTTATGACATCCCAAGGAAGGTAATTAGGTACCACCTCCTTACTTTCATACTTTGTCTCTTCATCCTCATCACTACTACATGCACTTACTTCTATGTTTCTTGTAAAATAACAACACTCAACAGCCAATTGCTCAACCTCTAATGGTTATCTTTGATCTGTCAACCTGAGCCTTTGATCTTCCTCACTATGGAAATTGTTTCCCACATTTTGGGAAATAGATAGGGGCATATGGCTATGCTCAATTCTTTCCATAGTGTATATCCAATCCACTACTCGATCAAGGCTATAAGGCTTCTGATTCTTAGACCATTGGCTTGATCTAGATATGTATGCTTCACAAAAAAAATTGATACACATTGAGTCACTAGGCCTAAAATCCTTGGGTATCTCCATCAGAACATCTAATAATCTTGAGAACAAGTCATATGGTGACTCATTTGCATGTCTCTTCATCTCATATGAATTTCCAATAGAGGAGAACAAGTCAGTCCTTCCCATCCTTGGTTGATGTGAGGTCAATGCTCACTCATGCTCTACATCTTTGGGAAGTAATGTAGATACAACATCTAAAATCTCCTCTTCCTGACAAACACTTTTTTTTCTCGATTGACTTAGCTCAATAGCTTGAATTTTACTAGAGCTAATCATGCTAGTCATTGCAGGTCCCCACATAATTGAGTATTTCAAATTATTCTCAATATTCATAGCCTCTTGGTAGGCTTGCTATAAGGTGGCATGCTCTTTATCCCTTAGCAGGAAACTCATTCTTCTATCAAATGCCCCAAGTATACAACCAAACACTCTACATCATTTGGTCTAATATTCTCAAGAATTTCCCTAATGACCTTTGCAAATCTAAGGTTAAAAGCAGGAACCAATTCCCCTTTATCCCTAGAAATCCCCATGAAATTCTTTCTTGCAACACTTGGGTTTATCCTTTCACCAAATTGGTCCATGAAGGTTGCCTTAAGCTCATTCCAAAAATGTATAGAAGAAGCAAGCAGAAAAGAGAACCAATCCCTTGCATCGCCTTTCAGAGATTGAACAAATAACTTCATAACCACATCTTCAGGGTCTATCTCATAATCACCCATCATATCAACAAATTCTTGCACATGCTTATTTGTTGATTTTGACTTTTCACCACTAAATTTTGGTAGCTTTTCCCTGACCTTGGGTGGTACCACATTTGGGTAACCACAAATATTGTCAAAACTAATAGCCTTGTACCTATCAGTATTAAAATTGGCATAGTGAGACAATGATTGTTCACCTTGCATACCCTTTTCCATATTTATATCAAATAAGTTGAATTGAAAACTTACTTTTAATTCTTGAAAAGGAATTTAAAATATGCCAAACAATTATACAAAATTATCCTAATTCCTTTCATGAAACATGATCCTAAGCCTCAACATATGTATTTCTTACAAATGTTGCCTAAGATCTAACAATTTAACATGCTCTCTCTATTATATTGAGGGAATTTGACTTATACACAAGAACATGCTAAAATATTATTATCATTCCCTTATCTAGTGATAATTCACTCATTAGGGAATCATTTACATCTCAAGTATGGGGAATTCATCTTGGTTTATTAGTAATACTCTCCTTATTTCTTCAAATTCTATGAAAATACTTGGTAATTTATAGTAGATGACTATTCTTTTCCCTTTAAATTGCAGATCCGGCCAATTGATGTAAACTTTAATAGGTTCTTTGAGTCAAAGTCACCACCTCCTTCCAAAGGAATGAACTTCAAGTGGCATGAAGTTCCTTTACAAATCTTATGATTCTGGGCTATCTTCCACAGTAGAGTCACACTTGGGTCCTTCAATCTTTGTCACAATCAAAATATTTGTCAGGTTCAAGAATTTGTCATCATCCAATCAAGATGTTTAGGTTCACTTTACCCTTTGACTTTGCACTTTGTATTTGCGCTTGGAGAATGAGAATTTCCCCAGTAGAGTCACCATTATGTTGGTTTTTTCCAATGCACCTAAGGAATCTCTAAGGGAAAACCAATTCCTATACTCAAGACCCTTACAATGAATGGCCAACTGACAAGATTCAATCAAAGATTGAGATCTTCTACACTTTAGGTTCTGTGGGACCAAGGAGGGTGTTCCTAAGGAATATTTAACTTGACAATCTTAATGAATAAAAAATCAAACCACAGATCAGTTCCTATCAATGGTAAACAACATTGTTCACCCAAAGGCTGGCTAATCTTTGAGCAAATTTCCATCAATCTACTAGGAATGAGGGAAATACTTCACACACATACCTCACTGCAGTTGAATTTTAAAATAGATTTGCATTATGATTTCAAGTCAGTCACTAGATAAACAATTAATATACCTTTTATGTAAATATTTGAAAATAGACCAGTACCTTATTACATAAGGCATCAGAGTCACATACACAAAGATCAATAACACATAAATGATTTAAGATCTGATGAAATGGACTACCCTCACAATAACTTTGCATCATAGAGCTCACAAATTGTAATACATGACTTCTTATCAAATACTTTGTAAATAACTACAAATTGATGACCCTATTTAAGCATTTTAATTGACCACTTGAATCAAAGAAAAAATAGAGACACACATTCAAACAAGTGTTTGAAGATGAATGAAGGCATCATTGATATTTCATTCAAAATTCACACATATTTACATCAATAGAGCACATCTATTAGAATTATGTGTTTTCTTTCTATATAAGTCACTTCTGTAAAACTATTTAAGCTAATCACATATGTTCATTAGAGCTCAAAAAAAGATAATTATTCTATTTGTTGTATTTCCTTTATGCCTAGTATTCTACCTAGACAAGCACCTAACTCAAAACTTGATCAGAATCCCCAACAAATGAGCCCTGAATTTGCTTTTATAGAATAAGGGAGCAAACAAGCTTCAGGCTCAAATGCAATTTCAATACAAAAATTTCATTTCATCCTTAATTTACCCTACATTTCAAAATTACCCATGTACTGATTCTACAAGAACACATTGAAAATGAGTAAAGAAAATTTACAACTGCCACTAAAAGGGCAATGCAAAGTACCACCAAAATTCCCTTTTACACTAGGTATGCAACAAACCAAACATCCACATCACCATGAAGGTGCACAGTTAACAGTGGACCTAGAAAATAATAGCCACGTACACTGAAGAAGAGAGGAATCACCACAATGATTTATCAAAATAAAAAAAATTCATCCCACATGGCATCTTCTCACTGACCAACCACCTTTCCCTTACCAGCACCCACACCACGATATAAATGCCCACTTTGAATCATTGCAAAGGAAGGATAATAAACCTTGACTCCTTTCTCATCCTTGTCCTTGTCCTTTTCCTTTTCCTTTTCCTTTTGTAGCACAATGACGTCTTGACCGCTCAGAGTCCTAACAGCCAGTAGAGGGACAAATAATATCTCTTCGCCAAGGGCCAGAGTTCGACCCAAGGTTGCAAGATACTGGTAGTAGTCAGAGTTGATCTCTATCTCACTGTCTGATGAGCTATTTGTGAGGTCAATGGGAGAATTTTCACATCCGAAGGAGCCATGCCCATATCTTATTTTTCTGCCTATCCCAGTAGCATATTGCAATGGCTCCTCACCTTTTTCTTCCATCTTTTTAGTAGCAGCACTCTAGGATTGCAACCTCTAGCTACACCTTGTGGGTGCAATCTTGGGCTTGTCAACAGGGGTGTCCATTTCTACCATTGAAGCACACTCTAGAACATTGGAACCAGGTCTCTGTGAACTCAATCGAACTAACCTTCTTTCTGGCTCCACAAAAGTTGTGGGCTTACTCATCTTCTCAGTATGGTGATCTCCCAGACTCACTCTATATCAATTCATAAAAATTTTGACTACAATTAGCAGTTATTTCCTGCTATATTTATTGTGTGATATGATAACAACAACAATCAATACTTAGAAAATCACACGCATGAAATAGTGGCAATTTGTTGGCATACATATCATCACTTAATTCCCAAATGCATGGAAATCTAAAAATCATACTTCATGATTACCATTAATTAAATCTCCACATGCACAAAGATCAATTTGATCACTTCTACAGAAAGCTAGCCATTAATGTGCGTTGGTTGAAGATAGAAATGGCTATCACATGATGTTTTACAACTTTGAATATCAATCATTAATCTTCTATTGAGGTGGTAAATCAGACGGTGTGCACCAAGATGACCGCCTTTGAATTCTAGTTGTTTATTGACTAGTCACCTTTAGCCAATGGCATTAACCCACCTCAAATGGCAATTTCTTTGTTAGCGGGCTCCATCCATCTCACAAACTAAGTAGATCGGTCCATGTGTTGATATCTCGCTGACCTCATAGCTTTTAACTAGTCAGGATTTATATCCCGCGAGCTAGCAGGGTATGGTCAGGATCTCTTCCCATAGCCTCAAATCTCAAAACATGCATACATGGCAAGGTTAGCATTTAATAAAGGGCTTTTGTTAGGTTGATGGTGGTATGACCCTCATAGGCTAACAACTTAAGCTTAAGTCATTGGGGAAAATTAAGACCCGACTTTAGGACATAGCTAAGGTCAACAAGACAACTAGATGACTGACGCCCCTAACTAGAGGGGCCGGTAAATAGATGCATACGATGGCCTAAATGATGACTTAAGGAACCAGACACTGGTAGGGTAGGTCAATGTGTGATTAGAAGATTTTTAAAAAACTTTCAAAGGTGAAACCCTACTCAATCATGGGGATAAGGGTTTTGAATGCCAACAGGGTCTATGAGCTACTTAGAAATTGGAAAATTTAGGAAGCTCCATCAAAACCCAAGGTGCACCTAAAAGCCAAGATGCCCTTGCACCATTAGAGTTCCCTATTTACCTGGCGCCTAATATTTCCCTTGTTACTTTGGTATGGGGAGTTAATGTCTTATAAAGTTGAAAATATGAAATATTTGGCCTTTACATCCTTTGAATAAAATTTTCTTAAGTCTTTTTATGGCCTTGTCCTATGTTACTCCTGGTCAGTCCCCCTTTTAGAAGAACATGTGAGAACATGCAAAATTCCTTCACTTAGGTTCTTGTTTACCACTTTGTGTATCGCTCATCGTAGATTGTTGTATGAATGTTTTCCTTGATTTAGTGATGCATGATGAAATTTTTTCCCTTTGTATCACTCATTGCAAATAGATTTTAAACCTTGTTTCACATTAGCAATGCCTGATGTGAGTGATTTCTTTACTATCACTAGCTACATTTGTATCTCTAATTTCTTATAATATTTAAGTTATGAATCTACGATGCACAATGACCTTGTAAGCTCTTTTTATTTCCTTCCATCGCTCATCATAGATAGCTACTTCCATGACCTTTTCAAATCAGTGATGAGCAATGAGGTTTTTTGTTCCAATGTCTCATTGCTAGTTTGAAATATAACTAAGGGTGATGCTTCCAGTTCCTTTGATCTTGAAACATGGACATGTGGCCAAATATTGCTCCATTGCCACTTCTCTCCCATAGCTAATGTGATACATGTGTTAAAAAATGAATTAGAAATGAGCGATGGTCAATGAATATAGTCAAAGAAAGACCTAGATCTAATGGATGGGATCTTATCACACATGTCATTTACATTGCTAATAGGACACATGAAGGAATAGGAACATCCACGATGAGCAATGGACTGATAATTCTATTGCATATTGTGTTACCTTGAACCATCATAGATACAAGTGAAGATCTAAAGAACATATCAATGATGAGTGATGGCATATTCAATGGAATATTCCCTTCATCACTAGGTCTCAAACCATCATGGATTCATCCATAGGAACGAAAAGGAGAGCCACTAATAGAGTTTTAAATCAAACAGATCAATGACTAGAATTTGAACTCAAATGGCTAAGTATCAATTCACTCACACAAGATTTCTATCAGACATTAATGGTGATACACTCCATTCCTTTTCCATAAAGAAGGTTTTTGGCTCATTTTTCCTCACAATTACAACCATTCAAGAGTAGAGAAATTGATCAAGTTTGAGAGAAGGTGTGAAGAGCTCCGATGAATAGTTGTAGAGGCATTAACAAAAAATTTCCTCCTAGGTAAGCAAATAATTGCAATCTTCTATGTCAATTGTGTTGAATTAAGCTAGTTTAGGAAGTTAACAAAGTATTTTGAAAGCTGTAGGACCTTAGGGTTTGTATTTCATGCAAATTAAATTGGGTTAGTGTGAATTGTATAAGGTCTAGGAGGTTTTTTATTCTACAATTTTGTTTCCTGATAACACAAACTAGTAAGTCCTTTCCATAAGTTGATATTTGAAACCACAGTTTTGTTATATTATAAAAATGAGTGAATCAAGTGATTCTAGTGCCAAACTAGAGAGAAAACCTAAGTAGAAGAGGGTCAAGAAACCTAAAACCTAGGTTGATACACCCAAACCTAAGCCAAATTTACCTAAAGTATCTGTAAAGTCAAAAGGTGAAAAACTGACTCATGATAGATTCACAAAGGGTGCATCCAAGGACATCACTAAGGTAGGATCAAAATTTGGTAAAAGGATTACAGGGGAGGCTATTGTGACCAGTAGTTTAATTGATCTTACTTCTATGATTGGTGAGCTCCCTCAACCATAGACTTGATGGGAGTTACTTTTATATGCTTTTAATAGGAGGTACGCAAAACAATCAGCCAAACATTTATGGGGTTTCAACCTTGGGAGGCTTGTAGTGCCTAATGTGTTTGTGGAAGTAGATGTGATGTTGGAGATGGAAAAACACTATGATCCCAAGGATAGAAAGATAAGGAGTGAAAATGGAACCTTACTCCTTGAGGTTACTAGAGATAAAATTGTGGAGGTGTTCAAATTGAACCCTAATTATACAATTGGCATCAATCGTGTAGACCTATACAATGAATATGAGCATAAAAATTATGGGTATAGGAAAAATGTGCTTGCTAGGCATGAGAAGGATTATTAGGAAGGATTTGGTCCTAAGGACTTGGAGCCCTTTGAGTGTGAGGAATTTTTCAATTATTTCAAAAATACCTATTACTGCTTGAATCAAGTTTTGGCTCATAGTTTTGATGTAAGAATAGAAATTGATATGTTGGTAATGCTAATTGACATTTAGAATTTGAATTCCAATAGGGCATTCAACTATGCAACTTACATTGTAGAGAAAATGCATAAGGATTTGATTGGATTGAAGGAGGGAAAATTTCCATTGGCTTTCCACACTATTCTTTGTTGATGCACATGCTTCCTTATGTTGGAAAAGATAAATGGAAGAAGAATTTAAAGCTGAGGCAATTGGATGATGAAGAAAATCCTTTTCCTGTCCAAATGTGGACACATATATGGGACCAAATATGTCCCCATTCAAATTATTTTTTGTTTTGAAATGTCATAAGGTTTGGTCTATTGGAAAGTATGGGTGTGGAGCCTATTTATAGGCTTTCAAAAGTTATCAGAGAGATTATTTGCCCACATGATCTTGTTGAAGGAACAACACACAAACATAATTGGGATGATTGGTTTTTTCATTCAGAGTACACATTAATCAAGGCCTATGGAGCCATGGTGGCATCCCATTGTCTATCATTAGATGTTTCTGATAGATTGGAATTCATGGAGTTGATGTGACAACTTGATTTTATGGATAAGGAGCAATTTTGAACTCTTTGGAAGGGATTGGTGATAGTGCCACAATATGCTTTTGCATATTTCAAAGCCACTACTAAGGAAGCCTATGAGAAATTTTGAATAATACTGAATAACCTTAGGATGTTAGTTGATGAGGCTAGAAATTTTGATCTTGAAGTTTTTGTCAAAGATATGAAAAGGAAGAAAGGTTTTTCTAGTTTTTCTCATAAGTTTTTATATGTTGATGATGTTATAATAAATTTGACATCTAATGGAGTAGTTGAATCAAGAAAGAAGGAATGGACTACCATTTGCAACATTGAGGAAGATATTATGAAGAGGAATGAATTTTATGTTAGTCCATATGATGACATTAAGAACCCTTTGGAAAGGGCTATGAAGAAGTTGAATGATTATCAGAATGGTTAGTTTAAGATAAAAGTTAAAGAAGCTTATAAAAAGGAACAAGCTACCTTGGAACGACAACATGAAGCCATGGATGTTCTTGAGCAGCCTTCAGAGATTGGGGGAGGTGACTTTGAAATAATTAGGGAAGAGAATATTATAGAGCATGTGCATAATGATGAGGAGGTGGATATTAGATTCCCCTCACCTAAATTAAATGATGCCCTTGACACAAAGGTCCCTCGGGATAGAATTATTAAATGGAAATATGATGAGAAGATAAATGATGATCCATGGATCAAGGACTATCATGAATTTATTGTAGATGATGTGTTCATGCAAACTAAAGAGTTCAAAGAGTTCATCATCCAGGAGAGGAGTAAGGACATAAATTAAATAATTGAATAGGTCAGAGCTGGTGTGGGCCCTTCTTAGAGGGAGGAGGTAGATAAAGTAGAAGAAGAAAAGATAATGATTGAGATAGTAGCCATTACCCTTATTGAAGCCAAGAAACTTGTTACAAAGAGTGGGATAGTGTTGCTTCCATGGTGCACACATACTTCAACTATTGCACTAGATGTAATAAGGAATGATCCACAAGCTTCCATCTCAAGAGAACACTTTGACAACTAAGTATTTGGATTAGGTTTTAGCCCAAAATTGCATGCTCTTGCAATTTGTTCTATGGTGTCTAACATGGGAAAACATGAGGTTTTTAGGTCCATGGAAGAGGTCATCGAATCAATGGTGGTGAAGAGGGCCACATATATTGATTAGTTGAAAATGGATGCTTTATGTTTTTGGACATAGAACATCATTTTTCTCCAACTAACGTTCAACGATGCCCTAGAGATATCACCACAAGAATGGAATAGAGGCAAGAGATCTACTAGAATGGTATCCTAGGGTATTTTTAGAGATTAATGAGGGGTTCACCACCAAGTTTGAACTTGGAAAAGACAATGTAAAGAAATGTAAAACCCTAATATGATGCAAACTTGAACTAAATGACTTAAAATGAATGTAAAATAGAATAAAAAGATGTAAAATGAAATGTGTTCACTTGGGAATTTGAAGATGATTGGAACAAGCTTTAAAATTCTAACTTTGTGACCTACTGGGACTCATTCACCATTAAGGGTGAATCAGTCCTAGTTCTAGATTTTTGCACAGGAGAAGGTTTCAGAAAAAAGGGTATTTGAATTTGCAAAAGTTTTTGAAAAAAATCAATAGTGGTACTCATTCGCCACTTGTGGTAAATGAGTCTAGTTTGGATTTTCTGGAACTTCAAGGTCTTAATCTAGTCTTCACTATTTTCTCTTTATGTTCCTCTTTGTTTTGGGATTCGAAACCTTGATTTTTGGGATTGTAAGTGACTTTTTGCAAAGATAGCAATCTTTTGACAACTTGATGAATTTCTTCACCCTTGTAACCTAATCTTCAATGATCCTTCAAGCTCCAAGACACCTAGATCTACAATCACACATGTAAAGGGGAGAAAAAATTGTTGATTGTTAGTGAATAGGGGTTTTCCTTGGTCAACCCCTTTTAGGTAATTAAACCAGATGATGAAACAATGAAACAAGGACATGAAACATGAAACATAATATATGAAACATGAACAATGATACCTTGAATGATGTCTTGTAAATATGCAACTCAACATGAAATGACCATGAAGGATATAGATCTTGATCTTGACAATAGGTGTAGAACAATGCTTGATCTTGGATCTCCAATGCTACATCACAACACTAGCTCAATAACATGCTTGATGCTTGATATATTTGACATGATAATGGATCTTGAATCGCTCAAACAATTGATGAAGAATTTTCCCTTGAATTCCTTAGAAATGATCTTGCAAACTCTCCTAACAATCTTGTGAAGTCTTGAAATCATTAACTCTTTCTTTATTGACTAGATATCATGAATGCTTGTGTGAAATAATGATTTGAAAGATATTTATATAGGAAATGCACTCAAATGATCATTTATTTGATCCCAAAGGCCAACATAGAAGAAATTTGAACTTGAAACTAAATTTTCCTGCTTAAAACCTTGAAAATAGGTGAAATGGGACTCATTCACCACTTGTGGAAAATGGGTCCCACCTAGATGGGACTCATTCATCCAAAGTGGTGAATGGGTCCCATAGGACCTATTTCACTTTCTAAAATGTTGAGTGTGAAAATTATGTTTATATGTTGATATTGTCAGGTGTTTTATTAAAATATGCCTTGGGATGCATAGTATGGGGTCATAGGGGCCTAGTAATGATGATATAAAGGTCATAAATGAAATAGGGCCCAAAATCTAATGTAAAAGTGTAAATAAATATAATTTACAACACTAAATTAAGGTGAGCTAAGTTTATTTAGCTTATAAGGACCCAAAACCTAATATGGATGTGTAAAACTCATCACAACACTAGATGAAGGTGACATTAAGTCCAATTTATCATTAACTATTCCCCAATTAAGTGTGAAAATGTACATGATGACATTTTTATACACTACATTTAGCCCCCACTATAGTGAGAGGATGAACTTGCTTCAAAACTCACACTAAAGTAGACATTCAAGAGGGGCCCAAGTGTACCAATGCAGATTGTCTAGGATAACAAAGACTGAGGAGGTGGTCAAGCCCCTAGGATCCTATTGGAAATTTATGTCTCAATCCCATAGGTTGTAACCTCTATTGGAGCCAAGTTGGTGTGACATCCATGAAGTCTGGCTGACTAGCAGTTTTGAATATTGTTGAATAGATCAGGTCGCTGTGACCTTGCAGGAGTCTTATCGAATGCTTTTACTTTGGAACCTATCATTGTGACAAGAAATAGTTGTTGTGACATCTTACTACTTGTGGAGATCTCTGGCCGATAGGCCATTCTATTGCATATCAGGATAACCTATGGTGGCTCGGTGAGAAGTCTTATCGAGATATTAAAGTCTTGTCAATAGTATGTTACATGTTGTGGTATTCGGCGTATCTTATATTCTATCGGTAAGAAGTCTTACCGATGTGCAAATGTCTCACCAACGGAGGTTCAAGTGTTGGTCATCAGAGTTACACAAAGGATCTCAGGGAGATCTCTTAGTGACTGAAGAATGTCATACCGATAGCATATGGCTGTCGGGGTAACCCAAATGGTCTCAGGAAGAAGTCCTAGCGAATGATGAAGGTCTCGCCGATGGGAACACGTATGGTGTCTTTGCAGTAACATAAAAGATCTTGGAGTAAATTTTTAGCGAAGGACGTGTGTCTTGTCGACTATTTTTTGGCAATCAGTATAACATGTGACTTCAGTATCATCTCTTGGCGAAAGCGATGAGTCTCGCCGACTGGTGGATGCTTTTGGAATAACTTGGAGGCTCGATGTGAAGTCCTGGAAAGAGCGATATGTCCTACTGATAGAATGACTCTTCGGTGTGACTTTGAATACTAGTATGTGGTCTCACCGAAGGGCGATAGTCTTTTCAAAAGGAAAACTGAAGGCATTGTGACTTGTGAATAGTGATATAACCTCTTGCCGATGGAAATGACTTGCTGATATCGATATGAAGCAATTGGCATTAGGGAGACATGGTCAGTGTCTCACCGACATGCCAACACAGATTGAAGCCATTTGACTGAGTGAGACTTTCCTATGTGGCATCTCATGGACCAATAGGAGAAGCCAAAAATATTCAGTTGGAAGATAGTTCGTTGTGGCGGTTCTGTGAGGAAGCTTGACAAATAGGGAATGACATGAACACATTCGGGAGTTGCAGATGTTTGATGGTTAGTTTGATCAATAGTTGTTGTATCAGTTCGTATTGTATCATTGGATGAATTCTATTCTGTGTAGACTATAACTTGAAGGTTCTTGTACAAGATTGATCATAGTGAAAGCTATTGTAATATGACATCAAAAAGATAAGTCACAACTCTTGTATGTAATCCTTATTACTATAAAGAAAAGTGACTTCTCTTGGTGTGGTGGGTTTTTCTCCCATAAGGGTTTTCCCACATATATCTGGTGTTCATCTGTGTTTGTCTAATTCTCTGTTTTTGATATTTATTTCAAAGTGCATCTTAATTGAACTGTAATTGAAAAATTAAAAGTATATCTGCATTCTTCCCTAAGGTTTTGATGTTTAGGAGAGTTGTTTCTACATCTAGCTTTCCTTACATGTTGTATCAGATCTTGGCCAGTTGTGTTATCCTTGTGGGTATGTTGGGTTTTTTGTGTCAATTCTATTCAGTGGGAATCCTGTAGAAGTTTGTCAATTTCTAATTATAGATTGAGATGGCTAGCACATCAGGAAAGATTGAAATAGAGAAGTTCAATGGCAGCAATTTTGAGTTGTTGAAACTCAAAATGGAGGATCTTTTAGTGGATCGTGATCCGTGGCTTGTAGTTTCTGGAACTAAACCTACAGGCATGAAGCAAGAAGATTGGGACCTTGCAGATAGAAAGTGTAAGGAGCTAATAAGGCTCTATTTGGCAGACTCCATTCTTCTAAATGTACATGAGGAGAAGACTGCATCTTCCTTGTGGAAGAGATTGGCATCTATTTATTAGGGGAAATCCTTGGTGAATAAATTGTTCTTGAGGAAGAAGCTATACTCATTGAGAATGCAGGAAGGAGGGTCTGTAGTTGATCATTTGAGCACATTCAACATGTTGATTGCACAATTAACATCTGTTGGTGTAAAGACTAAGAAGAGGATCGTTGTATGTTATTATTATGTTCTTTTCTAGACTCATGGGATCATCTGGTGATGGCTATTGGGAGTACAACATCCAGTTTCAAGATGGAAGATGTTGGTTCTTTGCTGTTAGAAGAAATGAGAAGGAAATCTTCTGAGATGGCGAAAGAAGCTCTTGTTGTCAAAGGAAGATCAAAAGAGAAAGGCAAGAAGAAGGACAAGAAGTCCAGATTGAAATCAGAAGGGAGATCAAAGTCTCCTAGCAAGAAGTCTAAGGTGAAGTTCTAGAACTATGGGCAACTTGGTCATGTTCGAAAGGATTGTAAATAGGAGGAGAAGAAGTATTCTTCCACAATGACTCTTCTCATAGTGATGCAGATGCCTTCATTGTAGCCTTGGCTACACAGGAATGAGATGATGTCTGGTTGATTGATTCTGGAGCATCTTTTCACATGACATCTCATAGAGACTGGTTCACAAAGTATGAAGAATACGATGGTGGAAAGGTGTACTTGGAAAGTGATTCAACTTTGGAGATTGTTGGCCATGGAAGAGTCAGAATCCAATTTACTGATGGCAGAGTAAAGAGAATTAATGATGTTATGCACATACCAGGTCTGGCTCAAAATTTATTGTCTGTCAGTAAGCTGAATGATATTGGAGTACAAGTCATGTTCTCTAGATATGGTTGCAAGATGACTAGAGGCTCTATGGTGCTAGCTAGAGGTGCTCGAATTGGTACTCTATACAAGCTGGATGTATAGGCTGTTCAATGCAACAATGTCTCTATAAAGTCACAGAAAGCTACGCATGGAGGTAAAGAGGGAAATATCCCTAATTATGTAAACTCTATGGAAGTAAAACTTCCTGTAGAGAAGACTATGCTCTGGCATCATAGGCTAGGCCACATAGGAGAAAAAGGTTTAAAAGCTTAGAAGAACAAAAACTTGGTTGAGGGGCTTGAAGATTGTAATCTTGAATTTGAATTCTGTGAGCATTGTATATATGGAAAACAACACCATGTTTCATTTTATTCCAGTCCTCATAAATCTTCTGGTTTGCTAGATTATATCCATTCTGATGTATTTGGTATAGTGGATGTTCCTTCTTTGTCTAAGTCAAGATACTATGTGTCATTCATTGATGATTGTTCAAGAAGAGCATTTGTATATTTTCTGAAAAGTAAATTAGAAGTGTTCAGTCAATTTAAAGAATTTAAGAACCTTGTTGAAAATAAGACTGGTAGAAAAATTAAATGCTTAAGGACTGATAATGGCAGTGAATTTTGTTCTAAATATTTTGAGAGGTATTGCAAAGACCATGGGATTAAAAGACATAAGACTACACCTTATACTCCATAGCAAAATGGAGTTGCAGAAAGGTTCAATGGGATAGTGATGGAGAGAGCACAAAGTATGCTGAGTAGTGCTGACTTGGAGGAAAAGTTCTAGGCTGAGGTTGTATCTACTACATGTTACCTAATAAATTGCTCTTCAATCTCTGCTCTTGTTGAGAAAACACCTTTGGAAGCGTGGTCTGATAAGAAGCCCTCTTTAAGAAATATTCGTGTTTTTGGCTATGAGGCATATGCTTATGTGCCGGATGTGAAAAGATCTAAACTAGAGAACAAGGCTGTCAAATGTATTTTTATTGGCTATAGTGCTATCATAAAAGGATACAAGCTTTGGAATCCTGATACAAAGAAGGTTGTATATAGCAGAAGTGTAATCTTTCATGAGCTGAAATCTTCCACTTTGGATCTGCAGTCAGAGACAAAGTTAGAAAACAATAAGGATGTAGTTGGAATTCCTCCTACACCAAAGAAAGAGGAATTGAAAATTCAAAATGTACTTGAAACTAAGGAGAGCTTGAGCAGTTCTGAAAGTTCTGAAGAAGAAGAAGAACCTCAACCTCAACAAGTGAGGAGGTCAACCCGTGAAAGAAAACAACTTGATAGGTATGGGTTCTCTTTGATAGATTCTACTTGTGCCTATTCTTTAATTTCTAGCACTAATGAGACTAGGACTGTAAAGGAGGCATTTAAAATGTCTGATTTAGACTCTTGGTTGGAAGCCATGAATGAGGAAATGACATCATTAGAAAAGAATGAAACTTGGAGTTTTGTGCCCTTGCCTAAAGGTAGAAAAGTTGTTAGCTCCAAATGGGTATTTAAAAAGAAGATTGGTCTAGATGGCAGTGTGGAAAAGTACAAGGAAATATTGGTTGCGAAGGGTTATTCCCAGGTAGAGGGAATTGATTATGGGGAAATTTTTTCTCCTGTAGCTAAGCTGACATCTATCAGATTTCTTTTGTCACTTGCAGTAGCGTATGACTTAGAGGTTGAACAAATGGATGTGAAGACAACATTTCTTCATGGTGATTTTGAAGAAGAAATCTATATGTCCCAGCCTAAGCACTTTGTTGAAAAAGGTAAAGAGAAACTAGTTTGCAAGTTAAAAAAGTCTTTGTATGGGTTAAAGTAGTCACCTAGAATGTGGTACCAAAAATTTGATACTTTTGTATTGTCTTTGGGATTTGTGAGATCAAAATCTGATCATTGTGTCTATTATAAAGCTAAAAGTGATCAAGTTCTTATTATTTCTCTCTATGTTGATGATATGTTGTTCATAGGCAATAGTGAGCTAATGATTTCTAATCTTAAGTCTCAGTTGTCTACTAAGTTTGAAATGAAAGATCTTGGTGCAACAAGGTATATTATGGGGATGGAGATAACCAGGGATAGGGATAGTGGAAAACTTTGGCTCAGTCAGAGTAAGTATATCAAGACTGTTCTAGAGAGATTTTACATGAATGATTGCGAGCAGTTAGTTGTTCTAGTCTTACAAGGAACAAAGCTATTTGTTGAAGACTGTCCAAAATCTCCTACTGAGATGGAGGACATGACCAGTGTACCCTATGCTAGTGCAGTTGGCAGTCTCATGTATTCAATGGTCTTTACAAGGCCAGACATTTCCCAAGAAGTGGGAGTTCTTAGTCGGTTTATGGCTAATCCTGGAAGAATACATTGGGATGTTGTGAAGAGAGTGTTTAGATAATTGAAGGGTACTTCAGATTTTGCTTTGTGTTACCATGGGAACTTGGTTGAATCACAAAGGACCCTCAACATTCGTGGATATGTAGATTCTGATTGGGCAGGGGACATTGACAGTAGGAGGTCTACCAGTGGATACATTTTCATGATGAATGGTGGTGTAAGCGGTAGGCTGTGGTCATTTTGTCCACTACAGAGGTTGAATATATGGCAGCTACACATGCTTGTAAAGAAGCAGTTTGGTTGAAAAATTTGTGTTCTACCATTGGTTTTGATGTAGGGAAAATAAATATTTTCTATGACAGTCAGAGTGCAATTTTTCTGGCAAAGAATCCCACTTTCCATGCCAAGACGAAACATATAGATGTACAGTATCACTTTGTACAAGATATGGTGGTGGATGGAAAGGTCAGTTTGGAAAAAATTGATACTCTGGAGAATGTTACAGATGCATTGATGAAGCTAGTGAGCACAGACAAGTTCAGGTGGTGTGCCAGTTTGATGGTGTGACATCCATGAAGTCTGGCCGACTAGCAGTTTTGAATCTTGTTGAACAGATCAGGTCACTGTGACTTTGTAAGAGTCTTGTTGAATGCTTTTACTTTGGAACCTATTGTTGTGACAAGAAATGGTCATTGTAACATCTTACCACTCATGGAGATCTCTAGCCAATAGGCCATTCTATTGCATATCGCGATAACCTACGGTGGCTCGGTGAGAAGTCTTATCAAGATATTAAAGTCTCATCGTCAGTATGTTACATGTTGTGGTCTTCAGTGTATCTTATATTCTATCGGTAAGAAGTCTTACCGATGTGCAAATGTCTCACCAACGGAGGTTCAAGTGTTGGTCATCGGAGTAACACAAAGGATCTCAGGGATATCTCTTAGTGATTGAAGAATGTCATACCGATAGCATATGGTTGTCGGGGTAACCCAAATGGTCTCGGGAAGAAGTCCCAGTGAACGATGAAGGTCTCACCGACGAGAACACATATGGTGTCTTCGTGGTAACATAAAAGATCTTAGAGTAAAGTCTTAGAGAAGGACACATGTCTTGCTGACTATTGTTTGGCGATTGGTATAACATGTGACTTCGGTATCATCTCCTAGCGAAAGCAATGAGTCTCGCCGACTAGTGGATGCTTTCGAAATAACTTGGAGGCTCGATGTGAAGTCCTGGAAAGAGCGATATGTGCTATCAATAGAATGACTCTTCGGTGTGACTTTGAATACCGGTATGTGGTCTCACCAAAGGGTGATAGTCTTGCCAAAAGGAAAACTGAAGGCATTGTGACTTGCGAATAGCGATATAACCTCTTGCCGATGGAAATGACTCTTGCCGATATTGATATGAAGTTGTTGGCATTAGGGAGACACGGTCAGTGTCTCACCGACATGCCAACACAGATTGAAGTCGTTTGATTGAGTGAGACTTTCCTATGTGGCATCTCATGGAATAATAGGAGAAGCCGAATCTAAACAGTTGGAAGATAGTTTGTTATGGCCGTTCTATGAGGAAGCTCGATAGATAGGGAATGACATGAATACATTCAGGAGTTGCAGAGGTTTGATGGTTAGTTCGATCAATAATTGTTGTATCAGTTCGTATTGTATCAGTGGATGAATTCTATTTTGTGTAAACTGTAAGTTGAAGGTTCCTGTACAAGATTGATCATAGTGAAAGCTGCTGTAATATGACATCAAAATGATAAGTCAAAACTCTTGTATGTAATCCTTATTACTATAATGAAAAGTGACTTCTCTTGGTGTGGTGGGTTCTTCTCCCATAAGGATTTTCCCATGTATATTTGGTGTTCATCTATCTTTGTCTAATTCTCTGTTTCTGATATTTATTTCAAAGTGCATCTTAATTGAATTGTAATTGAAAAATTAAAAGTATATATGCATTCTTCCCTGAGGTTTTGACATTTAGGAGAGTTGTTTCCACATCTAGCTTTCCTTACAGATCCAAGATCCTAAGTTAAACCAACATAAGAACAAAAGGGAACACATAAGGTGTATAATATGCAAAAAAAAAAGATACGTAAACATGAAATGTCAATAAAAGAAATGAAAAAAAACAAAAACAAGCAAAAATAGAAATAGGTGGATCAAGCCTTGATTGTTTGTCCAACACGATGTGGATTAGATCTAAGTTGTTTGTTCAACAATGCACACTCACTTTGAGGCCACAAAACTTTAGGATATCTGTTGGGTGAGTAATCCAAGAGGGTGAGACACATACACACATGGCTGATATGTGCTCACCACACACATGCGAGTGACTAAGGGGAATTCATGCCTTGAATCAGCTTCCCATCAAACCGTACCAAAGCTATACCTCCTAATAAATTTGATAAGGCACTACACAACAATGGACTTCAAGCTTCATAAGGAAATAAAAGCTTCATATGCTTGGAACTCATGAACAAAAAAGATGGTTCCACAGGCATGCAAAGTGTGTTATGCAAGGTGGCCATATAATGGTTGCAAAGTAGTGTTAGGTTTTTTTAAAGGGATTTTTCTTAATTTGTGCAAGGTCTCTTCTTAGGGAACATTGTGCCTAACATCTCGAAGAGAGGACAAGTAAAAGAAATATCACACTCTCAGAGGGAATCAAGACCAATAACGCCACCAAGAAAAGGATGCATTGCAAGAATAAATAAGATCACACATTGAAACATGAGTGTTGATGTATTCCCCCACTTTAAAGCGGCTGCTATCACCATTACTATGAGAAATTTTTTTAAAGTAGAAGAAGACATGAGAGCTTATTCAGAAAGCCCTTTGCAAAGTCATATGTTTCTGAAT
Source organism: Sequoia sempervirens (assembly GCA_007258455.2). Lineage (NCBI taxonomy): Eukaryota > Viridiplantae > Streptophyta > Pinopsida > Cupressales > Cupressaceae > Sequoia > Sequoia sempervirens. The sequence continues at coordinate 144,900,820 of VDFB02000003.1, read as the reverse complement.
TGAACTACATCATGAGTAAGTATGTCACATGTGAGCCAACTTAAGGCATGTTGTCCACATCCCAAGCTTGCTCTTATATATACATGAAAGGTGATCAATTGGCCAAAAGAGACAATGACAAGTGACATACGAGGACAAGGCTACCTAACCCCTTTCCCCCACATAGTGTAGGACAAGGATGAGTCGAACAGTATGAAAATAAGTATCAATTAGAGGAACTAGGTCATTCAACACAAGGAAGAGTACCACAATCCTTAATATGTAGAATTCAATTACTTAAATCCTTACATTCATTAGTAGAATGACCATGAACTCTATGATATGCACAAAATGAATTTTTTAATAAAATTTCTTTCATGTTCTTGGAGGAAGGGATATAAAACGATCTTGGAGAAGTCTCAACAAGATACTATCTTGATCAAAAGAAGATGTTCCTTTATTTGGTGACAAAGATATATGCTGCTTAGTAAAAGGTGTCATACCTACACAAGACTCTTTATATTATGATATTTTATTCTCTCCTTTATAGGAGGGTGTAAAATCTAATGAACTCAAATCATTAGTGTTTTGCATGATGACATTGACATTAAGTGAATATTTATTTGTTTGTTTCATTTCTTGCAAAGGATAACAATCAAGACCACTAGTGTTTATTAGTCTAGGATGCATTACTATTAAAGTCAGCTAAGAAGAATCTTTTGTAAGAGTGTTGATCTTAAGTGAAGGCTTGTTTGATGGGTTGATTTCTATGAAAGTACAGTAACCAAGACATGAGTTTTTTCTTGTGTGTTAGGCTCTATAGGGACATAGATACCTTGTTCGTTAGCACCACATCCTTTTCCATTATAACTGCGTTGTTTCATAAGTTCATAACCTCTTTCATAAATATTTTTCATTTCTTTTGGATTCGGCGATTGTTCATAGTTAAGTTCATCAAATTTTGTTATGTAATTTATTGTATTTTTTTCTAAATCAGTTGAGGTGGATGCTTTCAAAGGATCTTTCAAATTTTGTGTTGACATTACCACTTTTTCTTTTCCCTTTTCAAAGTCTTTGTTTATGATCTTATATTCTCCTGTGAATGTTGGTGTGAAATCTAAGGAACCCCAATCATCATCTAATAGCTTCATGACTTCCTCGGTATGTTTTTCTTTATCTTTTTGTTGCATGGATTCCACTTGTGTAGTTGGTGTCAATGTTTCCAAAGGATTTCCTTTGCCTTTCTTAATGTTCAAACAATTGTTTGGTTCAGGGTCAGCTTCGATTGTGTACACTTTGTTGTTGTAGACATACTTCATTTTATGATGAAGAGTAGAAGGCACCCCATTCACTACATGAATCCATGGTCTTCCTAAAATAAGGTTATATGAAAGATCATGAGGCATAACATGGATTAGTGCTTCTAATTTGGCATTTCTAGCTATAATAGGAAAAGTGATCACACTAAGCAGTTGTTTTCCTACATTGTCAAACCCCTGAATAGATAAAGAATCAGGTTGAATTTTTTATTTATCCACACCAAGCCTATCCAAAATGTTTACACTACACACATTAAGAGCGGAGCCATTGTCGAAAAGGGTCCTCTTTATTCCTATTCTATTATATTTAGCTATTATCATGAAAGTAACATTTTTTTTTGCACTTCCAAAGAAGGGAGATTGCTTTGGTGCAAAAAAATGTCAACGTTTATTCCTTGAATCATGGCTGCTATTCCATTCAGTTGCAAATTAGAAGGGATAGGAATTTTTTGTAAAGCACTTTGAATCATTTTGTGGTAATGAGGGGAGGCTTGAATAAGGTACCATAAGGATATCTTTGTAGGTGTATTCTTTAGTTATTCAACAATATCATACTCCTTTCCACTTTGTGGAGGAAAAAAAGGGTGACCTGGTAAGATAGGGTTAGGCAATGGGAGGGATATTGAAGGTGTTTGTCTTGGTTGCATATTGTTTCTAGTGTTATATGTATGAGCAATGGTATCATGACTTGATTACTGCAAAACATTATTATTAGGTGGGTAAAGGATAAATTTAGGTTTGTTTTGAGTTTTAGGTTTGTGTGAAGGTGGGTAAAGGATAAGTTGAGGTTGAATAATATTAACATCCCTCAGTGAGTGAGAGTCTAGTGCTACTTCATCATCTTCATCTAAGGGCACAATATCATTATTGCCAATGTTATCCTTTTCATGCACCATGATATCCTCCCTAGGAGGAGAGTTTTTAGGAGAACTACAAACTAGATTTTCATGACATTTAGAGGTTGGTTCTTCTAAAATGACTTCATCACAAGTAAGGGAGTTATCAATAGTGTGGATACTAAGAGAAAGCTCAATTTTATTGTCTGTGACTTCATCCTTTTTCTCTAAGGTCTCATTGTCTTGTGCCTTTCTATCTACCCTAGTAGGAGAGCTTGTAAGATGTTCATCACATTTCATGGTTAGATTTTGTAAAGTAGCTTCATCACAAATAGGGGAGGCATCAAGAGAAAGGAAACTATGATTTTCATGCTTAACAAATAGATCTTTCCAAATGGTAGGAGCATTAGGGAAGGGGGGAACAAGATTCTTATGAATCTCAATAGGTACATCTTCTAACACCAACATATCCTCTTTGCATCAAGGAGGGGTATTAGGATAAGGAAAATTTTGATTGTCATGGCTATCTATGATATCATCCTCTTTCTCTAAAACATTCTCACAAGAAAGGGATGAATGGAGACTAGGTAAGGTGATGTTTAGAAATGTTTTTATGATCTCATCTTCTTGTTTTCTAATATCTTCCAAAGGGAGGTGAGGAGAGGGACAATCAAGACTCTCAATGATTGTGCCTTCTTTCACAAAGATACCTTCATCACTAATAGGAGAGGTATTAGGAGAAGAACAAGTGTGATTTTTATTATTTTCTATGATTGCATCCTCTTGTATCATATAATCCTCACCAATAGGCAATGTAATATTAAGGATCGTGTCAATGGTTTGATCCTCTTTCTCTAAGATGTTCTCATAACTATGAAAGATAGTAGAAGGATGAATAGCATGTTTCTTAATGACCTCATTGTTGTACTCTAAATTGAACTCACATGAGGGGATGTTGTCTTATCCAATCCATTTTTCACCATATCAAAGCCACATTGCTTGAAATAAAACATGTTATTATGAAAAAGTAAAGAAAGTGTAGTGAAATGTTTAAATGTAATTTTTAGATTTGAAACAAGGTAATTTACTAATTACACTAAGAAACAAACTAAAAGATTAAATGTTGTGAATGAAAATTTGGAATTGAGAAATGCATGGAATGGACCAATTTAAGCTATATTTAGTGAAATGCATGTAACAAAAATTCAACCCAGTGAAACAGATCACCAATGACAACAAACAGAAGTGCATAAATAGGGTTTTTAATGTTGTAAAAGGAAGTTTTAGCTATGCACTGGGACTGATTCTCCCAAGGTGGTGAATGAGTCCCAATAGGGATTTTTTTCAAAATTCTCAAATATTTTCAATTGATTTTAATGTTTTCTTATATTGTATGATCTGAATCCTAAGTACAAATGCAGATTTTGTATGAATTTCAATGAAATGAGATGAAAAAATGCAAGCTATATGAACTTTCACTAATGCAAAATTATAAACCCTAGAATGCCAAATAATGCAAACCCTAATGCAAATTCAATGCAAGCTAGATCTAGGATGATGATGGACTCCAAATCAGCAAAGAAGGTATTCTAAATGTAGGTTCACAAAAATGATTAGTTGAAAAATGAATCCTTTATGGTTTTGGACATGGAACGTCACTTTTCTCTAACTAACATTCAAGGATTCCCTAGATATGTCACCCCAAGAATGGAATAGAGGCAAGAGATCTGCTAGAAGGGTATCCTAGGGTATGTTTAGAGATTAATGAGGGGTTCACTACCAAGTTTAAACTTGGAAAAGATAATGTCATGAAATGAAAAACCCTAATATGATGCAAACTTGAACTAAATGACTTAAAAATGTATATAAAATAGAATAACAAGCTGTGAAATGAAATGTGTGCACCTGGGAATTTGAAGATGAGTGGAAGAAGCTCTACAATGATGGAAATTTTGACTTTGTGACCTAGTGGGACTCATTCACCATTCTGGGTGAATCAGTCTTAGTTCTAGATTTTCGCACAGGAGTAGGTTTCAAATAAAAGGGTATTTGAATTTGTAATTTTTTTTGAAAAACACCTATAGTGGGACTCATTCACTACTTTTCGTGAATGAGTCTAGTTTGGATTTCTTGAACTTCAAGGTTTGAATATGGCCTTCAATGTATGCTCTTTTGATTCCTCTTTGCTTCTGGGTCCAAAACCCTGATTTTCAAGACTATAAGTGACTTTTTGTGAATATAGAAACCTTGTGACAACTTGATGACTTTCTTCACCCTTATAACCTAATCTTCAATGATCCTTCAAGCTCCAAGACACCTAGATCTACAATCACACATGTAAAGGGGATAAAAACTTGTTGATTGTTAGTGAATAGTGGTTTTCCTTCGTCAAACCCCTTTTAGGTAATTAAACCAAATGATGAAACAATGAAACAAGGACATGAAACATGGAACATAATATATGGAACATGAACAATGGTACCTTGAATGATGTCTTGTAAATCTATAACTCAACATGAAATGGCCATGAAGGGTGTAGATTCTAATTTTGACAATAGGTGTAGAACAATTCTTGATATTGGATCTTCAATGCTACATCACAAAACTAGGTCAATAAAATGCTTGATGCTTAATATCCTTGAAACGATAATGGATCTTTAATTGCTACAACAATTAATGAAGAATCTACCCTTGAATGCCTTAGAAATGATCTTGAAAACTCTCCTAACAATCTTGTGAAGTCTTGGAATCCTTAACTCTTGCTTGCTTGACTTGATATCTTGAATGCTTGTGTGAAATAATGATTTGAAAGCCTGTTTATATAGGCAATGCACTCAAATGACCATTTATTTGATCCTAAAGGTTGACACAAAAGAAATTTGAACTTAAAACCAAATTTTTGTGCTTAAAACCTTGAAAATAATTCAAATGGAACTCATTCATCACTTGTGGTGAATGGGCCCCACCTAGATGGGACTCATTCACCCAAAGTGGAAAATGGGTCCAATAGGGCCTATTTTGCTTGCTAAAATGTCGGGGAGTGTGCAAATTAAGTTTATATGTTGATATTGTCATGTTTTTTAATTAAAATATGCCTTGGGATGCATAATATAGCATCATAGGGGCCTTTTAATGATGTTATAAAGGTCATAAATGTAATAGGGCCCAAAATATAATGTGAAAGTGTAATTAAATACACTTTACAATGCTAAATTAAGGTAGAGTTAAGTTTATTTTTCTTAGAAGGGCCCAAAACCTAATGTGGATGTGTAAACTCATCACATCACTAGATCAAGGAAAAATTAAGTCTAGTTTATCATTAATTATTTCCAAATTAAGTGTGAAAATGTACATGACAACATTTTTTGACACTAAAAATGTAACCCCTATTCAAGCCAGCTGCTAAACTGACTGTGCACACTACAATGCTTAGTGTTGATACTACATGGATTTCTTTGAATTATTAAAAGATTATAATATTATTTTTTATGAGTGCAATAAAATTAGAGCCACATCATAAGTTAGCCAATCAATAAGATCATTTCCCTTACCCTCCTCATCCTCTTTAAAATTATCATCTCAGGATAGGGAAATTCTATCACTTAGGATTCAGAGCTTGAAGAAGGAGCTACAAACAGAGAAAGAAAATGTCAAGAAATCTAATGTGAATAAGGTTGTTACAATATGGGGTTTATATATGAGAATTCATGAAGCAAATGCATAATATGTGCAGGTTCAATATGCCTTCCAAAATGAATGGAGAAAATGGAGTAATAGGGTAGTTACACTCAAGGAAATGATGCTTGACATGTTGGAAGACCTTGAGGCTCCCACAAATGTTCTTGATTTATTAAAGGTTATTGATTTATTGAATGAAATCACAACATTCCATGGAAATTGGGAATGCCATTACAAAATAAGCTAAAAATGTTTAGGAATATGAAGAAGAGTGGTATTCCAAAGATTTTGGATGATAAAGGGTTGAAAGAGTTTGATTCTTGGAAAGATGAGTTGGGAGGTCTACTCTAACATTTTAAGGAGGCTATCAATCTTACTGATTTCACCATGTTAAATGCAGCTATAGATGACATGATAGGGATAGAGGTCAGAATGGATACATTTTTCAAGGAGGCCTAAATCTTAATTTATACAAGATATAACAAGTACAATACCAAAGTGAAAAAATTGGTGGATATGTAGTGGCCAACTAAGGAGGATTTTAACACATGGCTTGAAAAATATATAGATTAATCCTTTGATGAAGTATTGCAAAATGTTATCTCCTCCTAGTGATGACAAATGTGATGATATGGATGGGTTTGCTTCTCTCTTTTTAATTGATTTCTTGTTTTAATGTTTCTACTAAATGGATGTGCACATTGAAGACATTTTTGGCCTGTGGAGAAGATGTTTTGATGCTGGTACAATGAGGAAAGATTCCTTTTGGAAGGAAAGAAAATATTCTTCAACAAATGAAATGAGTTTCTATCTTATATGCTTTCCCCCTCATTGAAAGTGCAAATGTAACCACTTGGGGAAGTTTTGAATTTCAAATGCAAATGAATTCCAAATGTAAAATGTGACTATAGGTGTAATTTTTCCTAAATCTTGTTGCTCCCATGCTCTATAAATGGGTATTCAAGGCCAATTATATGGGTCTTTGGTTGGTCTAGTTTTGAGCTCATGTGAGATAAGTTTTGTAAATCAAGCACAAAGGAATAGAATAGTTTTGAGTCTAAGGTATGAAATCTAGTTTGTAATAGGAATAATAGTTTTACAACAATAATGGCATATGAATGAGGATTTCAATTATAGAATAATTTATCTCCTATATACTTTGTTTCTCAAATTATGAATAAAATGATCAAGGATCTTATATTTGTATTCAATCATTTTTTTTGAATTTGTGGTTTTATTTCCGCTTCAATTCAAAGAATTGATTAAATGCTTTAATGAGATCATAGGTTTCTATAATGGAGCATAAAGATTACTAAGTAGTTTCTGCTCTAGGAGACCTTGAGTTGTGTTATTGCAAATTAATAACATAATAGTCTATGAATGTTGGGTTTAATTACTGATGTATTATAATTTGTTGCAAATTTTACTCCGCCACCCATGGATAAAACACTGGTCTATTAATTTGGTTATCCCAGATGTCAATGAGTTGGTTGATGCCTATCAAAGAACATGATCTAAATAAAAATCACTTACATTCCTTAAATTGTTGTAAAGTTCTATGAGAAACCACCCATTCCTTGCTTTAGATAGTATTTTGTTAAAGGATTAGCCAAATTCTTGAAGAATTATATATATTTAAATTATTATAGGAATTTATTTGTTATTCACAATGTTCACAATAATTTTCCACAAGAGTATAATTTAAAACATTATAAGGATCATCCTCCTAGGTCTTGCAAAGCACAAAGTGTAGAGGTAAATCCTAGCAAGTTTCTACCTATTCGTTGGCCAATCCTCACTATTATTAACTATTGAATTATGACACATTCATAGATAATAGTTGAGACTAAGTTTGGTTCTTAAAAAATAATCAACAAATTGGTGACTCTACTGGGGAAATCACTAGTCCAAAGTCTCTAGGTTAGATCTGGTATAGTTAGAGTCAAGTATTTTATTGTTCTTCACTGATTGGAAATTTTTTTACATAAATTCTCATCAATAAGTCAATTCTAGTTTTATGCATCGAGTTCTAGCTCCTTTCTCCCTTTCATGTCAGGTTATGTTCAAAGTCTTCTCTAAGATTGCAAGTGCATCTCCAAAGCATAATCAAGTTCTATTTCCCAGTATAGTGGGTGGCGAATCTAAACTCTGAGAAGCAGTTTGACACCATGAGAAGAACCAAAAGCTACATGAGGAAACAACCTGAGCTAAAGCTGGAGCATGCGTCTTTAAATGACAAGCAATCATCCTAGATAAAGAAGAATGTTGAGCCAAGTAAGTTTACTAAATTTTTGCTAATGCATCTCTTACTTTAAATGATAATATGCATAATGAAAATGTACATGAACAGGCACATGAGGTTGAGATTCCCAATGTAAATGAGGGAGGTTTTCATACTCGAGAAAATTTTGATAATAACCTTGAAATGTCAAGGGAAGAAGAGAGGTTGGAATTCTGGGAAAAGGATAAGAATTTTATAGATCCTTCAACTCTTGGGTGTAAATATTTCTTTCATGGTGATAAATTCAAGCAAAGGGGTGAATCCCCTAATGTATCCTCACACCATTCCCTTGAAAGATAATTCAGTAACCTTACATTCTATACTCCTGAACCTTGTGAGTTTGATGATGTCTTGTACAATGAAGATGACATAGATAAGGATATGAAATCCTTAGAAGAGGAAGAGATTAGACTCAAGGAGTTAGAGGAGAAGAAAGCAAGGGAGCTGGCCGAAAGGAAGGTGAAGGAGTTGCAAGAAAAAAAATTGAAGGAAAAGGAAGATAAGATCAGGGTGAATGTATTGGAGAGATATTCCCAAAGGAAAAGAATTGAAAAGATAAAAGGAAGAATTTTAAGGAACAACCAACTCGTAAGGCTCCTCCTAAAACTGCTTCTAAGACAATCCCTAATCCTCCTAAAGTCATTGGACCTTCTGTTGTTGTTAACAAGCTTGTGGATCATGGGAAGAAACCCATTGATCAACATAAGAAAATAATTCCTAATACCAATACCAATACAAATACAAACACTTTATCCAATAATTCTTCCACCAAAAATGCTAAGACTAGTTCCATTCCATCAACTGCACCTCCTAACTCTAAGATCTTGGGATTGCACCTTGAGAATGAGAAGTTGTAGGAAGAATTAGATAAAATGGAGATTGAGGTTGCAAATGTAGAGATAGCAAGGAATATTTCATTCCTTAAGAATTCTATTCCAGATCTAGGGGCTTCAAGCTTTGGTCACACTAACCTTGATTCACATAAGAATAAATTTGAGGGACATAATCTTGGTGCAAGTGGTGGTAGAGATTAGGGTGGTGGTGGTGGAGGAAATAATAAGAATTAGAGTACATATTTTGAAGATGGAGAAGGAAGTAGTGGCGGTGGAAAGAAAGGTTGAGGTGGTGACAATGGTGGGGGTGGAAATAAAAAAGGAAATAATCAATCTAGTGACCAAGAAGACAATGAGCCTAGAAATAATCATAGAGACTAGCTTACTAGGAGGTCAATGCAAGTTGAAAGGTATCAACAATTGTGTTTTACTAGAATCTCTACATACCTAAATTAGTTCATTGAAGACATCAAACTTTCCTTGGTGAAGTTCTTTGGAAACAATGCAATAAATGGTGAAGACCACTTGAAGGAATTTGAAAATGTGATGGATGAATTTGAAGCGGAAGCTGAAGATGTGATGATGAAACTTTTCATGTAGTCACTTATTGAGGATACTAGAGAATGGTACAAAGGTTTACCTACTAAGATTATTGGTTCTTGGGAAGAGTTCAAGAGGCTAGTCATAGATCAATATGGTGAGAAGACTGACTCAAGGTTCCTCCTCAACCAATTTAACAACATTTCTGAAGGTTCAAATGAGGTTGTGGCTGATTTCAATGTAATATTTTAGAAGGCTATGAACAGATTACTTCCTCATTTAATATTAAATTCTAGTGTGTGCTTGGTGAACTATTGTAATGCATTTGATGAAAAGTTGATCTATCACCTATTGAATAACAATACTCAAACATTGAGAGAATATTTTAAGATAGCTATCCACATTGACAATATAAGAAAATAAATTGGTAAGGTCAGGATAAGAGATTATGTGAAAATCCTTAAGAATCCAAATAGAGAGGATAAAAACTTTGGAGAAAAAGGGGCTTCACTTGAAGAAAATATTGATAATGTTTCTAGTTCCATGAAGGACATCAGCTATAGACTTGCAAGGCAAGAAAAGGGTATTTCCAATGAAAAGAAAAATTTCCAAAAGAATGAGAGACATCCTTGGTTGCAAGACCATCCATATAATACTAATTGGCATAATGGGAAGCTAATTCCCAATAATTAGAACACAAAAAATAAAGTCCCTCCTAATCCTTTGTAGAAAAATTCAATTAATCTTATTGATGATACACCTTGGTGTGTTGTCTACCAGTTACCACATGCTTCTCAAACATGTTTAGTGGAAAAGAAATTTGAAGAAGAGAAGGATAAATCATATTATTATGAGCTAATGGAAGAAAATAATGTTGAATTGAATGTGCTTATGCATAGGTTAGATTTTGCTAATGAGAATTGTTCTTTAGATGAAGAATCACAAGAAGTTGATGTTGATTGCCAAAGACATAAGTCAGACTCATATCATCAAAAAAAATTCCTTAATGAAGATGAAGACACCCATGATAAAATTTGTGCCATGGAGATAGAATACATGGATGTGTCTTTGAGAAGACCTTCTGGTAACGAGTATAAGAAGATGACAACAACATTAGTGGAGAAAGCCAGGAATACTCACAACTTGAGAAGTAGAGTTGTTAATTGTGTTCAAGGTAAACCTAGTAGTATGTTCATGAAGGAACAAAGTGCAAAGAAACAAGGGACTAAAACAAAATAATTGGACAAATTTAAGAAAGGAGAGGTCAAAACTAAGGAAAGTAAAGGACCTAAAATTTGGACCAAAAAAAAAAATTGCAGCTAAGAAGCCTGATGAGGTTGTTGTTTCAATTGTTAAAGTCAAGACTCAAAATTTAGGAGATGATCAAGAAAAGAAACATGATAAGAAATAAACTGAAAATAAACTTGAGCAACAAAAGCTTCAAATTGAAGAAAAAAGTGTAGTTCCTTATGAACTACCAAAATACAATCTAGTTGATATGTTTTAGCTTCTCTCTCAATTCAAGGTGACTATTCCACTAATGGAAATGATGGGAATTGATGAACATAAGAAGAAGGTAGTGACCCTTATCAATGGTTCCACACAGGCTTGTGAAGACAAGAAGGTGCCTACTCAGCCTCAAGTGAGTGGAAATCAAGTGAGTGAAGAGATAATGGAGGGAGACATTGGTGAAGTCCCTTAGATTTATTTGGTTAGTAATATTATAGCATGCCCAAAAAATATTGATCCTTTCTATGTAACCTTAACTGTTGATGGTAAGTTGCTAAAGAATTTCATGATTAATTCAAGGGCTTCATCAAATATCATGCTAATGGAGATAATGAAAGAAATGGGTATGAAAATTAATCGTGCATATGGCAAGTGTTATGCTATGGACTCAAGGGAGATCACAAGTATTGGAGTCATCAAGGATGTTCCATATAGATTAGCTATTTTTCTTGATAAGGAGTTTGTCATGAGTATAGTTGTGGTGGACAACCCACCAAACTATGGCATGTTGTTGTCAAGAAAGTGGAGTGCCTCCATGGGAGGTAGCATGCAATGTTGCACATCCTTTGCAATTTTTCTAATTGAAGAAAAGGACATAAAGTTTGTGAGTGAACCAAGAGATCCACATATCATTGATTTTGTGGGAGAAGAAGATAGAATTCATTTTGTAGACACTAGTATGGACAACTTCAAAATTGAAGAGTTACAAGAAGAGGAAGGAAAACAACCTGCACCTCTAGAAAAAGAAGTATTACAGTAGGCTAACAATTATGGCTTATGGAATATGTGGTTTGATGGAGCTTGCTCCAAGGAAGGAGCTGGTGCAGGGGTCATACTTAGTACTCCTAGTGGTAAGACCTTGAAGTTTTCATTTCAATTGTTGTTTGCTTACACAAAAAATGTAGCTGAGTATGAAGCCTTGCTACTAGGGTTGAGGTTAGCTAAGAAACATGGTATTAAGAAATTAAGAGTCATTGGAGAATCAAAACTTGTAGTTTCTCAAGTTAGAGGGAAATATACATAAAAAAAAGTAGGTTGAGGAGTAGAAAAATGCTTTTTGGGACTCAATTGAAGAGTTTGATGCATTTGGCATTGACTAGTTTGACATGGGAAACAATAGAGTGGAAGATCTACTTGATAACATTTCCATTTTACCAAATGATTAACATTTGCTAGCATTTCAAAAGTTGAAGTGTAGGTCAGACCTTAATTCTTGACAACATCAAGAATTGGAAAGTGTTTAGTGATGATGATGAAATATTAAGGTTCTTGCAGTGCATAGATGAATATGAGGATCAAGAAATTGATTTTGTAGCCTTCATGGAAGAAGTGGGTGGTAAGGAAACCATACTTGGGAATGAGATCATCCAATTGAATACCAATGAAATTCCCAAAGGACTGGTTGGATTAGAAAAGTTGTTTAGTGGCCCTGATAGAAGCAATGCCAAGTAGACATCCACTCACAAAGAGGATTTGGGAGAAATCAATCTTGGAACAGAGAATTCTCCAAAGAAGGTGTATATTGAGAAAAAAATGAAACCTCAAGTTAAGACAATGTTGATTGCCCTGTTGAGGAAATATAAACATGTGTTTGCATGGTCATATGATGACCTAAAGGCATATAGAGAAGAAATTTTTCAACATGAAATACCTTTGAAACTAGATGCTAAGCCCTTCAGGAAAAAGTAGAGGCCAATCAATCCCACCTTGCAGTCTAAAATGTAGGAGGAACTTTTAAAGTTGAGTGATGTTGGATTATCAAGCTTATAAGGTATTCTACTTGGGTCTCTTTCCTAGTCAGGAAGAAAAATGGTGACATTAGGCTCTGCGTTCACTTCAATAATTTAAATGTGTCATCATTAAAGGATAATTATCCTTTTCCAAAAATGGAAGCCATGTTACAAAGGGTAATATGTTGTGAGCTTCTATCTATGATGGATGGGTTCTTCGATTATAATCAAGTGGTGGTTAAATAATTTAAGCAGTACAAAACAACCTTCATAACTCCATGGGGAACTTATGTCTATGTCAGGATGCCATTTGGATTGACAAATGCAAGGGCTACCTTTTAGAGAGCCATGGATGTAGCATTTGTAGACTTCATAGAAATATTCTTAGTTGTATATCAAGATGGTTTAACCACATACAAAAAAAAGGAAGAAGATCCCTATATGCATCTGGCGAAAGTGTTCAAGAAAGAACTAGAGTATGGGATTTCATTGAATCCTAAAAAATGTGTTTTTGGAGTAAAAGTAGGTAAGCTACTGGGACAAATTGTGACTAAATATGGGATAAGGATTGATCCTAAGAGAGTATCTACCATAGACAAGATTCCACAACCAAAAATTCTAAAGGTATCTAGTCAATTGTTGGTTAAATCAACTTATTAATAAGGTTTATCACTAACTTTGCTAAGATTACAAGACCTATCTCTAGGATGTTAAAGAAAGGAGAGAAGGTGGTTTGGAGTGAGGATCCTAGTCAGGCATTCAAGAGTATAAAATAAGCTATTAAAGAGGCTCCAATGTTAAAATCCCTATATTTTTCAAAACCTATGCATATCCTTTACTTCTTTCCATACTATTGTTGTTGTATTGTTGCAGAAAAATGATGAGGGATTCGAACAACCTAGTGCATTTTTTAGTAATTCTTTGCAGGCCATAGAACTTAAGTATGACATGACTAAGAATTAGGCCTATGCTTTATTCAAGGTTGTGAAGAATTTTAGAACATACTTGATTAGAGCTACAGTCATAGGATTTGTGCCAAATGCTACAGTGAAGGACATCTTTACTCAACAAGAGACCATAGGCAAATGGTGTAGATGGATCAACAGGATCCAAGAGTTCAACATTGATGTTCAGATCACTAAGTTGGGGAGAGGACAAGGTTTAGCTAATCTAATGGATGAAATAAACTTTAAGGAAAACCAAATAAATCAGGTTGAGTGTGTTGATGTACCTATTTGTGATAGACTTGTGGTTGGTATAGGAGAATTGTCCAATACTTGAAAAATATGCAGTGTCTTGAGGATATGGATAATAATGAGAGGAGAACATTAAATTTACATGTCATTAAGTATGTAATCATTGAAAATGAATTATGGTGGAGAAGCCCAGATGGTGTATTTCTCAAGTGTGTTGATGGAAAATAAGCTTTGGAACTGTTAAAGGAAATGCATAATGGAGCATGTGGTGGCAACTACATGGTTAAAAAAACTACTCACAATATTTTAAGGGTAGGGTTTTGGTGGCCTACAATTTTTAAGGATGCCCACAAGTTTGTTAGGGCTTGTGATGCTTGCCAGAGATTTTCAAGGAAGCTAAATTTTTCAAGGAGTTTACCACTCAGGCCTATTTCAGTTCAAGATCCTTTCCACCAATGGGGTATAGACTTCATTGGTGAAATATCAAAAAAACATAGAGGGGGGAATTCATGAATTCTTGTTGCAATTGACTATTTCACAAAGTGGGTAGAAGCAATCCCCACAAAGAAGGAAATAAGTCAAGTAGTGATAGATTTCCTAATTAACAACATTCTAATTAGATTTGGAGTCCCAAAGAAGATTGTCTTAGATAATACCATGTGCTTCAGATATGATGAGTTCAAGGATTTCTGTAACAAACATGGACTACAAATTTCTTATTCTTCCCTTTACTATCCTCAAGGGAATGGTCAAGTTGAGTCTAGCAACAAAAGCTTAATGAAGATTATCAAAAGAGAGATTGAAAAGAATAATAAGGCCTTGGATTTGAAGCTGAAGCTTGCACTAAGGGTTGATAGGGTTACTATTAAGAAAGCTACTGAACACTCACCATTTGGTTTAGTCTATGGCTTGGATGCCAGGCTTCCTCAGAATAATCTACTAAAAATGTACAAGTTTGTGAAAGAGTATGATGATAACATCTGTGATGAAATGTAACATAAGATTGACAATATTGTACAGTTAGATGAAACCAAAAGATGAGTTCATGAAAATAAAGTAAAGATGCAACTACAAGTCAAACACTTGCATGATAAAAAAGCTTCTCCCAGAAAATTTGAAGTGGGAAGTATGGTATTGATGTGGAATGCAAGAGCTAAAGATAATGGAAAGAATGGAAAATTTGAAGCATTATGGTTAGGTCCTTATCTAATATCCAATAGACATGGGGAGGATTCATATTTTCTCCAAAGATTGACTGGTGAACTTCTTGAACTACCTATACATGGACAGTTCTCGAAGCCATATTTCTCTTGAAATATGCTCTTTTCCATGTACATTTTATAGTCCTATAAATTTTGTATATATGTTGTGTTGGCCTTGATGTTGCATCAAAAGGTCAACCTATCAATCCCTGATACAAGTTTCAGTTAAGATCCACAAGAGGCGGTTAGACCATGTCACAAACCCAAGTGATGTGCTGGATAAGGAAGATCAAGGGACACACCATCTTGAAACAATCCCCCCAGCACAAGTGAGGGGTTTGAGCTTGTGACTAGCTTTGATACCAATTGTTGGCCTTGTCATTGCACCAAAAGGTTGACCTATCAATGCCCGATACAAGTGTTAGTTAAGATCCACAAGAGGCGGTTAGACCATGTCACAAACCCAAGCGTTGTGCTAGATAAGGAAGACTAAGGGACACACCATCTTGCAACATATTGGTTTTCTTTGGTTTGGTCTTCTTTCCTTGTTTGGGAAAGTCCTTGGGTTTTGGTGTCCTTGTTCTTGGTCTACTTCAACCATGAGATCTGAAATATTTCCATTCTTTTGAGAGGTATGTGTTTCCAATCAGAGTCACTGGTAGAATCTTTAAAATTTTCATGTTCCACTAGTCTAAAGTGCATTTTCTTGAATGGCTTCTTGGTTTGATATGATTAGGGTTTAGGGTTTTATGTTGAGTTGGTTTACTTAGCATATTTTATCCTTATTTAAACCCTTTTCTTTCAATCTAATCCTTTGTTGACCTGACGTAGTCCACATCTGATTAGTTTAAAATAACTTAAGTCTCTGATGTTCATGAAATGACTGACCCTTCATGGTTAGAGCTCCACGTTTACCCGACAAATAATATTTCCCTTACTACTTTGGTCTAAGGACTTAATGTTTTATAAAGTTGAAAATATTAAATATTTAGCCTTTACATCCTTGCATAAAATGTTCTTAAGTCATTTTATGGCCTTGTCCTATGTTACTCCTAGTTGGTCCCCCCTTTAGAACAACATGTGAGAACATGCAAAATTTCTTCACTTAAGTTCTCGCATATCGCCTTGTGTATTGCTCATCGTGGATTGATGTATGAATATTTTCCTTAAATTTGCAATGAGAAATGAAATTTTTTCTCTTGGTATTGCTTATTGTAGATAGGTTTCAAACCTTGAGTTTCACATTAGTGATGCACAATGTGAGTGATTTCTTTGTTATCACTAGCTTCCTTTGTATCATTAATTGCTTATAAGCTTTAAGTTATGAATTCGTGATGCACAATGAACTTGTAAGATTTTTGTATTTCCTTCCATCACTCATCATAGATAGTTTCTTACTTGACCTTTTCAAATTAGTGATGAGCGATGAGGTTTTTTGTTCCAATGTCTCATCGCTAGTTTGAAATATAACTAAGGGTGATGCTTCCAGTGCCTTTGATCTTGAAACATGGACACATTTCCTAATCTTGCTCCATCGCCACTTCTCTCATATTGCTAATGTGACCTAGATGTTGAAAAATGAATTAGCGATGAGTGATGGGTGATGAATATAGTTAAATAAGGGCCCAAATCTAATGGTTGAGATCTTATCGTACATGTTGTTTACATTGCTGATATGACACATAAAGGAAAAGGATCATCTGTGATGAGTGATGGACTATTAAGTCTATTGCCTATCATACTACCTTGAACCATCATGGATACAAGTGAAGGTCTAAAGAACATATCAACGATGAGTAATGGCATATTCAATGGAATATTCCCTTCATTTCTAGGTCTCAAACCATCATGGATTCATCTAAAGGAAGGGAGATAAAATTAGCAATGCGCTATGGCTTCCAAAAAAAAGGTGACTAAGGTAAATAAAAGGTGACATGGAAACATCTAAAGGGAATCGCTAAAATAAAAAAGGAGAAAGTGCGAGAACAAAGGAGAGTCACCAATAGAGTTTTAAAACAAATAGATCAATGACCATAATTTAAACTCAAATGACTAAGTGTCATTTCACTTGCATAAGATTTCTATCAAAAATTAGTGTTGATACAATCCATTCCTTTTACATAAAGAAGGTTGTTGGCTCATTTTTTCTCACAATTGCAATTGTTCAAGAGAAGAGAAATTGATAAAGTTTGAGAGGAGTGAAGAGCTCCAACAAATAGTTGCAGAGGAATTAACAACAAATTTCCTCCCAGGTAAGAAAATAATTACACTCTTATGTATCAATTGTGTTGAATTAAGTTGGTTTAAGAAGTTAGCAAAGTATTATGAAAGCCATAGGCTCTTAGGGTTTGTAAGGGTTTGTATGTCATGAAAATTCAAATAGGTTTGTGTGAATTGTGTAAGGTTTGGGAGGGTTTCTATTATGCAAATTTGTTTCTTGAGAACACAAACTAATAGGTCCTTTCCATAAGTTGATATTTGAAACTCTAGTTTTGTTATATTGTCAAAATGATCAAACCTAATGAGTCTAGTGCCAAACCTAAGAGAAAACCTAAGTAGAAGAGGGTTAAGAAACCTAAAACCTAGGATGATACACCCAAACCTAAGCCAAAATTACCTTAAGTATCTATAAATTCAAAAGGTGAAAAGAGGACTCATGATAGATTCATGGAGGGTGCATCCAAGGACATCACTGAGGGAGGATCATAAATTGGTAAAAGGCCTACAGGGCAGGCTGTTATGACCAATAGGTTAATTGATCTTACTTTTGGGACTGGAGAGCTCCCTCAACCACAAAGTGGATGGGAGTTGTTTTTAATATTATTTTAACAGGAGGTATGCTAGATAGCTAGACATACAAATATTGGGTTTCAACCTTGGGAGGCTTGTAGTTCCTAATGTGTTTGTGGAAGTAGATGTGATGTTGGAGTTGGAAAAACACTACGATCCCAAGGATAGAAAGATAAGGAGTGAAAGTTGAACCTTACTCCTTGAGGTTACAAGAGATAAAATTATGGAGGTGTTTAAATTGAACCCCAATTATACATTTAACATCAATCGTGTAGACCTATACAATGAATATGAGTAGAATAGATATGGGTATAGGAAAAATGTGCTTGCTAGGCATAGGAAGGATGATAAGGGAGGATTTGGTCCTAAGAACTTGGAGCCCTTTGAGTGTGAGGAATTTGTCAATTATTTCAAAAATACCTATTACTACTTGAATCAGGTTTTGGCTCATAGTTTTGATGCAAGAATAGCATACGATCTATTGGTAATGGTAGTTGATATTCAAAATCAGAATTACATCAAGGGATTTGAATATTTAGGTTACATTATAGAGAAAATGCATAAGGATTTGATAGGATTGAAGGAGGTAAAAGTCCCATTGGTCTTCCCACACTATTATTTATTAATTCACATGGTTCTTTATGTTGGAAAAGATAAGTGGAAGAATAATTGAAAGCTAACCAATTGGATGATGAAGGAAATCCTTTGCTTGTCCAAATGTGGACAAATATTTGGGACCAAAATTTTCCCCATTAAAATTATTTGTTGTTTTGCAATATCATAAGGTTTGGTTTGTTGGAAAGTATGGGTGTGGAGCCTATTTTATAGGATTTCAAAAGTTATCAGAGAGATTATGCACCCACATGATCTTGTTGAAGAAACAACACATAAACACAATTGGGATGATTGGTTTTTACATTCAGAGTACACATTGATTAGGGCTTGTGGATCCAAGGTGGCACCCTATTATCTATCATTATATGTGTTTGATAGATTGGAATTCACGGAGTTGATATGGAAACTTGATTTTATGGATAAGGAGCAATTCATAACTCCTAGGAAGGGCTCGGTGATAATGCCACAATGTTCTTTTGCATATTTTAAAGCCATTACTAAGGAAGCCTATGAGAAATTTGGAATAATATAAATAACCTTAGGATGCTAGTTGATGAGGTTAGAAATTTTGATCTTGAAGGTTTTTTCAATGATATGAAGAAGAAGAAAGGTTTGTTTGGTTTTTCTCATAAGTTTTTATATACAGATGATATTATAGGAAATTTGGAATCTAATGGAGTAGTTGCATCAAGAAAGAAGGAATGGACTGTCATTTGCAACATTGAGGAAGATATTATGAAGAGGAATGCATTTTATGTTATTCCATATAATGACATTGAGAACCCTATGGAAAGTCCTATGAAGAAGTTGAATGATTATCAAAATGGTGAGTTTAAGATAAAATTTAAAGAAGCTTCTCAAAAGGTACAAACTCTCTTAGAACAACAACATGAAGCCTTGGATGTTCTTGAGCAACTTTCAGAGATTGGGGGAGGTGAAACTGAAATAATTGGGGAAGAAAAAATTGCAAAGCATGTGCCTGATGATGAGGTAGAGATGAGATTTCCCTCACCTAAATTAAATGATGCTCTTGACATAGAGGTCCCCTAGGATATAATTATTAAATGGAAATATGATGAGAAGGCTGATGATGATCCAAGGATCAAGGCCCATGATGAATTTCTTGCATATGATTCTTTCATGCAAACTAAAGAGTTCAAATATTTCATCATCCAATAGAGGATTAAGGACATAAAGGAGAAAATTGAATAGGTTAGAGCTCGTGTGGACTCTTCTCAGTAGGAGGAGGTAGAGAAAGTAGAAGAAGAAAAGATAATGGCTGAGATAGCATCCATTATCCTTATTGAAGCAAGGAAACTTGTTATAGAGAATGGGATAATGTTGTTTCCGTGGTGCACACTTACTTCAGCTATTGTACTAGATGCAATAAAGAAAGATCCACAAGCTTCCATCTCAAAAGAACACTTTGGCAACTAAGTATTTTGGATCAAGTTTTAGCCCAAAATTTGCATGCTCTTACAATTTGGTCTATGGTGCCTAACACAAGAAAACCTGAGGTTGTCAGGTCCATTGAAGAGGTCATTGGATTAGTGGTGGGGAAGAGGGCCACAAATATAACCCATGTTCAAGCTACTAAACTGACAATGCACATTGCAATTCTTAGTGTTGATATTGCACAAATTTTTCAGAGAAAATATGATGCTTTATTAAATTATTATAATATTCTCTTAGATGAGTGCAATAAAATGAGAGCCACATCACAAGCTAGCCAATCGACAAGAGAATTTCCCTCACCCTCCTCATCCTCTTCAAAATTATTGGCTCAAGATAGGGAAACTCTATCACTAAGGATTTAGATCTTGAGGGAGATACAAACAAAGAAAGAAATTATCAAGAAAGCTAAGGAGGAGATAATGAAGGTGGCATACAATATCTTTGATGATGTGTTAAAACTTAAAGTAACAAAATTGGTGAATAAGAATGATATAGTATGGGGTGTATATAAGATCATTCAAGAAGCAAATGCACAATATGTGTAGGTTCAATATGACTTCCAAACTGAATGGAGAAAATGGATTACTAGGGTAGCTACACGCAAGGAAATGATGCCTCACATGCAGGAAGACCCTGAGGCTCCCACAAATATTCTTGATTTATTAAAGGATTGAATTAAATAACATCATTCCATGGAAAATTGGGCATGCAATTACAAAATAAGTTGAAAATGTTTAGGGATATGGAGAAGAGTGATATGCCAAATATTTTGGATGATAAAGAGTTGAAAGAGTTTGCTGCTTGGAAAGATGAGTTGGGAGGTCTACTCCCACATTTTAAGGAGGCTATCAGTCTTATTGATTTCACCATGTTAAATGTAGCTGTAGATGACATGTCAGGCATAGAGGTCAGAATGGATACATTTGTCAAGGAGGCTCAGATCTTAATTGATGCAAGAATGACTGAGGAGGAGTTTAACACATGGCTTAAAAAATTTATAGATTTATCCTTTGATGAAGTATTGCAAAATGTTATCCCCTCTCAGTGATGAAAAATGTGATGATGTGGATGGGTTTTCTTCTCTCTTTTTAATTTCTTTCTTGTTTTAATGTTTTTTGCTGACTGGACATGCACGTGGAAGACATTTTTAGATCATGGAGAAGATGTTTTGATGCTGCTACAATGATGAAAGATGCCTTTTTGAAGGCGTTAAAATCTCCTTTAGCAAATGGAAATATTTTTTTTCTTATATGATTTCCCCTTCATTGAAAGTGCAAATATAACCACTTGGGGAAGTTTTGAAATTCAAATGTAAATGAATGTCAAATGTAAAATGTGACTGTAGTTGTAATTTTTCCTGAAGCTTGTTTCTCCCATGTTCTATAAATGGGAATTTAAGACCAATTGCATGATTCTTTGAATGGTCTAGTTTTTAACTCATATGAGAGAATTTTTGTAAATCAAACACAAAAGAATAGAATAGTTTTGGGTCTTAGGTATGAATTCTAGTTTGTAATAGGCATAATAATTTTACATTGGTAATGGCATATGAATGAGGATTGTAAATTTTGGAACAATTTCTCTCCTATGTACTTTGTTTCTCAAATTATGAATAAAATGATCAAGGATATTCTATTTGTCTTCAATAATTTTGTTTGAATGTGTGGTTTTATTTCTACTTTAGTTCAAAGAACTGATTAAATACTTTAATGAAATCATATGTTAGTGTAATGGAGTATGAGGATTAATAAGTATTTTCTACTCTGGGAGATATCGAGTTGTATTATTACACATTAATAGCATAATAGTATATGAATGTTGGGTTCAAATACTAATGCATTACAGTTTGTTGCAAATTTGACTCCATCACCCATGGATAAAACACTAGTCTGTTAATTTGGTTATCCTAGATGTCATTGAGTCAACCCATGCCTTTCAAAGAACACAATCTAAATAAAAATCACTTACATACCTTAACTTTTTTTAAATTTCTATGAGAAACCACCCATTCCTTGCTTTAGATAGTAATTTGTTTAAGGATCAACCAAATTCTTGAAGAATTATATATATTTAACTACTTATAGGAATGTATATATTATTCACAATGTTCATGGTAGTTTGGCACAAGAGTACCATTTAAAACATTGTAAGGATCACCCTCCTGGGTCTTTTAGAGCCCGAAGTGTAGAGGTAAAGCCTAGAAAGATTCTACCTATTCATTGGCCAATCCTCACTATTGCTAACTATTGAATTATGCTACATTCATAGATAATAGTTGAGACTAAGTTTGATTCTTAAAAAGTATCCAACACATGCTAAACAAGAAAATAACTACTGGGTTTTTGATAGTGGCTATTCACATCACTTGACTAGTCATAAGATTAAGTTTGATAAACTTAAAAAATATGATGGAGGCTTAGTTAAAGTTGAAGATGATAGCAGTGATAAGATTTGTGGGATAGGTTCAATCAATTTTGATGGAAAGCATAATATTGATGATGTCTACTATGTTAAGGGTTTAAGGAATAATCTCCCGAGTGTTGGATAGATGTGTAGTAAAGGCTATAATCTTTCTTTATGATGATGAGAGATGTAAAATCAGGAAAGGATCCGAAAAAATGATTACTATTGGAAATAAATTTGAAGGAAACATTTATCAACTTAAGGGTGCTAATGGATATTAATTTATGACTCAAATTAATGACAATTGGTTATGGAACTGGAGGATGTGTCATATGGATTTTGACAACTTGGTGAGGATAAGTGTTGTACAAGCTATGAGAGATTTACCGAGGATTACAAAGCCTATTGATGTTATCTGCAAGAATTGTCAGTTTGGAAAGTAAGCTAGAAACAACTTCAGATCAAAGGAACAATCTACTACCAGACTATTGGATTTGATTCATATAGATCTTTGTGGTCCTACAAGGGTGAGAAGTCTACAAGGTGATAGGTACTTTATGCACTAGATAGGTTCAAGGAATTTAAGGCTATGGTTGAGAATGAAGCAAATTTGAGAATAAAATGTTTAAGGTTTGATAGAGGTGGTGAATTCACTTCCAATTAGCTTAACATGTTTTGTGAAGTACATGGAATAAATAGGAAATTGTCTAATCCTAGAACTCCTCAGCAAAATGAAGTTGAAAGAAAAAATAGAACAATTCAAAAAGCAACAAGATCAATGATTATAGATGCAGGTCTATCAAAAATTTACTAGAGAGAAGTTATTCATACTATTGTTCATGTGTTCAATCGAGTTCAATCAAAAGTAGTACTAAGACCCCCTATGAGCTATGGTGTGGAAGAATTCATACTATCAAGTACTTCAAGGTATTTGGAAGAAAATGTTATATCAAAAGGGATGAATAAAATTTAAGAAAGTTTGATGCTAGATGTGATGAAGGTATTGTAATGTAGCAAAATTGCAACTAGGGGAAATTTCACATTTTAGCACTTTTCCTAGCATTTATCACACCTAAACACATTGATGAAAAAAGCCCCATGGGTCAAAATTTCATGATTCTAACTCCATGAGGTCCATTGGCAAAGCAACATTAGTCTATTGACCCATTTATCAATTTTTTTTTGTTTTGGACACCTACGCGAAGCACAGACGTATGTGTGCCACACTAGCATCCTAGTATTTTTCTAAGTTTGAAATGGGGAATCTCAAATCCTAGCTCCTGACACGTGTCTATGTAGTCAGGATCTCAGGTGTATTGAATCTTTACTTCCCTTGCATGCAAAAAAACCCTTATTTTTCTCTCATTTTTGGGGGTTCTCTCATTCATTCAAGGCTCTCTCCTCAATCTCACTTCACTTCTCAACCTCTTCTACTCTTGGAAACAACACATCTACAAGTGAAGGTCTATCATACCGAGGTCCCTCCAATAGCAAAATCTCTCTAGCAAGCATTCAATGGTCCATTTATGTGTTCAAGAGGGGGCCAAGGCCTATTGGTAATGCTCTCTCACTCTTTTCTATTTGTGAATAGATTAGATCTCTTTGTTCAATTATTGCTTGGTAGTGCAGATTCTCCTCTTGAAGCAAGTATTTCTTTCACCACCTTCTTTTTTCCATTTTTGTTACTCTCTCTATCTATCTGGCTATTCATGGAGGTGGGAACACCAAAGAGGGGGTTTCACTATGGAAAATCCCTATGCAGCCCCAACATCTTTCCTCGTTTGTCTTTTGTGTAGGTTGTTAAAGTGGAGCTCGAAGTAAGGATTCAAATGTTTGGTTGTTTGTAAGATCCCTCTTAGCTCTCCTAATGCTCTCTTTTAGTTTATGTTCCTTATCTTGTCATTTTGTTCAATGGACCTCAGATTTGAGTTAGATAGTGAAGCTCTAGTCTGCTTGTTTGAATTTTTGAGCTCTTTGTTGCTTAAGATGCCAACACATCATTTGGACTCTAGCACACCATGTTGGCATTCTGAATCTACATTGTAGTCTTTTGACCAAGAGCTCCTCTTTCAAAGGTAGGAATCTAGAAGCTTTGCTCTCTCAACTTCTAAAGGAGTCTTTTATGATAATTAGTCTAGATATACTTTCTTTGCAATTTCTTCATTCAACTCATATTGAGGTGGTTAAGGGAAGTTCACTCCTTGGGATTCTCTTTAGAACGAAGAGACTCATGAGTAGGGAATCCCTCTTATATCACATTTCAGTGAACCTAACATGAACATGTCAAATTTGTTTCTACAGTGTTTTAATGTCTATGATAATGCTTTTTCCAAGGAATATTTCAATATTTTGGATGATGCTCTAGATGATTTCTTAGAAGCATCTTCCTCTTTCCAAGTTAAAGAGTTGGTAAATATTGTGGTGGTCTCTATGGATTTTCTAAGACCTAAGAAACCCATTATTTACTTGAATCTAGCTAGCCCCTCACCTAAGAGGATTCATTATATTTTTTTATTTTGTATCATGGTGATTAACTAGATTTATATTCGAGGTTCGTAAAAGCTATGGACTCTACTTCTTATAATGTTGTTAGGCACATATATAATACAAGAAGAAAAAAATAGAATTTGGATCAACAACCTTATGTTCTTGCATCTCAACCAACTCAAAATTCCTACTTCCTTGCCACCTTCTCAACCGAGTCTTCCTCCAACACCTAAACCTGCAACTAAAGAACTTGGTGATTAACATCTTGTTGAGCAACTTTGTATCACTCCGACAAAGATATCACTATGGGATTTGCTTCAGACTGCTCCAATTTATCAAAGCATGCTTTAAGAAGCCTTGTAAAAGATTCTCTTTCTTGCCTCCACTAGGCCAATATATTTTAATGCATTGATGGATCATATTCATGTAAATTCATCAAATACCACATTTTATCTGTAGGAACTCCCACTTGAAGATGTGTAGAAACAAGCAGATCCTTTGATGATTATAGTTAATGTTAATACTATTGGTATTAGACGTACCCTCATTGACACCGTTTCAGCTCTCAATGTTTATGGTATAGATCTATTACTCAAGATTAAAGTTGATTATTCTTCTTTAGTTGCTTCTTCTTTGTATATTTGTTGGTTTGATAATGTTGGGCGACAAGCTCTAAGCATGATAATATTTCCTTTAAAGTTAGGCCATGTTACATTACCCACCTTGGTTTATGTAATTCCTAGCCCTTTACCTTATAATCTTCTTCTAGGGAGACCATGGATTTATGCTATGGGTGTCATAACTTCCACTCTACATCGTTCCCTAAAGTTTATTGTAAATAATAAAGTAGTCATAGTCAAAGTTTACTTGGAAGTTGTTCACCTTTATGAACTAGCAGCTACTGGTCAAGCTTCTATTGTATCCACTCTTAAGAATTGCATTCCATCTCTAACTTTTGATGTGAAGGAATGTTCTTTGGCGATACCCTATGTGGAGGTTGTCCCTAGAGCAGACACTACTAAAGAAGAACCACCTAAAGTAGAAAGTTCTAAGTCTTCCCTATCTACTTCTTCTTCTGAATCTAATGCATTTCTTGGTGATGATTGGGGATCCTTGTAGTTCTTTGAGTTCTTTATTAGGGAATACAAAGTGAATCCCGCTCATCTAAAACTTTCAATAACCTTGAATTCCTCCAATGAAGAAGTGGATAACACTCCCATTGAGAGGGAAAGTTGTGATCCTACTCAGGAGACCAATCATTCCCCTACTGAGGAGGATAGTCCTACTTTTTCTAAGGAGGTTAATGTTCATGAATCAAGTAAACGAGAGGGTTGTGCTATCATGGATGTATTTGATGTCCACTAGTGGAACAATGCTCTCTATGTGGAACCACTTCCTTCGAAAGTTTTACAAACATGTTATGGTTTCAGATATATAATCAATTCTCAATATGGATATGGCCGAAAAGGCCATGGACCTATTGAGCAAGGAATCTAGGTCCCTATCTAGTTTAAGCCTTGTAAGTTCCATCTAGGTTTGGGATTCTCTATTGAACAATCTAAGTCAAAACCTTGGTTGAGTGTTAACATGATTTTGGCTAAACCACTTAGTTTGGTCCATCCTAAATTAATAGAGGATGGGGAATGGTCCAAAGAAGTCCCCTTAGATGTTTTACCTTTAGATGAAGCACTAGAAGAATTATTAGGTGCCTATTCATCTTTGTCTCCTTTTCACCATAAGAGATGATTCCCATATCTCTTGAGAAAATAGGTGTATTTCAAAGAATCTATCCTCAATGTTTATGAGGACCCTATAGCTAATGTTGACAATGATCCAATATCACATCCTGAAGATTGTAGTCCCCTCCTCAAAGGAGATACTATTGAAGTCTCTATGGATCCTAAGTCTTTTGAAAAGGTGATTAAGATTGGGAAATACCTTTCTTCTAAGGAAGCTAAGGAGTACTCTGACCTTCTATAGTCACATCATGATATATTTGCTTGGTCATATGAGGAAATGCCTGGTATTGATGAGTATATAGTGGTTCATAATATTGTTTTATGTCCTAACGCTAATCTAGTTAAGCAAAAAATCTGAAAGATCAATCCTAAGGTTGCGGTGTTAGTTGACCAAGATAGAGAAACTGTTGAAAGTAGGCTTTATCTGTCTGATCGAATACTCACCTTGGATCTTGAATATCATTTCCATTAGTAAACCTGATGGCCATATTCATATATATGCATTAAATTTCTTGATCTTAATAAGGATTCTCTTAAAGATGATTTTTCACTACCTAATATAGAGATGATTGTGGATTTGACTGCAAGATATGCCTTACTATCTTTCATGGATGGATTCTCGGGTTATAATCAAATTTTTATTAACCCAAAAGATCAATACAAGAAAAATTTTGCTACCCCTTGGGGTACCTTCTACTATGTGGTTATGCCTTTTCGGTTAAAGAATGCAGGAGTGACTTACTAGAGGGTGATGACCTTAATATTTCATGACTTCATTCATAAAATTTGAGAAGACTACATTGATGATATCTTGGAAAAATATATAGCCTGTCAGGATCATGTGGAAAACCTTTATCTTATTTTTTAAAGGCTTTGAATCTATAAGATGAAGCTTAATCATCTTAAGTGTGTCTTTGGTGTAGACGTAGGAATTTTTTTGGGATTCATAGTCTCTCATCACAGAATTGAAGTTGACACAAATAAGATCAATGCAATTGTTAACATTCCTCCACCCAAGGAAATTACTAAGTTGCAAAGTTTATAGGGGAAGATTCAGGCAATTTGCAGAATCATATCTCAATTGGTTAATCATACCCTTCCTTTCACTTGGTTTTTGAAGAAGGACGTTCATTTTATATGTGATGAGGAATGCCAAAAATCTTTTGAGTCGATCAAAACTTTTTTGGCCAATCCTCTTGTATTATTGGCAGCTATACATGATAGACCCTTTTTTCTCTACCCTTTTGCATCACCCTACACTTTGGTGGCCTTGCTCACTTAGTATGATGATGCTAGGAAAGAGAGGGTGGTCTACTACATTATTTATATCTTGGATGATTACGAAACTCATTATTCATCCATGGAAAATAAATGTCTTACTCTTGTCTTTGCAATGTAGAAGCTGAGGCACTATCTTCTTCATGATGAAACACATGTCATTGTAAAAAGTGACCTTCTTAAATAGTTGTTCTCCAGTGCTGACCTTATTGGGAGATTAGACAAATGGATAATGCTGCTTTCTAAGTTTGACATAAAATTTTTTAATCAGAATTCAATAAAGGGTCAAGCAATTTATGATCAATTAGTGAATGCTCCTTCATCTCACTCATTCCCAAGTTTGGACTTATTTCCTAATGAGAACATTTTAGTAATCAATCATGACCTTGTGTGGAAAATGTATTTCGATGGGTCGAGATGTTAGATTGGATTCAGAGTAGGCATAGTTTTGATCTCACATGAAGGTAAGCTAGTTCCTCTCTCCTTTCGATTGGACTTCCCTTGCACCAACAACATCACTGAGTATGAAGCCCTCATTGATGGCTTGCAGGACACAATCACACTAAAAATAAAACATCTCTATATACATGGTGACTCTAAGCTTATTGTGAATTAGATTACGAGAACCTATTAGGCTAAGCAAAGTAAGCTATCTTGGTATTAGGATCTTTCTTTTTCTTTTCTTAATCAATTCTCCTCCTTCACAAGAGATAATGTTCCTAGGAGAGAAAATCAACACGTAGATGTTGTGGCAAGTGCCTCCTCCCTAGTACCTTTAGATGAGGATATGAAATAATACCACTTTGCGTTTTAGGTCCTTCAATCTCCTATTATTTTTTATCAACTTGAATTTGATGCTCTTGTGTTTTCTCATGTAGACTTGGTAGAATGTTTTTCTAACATCTACAACTATTTCAAGACCAGAAACTTTATTGATGATGCGACAAAAATAATCTCACTCATATACAAAAGCTTTCAATCTATTACACTATCTTGTTAGATGTTCTCTATCAAAAATCTTACATCTTTCTTCTTTGATGTCTCACTAAAGTGGAAATACCCCTTGCTCTTAAGGAGGCCCATTTAAGCTCTGAGGGTGGACATTTCGGTGGTAAATCCTTGGTGCAAAAACTAATCCACATGGGGTACTTTTGGAAAACGATGGAATAAGACTCCTTCAATTTTGTTAAAAAGTGCATGCAATGTGAGCAACATAGTCATCTTATTCATGCTCCTACACAAGAGTTACAAAACCAGACCTCTCCTTGGCCATTTACAAAATAGGGGTTGGATATTATCAAAAAAAATATCACCTCCTTCTAAAGGACACACCTTTATCATTACTGCTACAGATTACTTCATGAAGTGGGTCGAAGCCATCCCAATTTTCTCTACAAACCCTGAAGGTATTTGTAGCTTTCTTCTAAACAAAATCATTGCTCATTTTAGGCTTCCTTCTACACCTGTTTTTGTCAATGGTACGCCATTCAAGAACAAGGAAGTAAATAAATTCTTGGAGAAGTTTCACATTCAACATAGATTTTGTACACCATATTATCCACAGTCTAATGGCCAAGTAGAAGCATATAATAAGACTCTTGAGCTCATTCTTTGTAAAATAGTAAATAAACATGGTAAGGATTGGAATTTTTAGTTAACATATGATTTATGGGCCTATCACATGAGTTTTCATATGGTAAATGGAACAACGCCCTACAACCTCATGTACAGTGTTGAAGCTATCATGGCCTTAGAGTTGGAAATTTTTTCTTTGTGGGATTCCCTTAAAGGGTTAATTGATGATGAGACTTACCAGGCTAATCATTTACATTAGTTAGAGATGCTTGATGAGTGCTGATTATAGGCCCTTGACCATCTTAAAGCTTATCAACGATCATTATCTAGACAATTTAATCAGAGTGTACTTCCTAGAACTTTCAAGGTAGGTGACTTGGTTCTCTATGAGAATTAGAGAAATGTAAATGTGCCACCTGATCAAAGGGGAATGTTTAGTCCTAATTGGTTGGGCCCTTACATTGTCATCTTCATTTATGGCTCAGGTGCTTATGGGTTGTCATCTATGGATGGGACACCTCTAAAATAACCCGTTAATGTAATGCATATCCACCAATACTATGTGTAGTGTTTAATGTGTCATATGTGCAATGTTCACCCTTTAAGGGTTGTAGCATTGCATATGTTGACATCCTTCATTAGCACATTGTGAAAAAAAAATGTTTTATGATGCAACCATGTGTGTGTGAGAGAGATACATACATACCTGTGCTTTGTTATTCTATGTATCCATGCATTACATTACATCTTTGTAGGAAATTAGATCGTCATTGTATTTAATTAACATATATCCATGTGTGTTCATTAAATCATGATAAAATCTAATTTAAACAAACATCCATACACATATAAAATCCATAGCATCAAGATACATGAAAGTAAGGAACATACACATAAAATAAAGAATGCAATAATAAATGTCAGAATTAGCATCTCATGTATATATATAAATATTGAATGTCATATACATGTATCGTACCACTATCGTCAAAAAATGAGTGGCTTCTATATACATGTATAAGTTTTTATACAAAAAATGATTTACAAAATATGTATCACAACTACAAAAATGATATACAAAAAGAGGTTCTCTATGCCTTGGGCATGTGGATCTCAGAGCCCTCTAGCTTTGGCTGTGACTGTGGTTGGGGGCGAAGCTACTTAGTGGAGATCAATCTGGAGTAGTGTGAGCATGAGACAAATATTGCTTTGTGCATCCCCTTGATCTCTCCCTAGAGAGAATATTTGCATGCAGACATGGATGAGCTCCTGTTGTAGTTGTTGATCACCTACCAAGATCGCTACTATCGGCTATCCCACAAGGTCATCGAGATGGCTCTAAAGGGTGTCATGCACCTTCTTGGAAGTATCAGCCCTTGTCACAGTTGTGTCTTGCTCAACGAGTGTCATTCGTAGCTCCCTGATAGTTGATCCTACTACCCTTGAAGCATGGTAGTGTCTATGATCCACTGCACTATCTCCACCTATCCCTCCTCATAGGTAGTCTTTAGATGGGCTACCAGCTCAAAAAGGTGGATGTGACATCTTGTTGAAACCAACTGGTAAGCTTCTAGGACTGATCCCTAGGTAGGCACAAAAAGGGCCACCTCTAATATGCATTGAGAAAACAACCTAGTACATCCTTGGGTATCCATTGCAACCATAGAAAGAGAATGTATATCAGTACCACGAAATGTATAGATACTAAAACCAAAGTATAATGTACATGTACATGAGATAAAAACTAAAGAGTACTAAAATGAAATAGCATAATCAATTGTCATACCTAGATCCCTTGGCTGCCAGAATGGATCAGGGGGAGGAGGAGCACTAGGCCCTATGCCACTAGTGTTAGGAGCTACCTTGGGAACTACAAGATTTGATGTTGAGATGAAGGGTGGGGTTGGTGGCATTGATGAAAATGGAGTGGCTCATGGAGGAGAGGACATCCTCCACTATCACCTCATCCTTAGTGAAACTAAATTGACCTCCTTAGCCTACTCCTACTACTTTGGTTGGACCTCCTATTGCTACTCCTCCTGCTCACCTCCACTACCTCAGTGCCTCTGCCTCTACCTAGGTGGATTTGGTGACACATCCCCCTATAAATCAAGATCCCCCATGGGGGCATCCATTGAAAACATAAGAGCAGGATAGTGCACTGCCCACCAGGTCAAAAAATATCTGGCTACATTGACATTGTCCATCATGGTCATCGCTAATAGATCCACATTGTTGGCCTTGTCATTAGAAAGGAAGATGTTTGCTATAGTATTATGTAGATAGTCTCATGGATTTTTCGTGCTCCAAACAACTCAGGTATATGTAGGGACAACAAGGGGGAATAGTTTGAATCTGCCCATGCTACCACATGACCCGCCTCTAGTAATGTGGCATAATGACAAAATTAGTATGATCGATAATGAAGTGGTCACACTACAAGTTTCAAAGGAACCTACCATCATCAACCCACCAAAAATACTGGTGGGGTCTCCATCTAATATAGTCTAGCATCAATGTTTCAAACTGCAACCACCAGAAATGCAAATCACCATGTTTCCAATGCCATGTAAGCTCGTACTAGTGAGCCATGGGTATGGAATAATCTTGCACTTCGGGAAAGCCCTCTAGCCTCATGCAGGTAATGTGAGTGAAATCTCACATGTGCAAGAGAGTACATGTAGTTAGGAATTGGTAATCATAGTGGATGTATCGCCTAAGCTCCTAGTACAAATGCTTAAGCATACTACACCCCCATGCAAAATAATTACGCCACTACCATCGCCCGAATAGTTTGGATGAGGCCCCTATGCAGGTGAGAGCCTTACTCATCTATGGTAACCTGGGTGACCATAGTGACCACCATGACATGGAATATTAGGGGAGTAGTGGATTGGCCCTACTCGAACCACCAGATATTTATGTGCCCAATCCCATCCCCACTATCTATCTAGTCAAAGCAGTATCAGACACCATTTGATTTCTCCCGTTTCAAGCATGTTTCATCTAAGTCTACCTATCGATCATGGATGGGGAGACTGAGGATATAATATAAATCCTCTAAAGTAACGCTCATATCTCTAATGGACAAGTGGAAACTCAATGTGGTGGCATCCCACCTCTCCATAAGTGCCATCAACATCCTGTCATGGCAAAGCATCTATGGGATAGTGTAAACATGCCAGAGATAGACACACTCTAGGTGTGTGACCTCCTCCTCAGATAGGAAGTCCCTCTGGTCTCTAAGTAGGCACAACACCCACCCACCAGGATGCTCCCTAATCTCAGGATAGTCCTATGAAAGAGGAAAAAAATTGAGTTAGTACATTGCTGACTAGAAAAAATTAAGTTAAAAATCTTAAGGGACATGTGCACTCTACGTAGATGTCTATGCATCGTGCAGGTGTCCTGATCCACCATTAATGGTGAAGGGATGACAACATTCCCCTGGGATTATAGTGCATCATTGGAATGAAAGCACTAGTCCTAGAAACCAACATGCATGGATCACACATGCACACACCTAGGATTCCTATGTTACTCAAAAATAAAAAATGTGTGCTAAAAATAATTTAAAAAATGAAAATCAAGGGGTTTTGAGGCCTACTTGGTCCACCTCGAGACCGTTGGTGATGTCTTCCCATAGCTGGTCCAACTTGGGCACCTCATACTCTCATCTGCTCAACATTTTGATGAATTTTCTCTAACAAAAGTCAATAAAATCCTTGTGATGAATAGTACAAATGACCCTTCTTGAGGTCCACCTAGGTGTTTTCTTTGATGTTTTTTCACTTGATATGTTGCCATCAATGACAAAGGGGGATATTGTTGCAAGTATGAAGGTGTTGTTATTGATTTCAACTAGTTAACTAGTTGCCAACTAGTTGCTATTGTCATTGATGTCATGAATGTTGGTTATTGGTTGTATATGTCAAAGATATTGAGAAAAATGTAATAAACATTGGTTGTAGGTATTTAATGCTTTCTCTAGTTTTTGCTTCAGAATTTTATGCTATGCTAGTGAGTATTTGAGGTATTGATCATGGCTATTGGAAGTTGTTATATCTAGCTTTTGGGTTTTTGGATCATTGTACAGTGTGAGATATGTTTAGCTGTGAACTGAGCTTTTCTATGTATCTAGTTGAGGACTAGGAGTAATGTTGTTGCTATGTATTTCTTCTTTTTTGAGTCTTATGACTTATGGTTCTTAGGATAAGTTGATGAGGTCATGTTCAAGTTAATTTTTTTGATCGAAAAGATTGGATCATGCTAAGGTTGTGTGTGCTTAATTGATTTATTTGTTTTATACTAGTTTTGTCTAACCTTGTGTTAAACACTACTTATGAAGATCATGGAAGCATGTTGAGACGTGTTGGGAATTATTTAGTTCCTTGTTAAGTGTGTTTTTGGGTTTCCCTCATTCTAATTCTACCATAGAATGTTTTTGCGCCTACCTAACTTAAATTTGTAAATGGAAATGGTGTTTGGCTGAACTTTGGATTGGCTTCAAAGTTGAAGATGGTATAAATACAAGTCAAGATGTTTGTGAAAAAAATATATGAATGAGATACATGCAAAATAAAGTGTGTGGTTGAGCAAGTCAATGCAAAATCTAATTTCAAAGTTTCTAGAAGTAGTGAGCTGAAGGTGTACTCTATCATTCAAGCATTTCTACAAGTTTTTGAGTGAATTGTGGTGGAAATCTCTATTGCATTGAGATTGTTTTTCTCTCTGTAACAAATATCTTCTATCTTCTTTGTATCTATGTGGAAATGAGGCCTCCAAGTGGTTAACCCTTGTTGTATAGTGAGTCTTGTTCCACACAGTAAGTCTTGTTCTAGCAATGAGCCTTTGTATTTGGTTTTGATATTCTCTATATTATGAGCTAATCCTCACCATGGTTTTTTTGTTATTGTATTTTCCACGCAAATCTGGTGTTGCTATGTTTATGGATTTTTCTTCTTTCAGTTTCTCCATTTACACTTAATGATTAATCACATTAGAAAAGTAAAGGATTTTTGAATAGTAATTGATCTAACCTCTGTTAAAAGTTTTAAAGGTTAAAATTGCTACAATTGATTCACCCCCCTCTCAGTTGTCTAGTTCAACATTTCATATTTTATGTGTTCAATAAATTCAATTATATATACATTAATTTATGGATATGTTGCATCTATAAAAGTATGAAACCATCCCCTCTTTGCATTTACACTTACATTTTCAAAGACACATGTACATATATATTTCTTTATTGCTATGTTGCATGTACTCTTGTAGGAAAGCATCCACTCATTGTGTTTAAATTTAAATTTTCAAATACATATACATACATACATACATATATACATACATACATACATACATATATATAATTCATGATATGTATGTATGCATATATATCATTTTTATTAAGTGTTCAAATTTCTTCTTCTATGTTTAGCTTGTTGGAAGACTGAAATCACTGAGATGGGGAAGGGGTGAATCAATGATTTATGAAAGTCACAAATATTTTTCAAGAACAAGATTGTAAGTTTGTTTTGAGCCAAGAAGACAAATGACAGAATGTATTTCAAACTTGAAATTTAAATCAAGACACCAAAGGACAAGTTAAAGAACATGTTTTGCTTGTGCATAAATAGTAGTGTATTTTCATGAACTAGGAATTTGAACATGAAACTTTAACAGAAGGGAAATGAAACATTTTCACATGTATTAGAGCTCATTTTTAAATCATAACTTTTTATAAATGAAACCTAACATATATATATTGGTAGATGTGAATTCAATATATATTTGGTGACACATTTAAAATAGACATTCTATGCTTAATATGTTGACTTAAACATTGACACTGATGCAAGACTAAAAATTATCAACATTTAATGCAACTGATGGCATATTGAGACCAAACAAATCAGAACAATCTCACACAAAAACATCACATAACACCAAAATTTGTCCTGAGTGGAAAAAACCTCTTAGGGTATAAAAAACCACTTGAAAAATCTTTCCTTTATTCACTTAGAGCACCAACTATTTCACATTTAGGAGCACCAACTCCTTTACAGATTTAGGAACACCCATTCCAAGGAGCACCAACTCTAGGAGCACCAACCCCTTTACAAGGTAAGAAATTATAGCATTCTATCAAAACCCTAAAAATGCAATTATGCAACCCTAGAATTGCAATAGAAGACTATGAAATATTTTCAATAAGCCCATTGAAGAATGATGTATATCAACATCTTCTCAAATAATAAATAATTTTTCAATATAGAACAACTTTTTGTATCACTTAAAGACTACCCATGAAATCTCCTCTTCTCTTCATCGATACATCCTCAAAAATTACTAAAGACCCTTCTTTACATAATCTCTACATATAGTTTTTATAAATGTAAAAACCATCTTGAGTTAGGGTTTTTGAATAATAAACCCTTTTACCAATTTTCAACTAAAACTAGATAAGTATTTAGTTATAGCCCGAGAGAAGAATCATCAGGAACCCTACAAAATTGTTAACCAACCTCTTCAAAAAGATTCCTTAACAAAAACATTATCAACAAATTATTCACAAAATCAACATCATTAATCTTCTCTTTAACTAATAGAACTAAAAACCCATATTAACAAAATTTGCAAATAAATGATGGAATAAACTAAATGAGTAACATGATAACCTATCAAGATGTTCCCAATGACCCAACATTGTGTTACCTGGTTCACGGTGGGTAGAAATTAGAAACTAACCAAAGAAATCTTTGAGCCATAACTGTCTAGTTGTGTACTTCATTGACTGAGCTTCCATATCTACCTGGCGACACCATTCTTTCACACTCTCTTAGTTAAGCTATTCTCCATCTCACAGTTGAATACACTATAAATCAAACTCTCCACGCTATTCTCAAGCTCAAACTGACCACTTTCCATGTTGGCTAGCTAAAAAAAAAGGTCTACAAGTATTCCAATGGCGGCTAGGGTTCCAAACCCTAAACATCATCATAATGAAAAAAACATCTTTCTATTTACAAGACTTTTTAGAAAATCATAATCATTTGAAATCCAAAGTATGCACAATGATTTTTTATTTTTTTTGAAATCCATCAAAGACTATTTGTCGGTGAATACCATGATAGGCACTGCAAAAAATTACCAACAAAATAATGACTAAACATGCCACTAAATATAGCATATGAAACCTGATGTCTTTACCACACTTTAATCATTTCCATGTGACTTTTTTCAAAGTCAATTTAAATTTAAGTGCAAAGTGACCAATTGCATATGTTCAAAATGATTGAGTTTAGCAATACCAATCAATAATAATGTTGTTTGATACCATTGATCTTTAGAATAAGCTTTATTAAATATTTCAATAATATTTTTCCCGATGCCAAGGTAATCAACAATACAATGTGCCAAAAGGAACCAATTAAGGTTTATAATGTATGCCACATTAAATCAATCAAGATGATTATGAACACTTCAATATTGATTATCATAGCACGATCCATATGGAAATGTCACCGTATAATTCCAATGTAGAAACCATTTACACAATGATATTGCCAAGTCAAAAGGCCATGAGATATGCAATAGAAATGTGCATAATCAAACACATTAAAATGTAACATGTAATACCAAATAACCTTAGTCACCTAAGAAATAATTTTTTTGTCAAACAGAACCTACAAATGATCAATCATAATATGATCAAACAACCTCTAACATGCAACCTCAAATGGAACCTTCAAATGATCCTCAATAACCTGGGTCAATTCCTGAATAATCTGGTTAGTCCAACATAATCATGAACATTGAAAGAACATCATGTAGAGTAGATCCAAAACTAAAACCCATGTCCACAAAAATAGATTCCACAAAGTATCATTGCCAACATCAAGAACATATGTCATCATGTAAACCCTAACTTGTAGCTTCCTAAAAGATAATCATTGTTAGTACCAACATGCATATATCAAGAGTATCAAAAACCCATAGTCAAATGAATCATGTTGCACACTGAGTTAAGTAAAACAATATGACATCATATGTAAGATCATGAACAAGAATGTATCCTATACCAGAGTTCCATACAAAACCTAAAAACCATACATACCAAAATTCGGAAACCATAGATGCCAAAATCCAGAAACCATCATATACTTTTGAAATCAAGGATAAAGAAAAACAATTGAGATCCAACAAAATCCCCCTTTGTCCTTGATGGAAAAACATGTAAGCTCTCTCCCCCTTTTTTCCTCAATGACAAAGAATGAAAGAGGAGAATATGAGATGCCAAAAAAACTAAGAAGCTAACCAATTAGTCAACACATAAACCAACTGCAAGTAGAGGGATATATTAGTAAACTAAAGATGCAAGAGAGCGGTGAATGAAAGATATAGAAATAGGCTCCCTATGTAAAGAATAACTATGACTATTACTATACTCATCAACTTGTCACCTTAAAAACATTAAACATTTTTTATGAATTCCAAACATGAAAACTTGCTTTACTATCACCATACTTGTAAGATTTGTCAATCTATCAAGCTGAAAGCTTTTTCCACCATTAGAGACAATTGCAAACTAACCATACAATCTTGATACACAAGATAACACTTTGTCAATGTTGTCCTCAATGTTTCAAAATACTGATCAAGTAAGCATTAGCTACTCACTGGATTGAGAAAAGGTACTTAATACATAATCCAAGAAAGAATCACATGTATATAGCCATTGTATGAGATACTAAACCATTGAGTGCAAGCAACACCAACTTCAACATAAATTAGCACCACTTTCATACCAGAATAAGAAGCATGACTAGACAATGTATAAGCAAATGTGTGAACTTACTATTCTTGTGTACTGTCTCAATCATGAGAAAAACTTCTTGATAGCATATGAAGATGGCATAACAGAGTCAGATATTAATAAAATGTACCAGATATTGTCTAAACTTACCACACAAGTAATATATGACAACAGTATGTCAACTAGAAATTGGATGACAACAACATGTCATCTTCTTTGATACCAAAGAATATATAGACCAAAATGTTTCACAAGTGATATGCATAAATATTCCTTTAATCTTCATCCATACCAACATATTAAGGCATTTAGACCACAAAGCTTTAGCCATTTTCATGCAATATATCCATCTATTAAGAGCCAAACAAGAATCATAAATAATTAAAGTACTCAAACTTACGGTCATGATCCAAACATATTGTCTAATGCAACCAAGACTACTACTAATCTTTATCCATTGTCAATCAAGATCCAAATAATACTACAAAACAATTACTGAATCAATGCCAACAATGCCAAGCTGAAACATGGATATAAGCATGAAAAGCTCTTCCACAATAGACATTAAAGCCTTATGATGGATGGTATACATCATATACCGAGTACCAATTCCAAGACTAATCCATATCACTGTGTAACTATTACTTGTTCATAAACCTCAAGATACAAGTAGCCAAAGTAATAATTACTTGTGTCAAGTCCATAATAGACTCCCCCTAAGTCTTTTCTTCTTCTCAGGACCTAGATGGCATCACATGTGCAAGTACTGCACAAGGAGTTTGCACACATTCATATTTATTGCTCTTCTTCTCATCCTGATTGCTCTTTCTTTTCCACAACAATGTAACCTTTTTTACTTTTTTGTTTAAAGTGCTTATTTTTCTATTAAATCTACATTGTTGTACTTTATGCCCAATGTTATTACATTTGAAACAAATGACATTATGATCTGAAACCAAAGAATGATAACTTCTTCTAGGAATTCTGTAAGAACTTTCATTATCATTCTTATCATTCCACCAATAGTTATTTGCGACATGACCAAATTTGCAACAGATATAACATATAGTGCAATGATTCTGATTTGACAAACTATAATCATTTCTAACATATCTTTCACAATCTCTAGCCCTATGTCCATAAACATGACATGAAGAGCAGTAACTATGGAATTGAGAATAATTATACCTTGTTGATTGACATTTCCTGATGGATGAGAAACCTGTGAATCTGTTAACAGCTTTGCTTTCTGTCTTTGGAACATGATTGTTCAAGTCTATTTTCTTCTTAGGAGTCTCCCTAACCTTTAAAAATTTTCCATCTTTGTTTGCAAATACTATTTCATGTTGAGACTCATCTTGAACTCTTGAAATTTTCCCTTTTTCATATCCTACTCATGTAGGATCTTTAGAATGCTTTTGTCTACCAATCATCTCATACAATAGATTAGTACTATGATCAAATTTCTGGTTTTTGCCTAAGTGAAGCTTGACACTTTCAAGCTCTTTCCTTAATGTAACTGCTTCACCTTCAAGGTTTAGACATTCAATATTTTTAACCTCCAAATCAAACCTTACAACATCTATTGTCTTTTTATATTCTTCAACTTCAATTTTTTGACTTATAATTATGTCATCTTTAAAAGTTAGTTCTTTCAGCAAGGAATCATTATCTAAACTTTTCTTCAATGAATTAACCTCATTTTCTAGTTTATTACACAATTTGATTCCTTGTCATTTAACTTGGATTCTAATCCCTATTTAGTCTTTTTTCTATCAATCATTTGGGCTTTCAGAAATTCAATAATCTTTTTATCATCATTATGATCTTGTATTACAACTTTATTGACATTGACACTTTCTTGTAATCATACCTTAAGATCCTGATTTTATTTTCCA
The DNA here is from genome assembly GCA_007258455.2 of Sequoia sempervirens. Classification (NCBI taxonomy): domain Eukaryota; kingdom Viridiplantae; phylum Streptophyta; class Pinopsida; order Cupressales; family Cupressaceae; genus Sequoia; species Sequoia sempervirens. The sequence goes on along the minus strand of VDFB02000003.1, from coordinate 144,860,659 downwards.
AGCCTCTTAAGTTCATCTAAGGTAACAAGTAGTTCTTCCTCCAAATCAACATCAAATTCATCACCTTCATATTCCTTTTCACTTACTAAGTGAAATTCTTCTTCTCCAACTATAGGATCACATTTAGTATTAATTGGCAAAGTTGCTACTTCACTAGATTTGAAACTAGTGTTTTTCTTTCGACTTCTATTTCTTTTGCACTTACCCATAGTAATCCTCTTATCAAGAGATTGGTTGAACTTAATGTGGTTAGGCTTATGCAAGGGTCTAGCTTTTTACACCAACATCAATCAAAATCAGACATGTTTTCATAAAACACATAAAATGTACCAACAAATAGAAATACCTTCTTGAACTTGTGATATATTCGACAAACTTCCAAGACCAGAATCAATCCTAGGTTAATTAGACCTATATGAGGACCCTACGCTCTGATACCAATTGTTGGAAGACTGAAATCACTAAGAAGGGGGGGTGAATCAGTGATTTATGAAAGTCACAAATCCTTTTCAAGAACAAGATTGTAAGTTTGTTTTGAGCCAAGAAGACAAATGATAGAAAGTATTGCAAACATGAAATTTAAATCAGGACACCAAAGGACAAGTCCAAGAACATATTTTGCTTGTGCATAAACAGTAGTGTAATTTCATGAACCAGAAATTTAAACATGAGACTTTAACAAAAGGGAAATGAAACATTTTCACATGTATCAGAGCTCATTTTTAAATCAGAACTTTTTATACATGAAAACTAACAGATATATATTGGCAGATGTGAATTCAATATATATTTGGTGACAAATTTAAAACAAAAATTATATGCTTAATATGATGACTTAAACATTGACAGTGATGCAAGATTGAAACTTATCAATATTTAATGCAATTGATGACATATTGAGATCAAACAAATAAGAAAAATCTCACACAAAAACATCACATAACACCAAAATTTGTCCTGAGTGGAAAATCCCTCTTGGGGTATAAAAAACCACTCAAAAAATCTTTTCTTTATTCACTTAGAGCTCCAACTCCTTTACAGATTTAGGAACACCCATTCCAAGGAGCACCAATTCCTCACTAATTTAGAGCACCAAATCTAGGAGAACCAACCCCTTTACAAGGCAACAAATTATAGCATTTTATTAAAACCCTAGAACTGCAATTCTGCAACCCTAGAATTATAATAGAAGACTATGAAAGATTTTCAATAAGCCCATTGAAGAATGTTGAATATCAACATCTTCTCAAATAATAAAAAGATTTTCAATATAGAACAACCTTTTGTATCACTTAAAGAGTACTCATGAAATCTCCTCTTCTCTTCACTGATACATCCTCAAAAATTACCAAAGACCCTTCTTTACGTAATCTTTGCATACATTTTTTGTAACTATAAAAACCATCTCGAGTTAGGGTTTTTGAATAATAAACCTTTTTACCAATTTTCAGCTAAAACTAGATAAGTATTCAGTTATAGCCCAAGAGAAGAATCATCAAGAACCCTAGAGAATTGTTAGCCAACCTCTTCAAACAGATTCCTTAACAAAAACATTATCAAGAAATTATTCACAAAATCAACATCATTAATCTTCTCTTTAACTAACAGATCCAAAAACCTGTATTAACAAAATTTGCAAATAAATGATGGAAGAAACTGAATGAGTAACATGATAACTTGTCAAGATGTTCCCAATGACCCAAAATTGTGTTACCTGGTTCATGGTGGGTAGAAAATAGAAAGTAACCAAAGAAATCTTTGAACCATAACTACTCAGTTGTGTACTTCATTGACTAAGCTTCCATAACTACCTGGTGACACCATTCTTTCACACTTCCTTAGTTAAGCTATTCTCTAGCTCATAGTTAAATACACTATAAATCAAACACTCCACACTATTCTCAAGCTCAAACTGACCACTTTCCATGTCAGCTAGCTAAAGAAACAAGTTTGCAATTATTCCAATGGCGGCTAGGGTTCCAAACCCTAAACATCATCATAATCATGAGAGATGGGTTCTTGTTGAACCACTACTCATGAAACATGGGTCAATGAGTTTGACTCGAAACTACACGGTTGAATCCTTATAGCAATATCATAATTTGACATGCTGGGGAAAAATACCTCCTACTTATCAATTGATGAGCTAAAGGGGCTCTATTATGAATGGTTCATAAGGAACAACACTTGCTGAAGGTTTTGAAAATGGGGTAACAACTCAAGCGGGCTTAACCTTGGAGAAAACTCCCTGGTTAAGCGCACTTGAGCTACAGCAGTACTGGGATGGGTGACCTCCCGGGACGGACCAGTGCTTCACCTCTGTGAGCATCACCTAGATGCAATGAGTGCTAAGTGGACCATTCAATATCATGAGAGATGGGTTCTTGTTGAACCACTACTCATGAAACATGGGTCAATGAGTTTGACTCGAAACTACACAATTGAATCCTGATAGCAATATCATAATCATCATCATAATGACAAAAAACATCTTTCTATTTGAAAGAAATTTCAGAAAACCATAATCATTTGAAATCTGAAGTATGCACAATGATTAAAAAAAATTTGAAATCCATCAAATACTATTTTTTAGTGAATACCATGATAGGAACTGCAAAAATTACCAACAAAATAATGACTAAACATGCCACCAAATATAGCATATGAAACTTGATGTCTTTACCACACTTTAATCACTGCCATGTGACTTTATTCAAAGTCAATTTCAATTTGAGTGAAAAGTGACCAATTGCATATGTTCAAAATGATTGAGTTTAGCAATACCAATCAATAATAATGCTTCCCGATACCATTGATCTTTAGAATAAGCTTTATTAAATATTTTAATAATATGTTGCCCGATGCCAAGGTAATCAACAATACAATGTGCCAAAAGGAACCAATTAAGATTTATAATGTATGCCACATTAAATAAATCAAGATGCTTATGAACACTTCAATATTGATTATCATAGCAAGATCCATATAGAAATGTCACCTTATAATGCCCATGTAGAAACCATTTACACAATGATATTGCCAATTCAAAAGGCCATGAGATATGCAATAGAAATGTGCATAATCAAACACATTAAAATGTAACATGTAAGACCAAATAACCTTAGTCACCTGAGAAATAATTGTTTTGTCAAACTGAACCTGCAAATGATCAATCAAAATATGATCAAACAACTTGTAACATGAAACCTCAAATGGAGCCTTCAAATGATCCTAAATAACTTGGGTCAATGCCTAAATAATCTGGTTAGTCCAACATACTCATGAACACTGAAATAAAATCATGTAGAGTAGATCCAAAATTGAAACCCATGTCCACAAAAAAAGATTCCACAAAGTATCATTGCCAACATCAAGAACATATGTCATCATGTAAAACCTAACTTGTAGCTTCCTGCAAGATAATCACTGTTAGTATCAACATGCATATATCAAGAGTATCAAAAACCATAGTCAAATGAATCATGTTGCACACTGAGTTAAGTAAAACACTGTGACAACCCCATATGTAAGATCATGAACAAGAATGTATCCTATGCCAGAGTTCCATACAAAACCCGAAAACCATATATGCCAAAATTCAGAAACCATACATGCCAAAATCCGGAAACCTTCATATACTTTTGACATCAAGGAAAAAAAAAACAACTGAGAACCAAGAAACTCGCCCGTTGTCCTTGATGGAAAAACACGTAAGTTCTCTCCCCATTTTTTCCTCAATGACAAAGGATGAAAGAGGAGAATATGATATGCCAGAAAACAACTGAAAATCCAACCAATTAGTCAACACATAAACCAGTTGCAAGTAGAGGAATATAGTAGTAAATTGAAGATGCAAGAGAGCGGTGAATGAAAGATATAGAAATAGGCTCCCTGTGGAGGTAATTTCAGAATAACTATGACTATAACTATACTCATCAACTTGTCACTTTAAAAACATTGAACATTTATATGCCAAAATGATGCCAATCCGGAAACCTTCATATACTTTTGACATCAAGGAAAAAAAAACAACTGAGAACCAAGAAACTTTGTCCTTGATGGAAAAACACGTAAGTTCTCTCCCCATTTTTTCCTCAATGACAAAGGATGAAAGAGGAGAATATGAGATGCCAAAAAACAACTGAAATCCAAACAATTATTTAACACATAAACCAGTTGCAAGTAGAGGAATATAGTAGTAAATTGAAGATGCAAGAGAGCGGTGAATGAAAGATATAGAAATAGGCTCCCTGTGTAAAGAATAACTATGACTATAACTATACTCATCAACTTGTCACTTTAAAAACATTGAACATTTGTGATGAATTCCAAACACCAAAACTTGATTTACTATCACCATATTTGTAAGAGTTGTCAATCTGTCAAGATGAAAGTTTTTCCACTATTAGAGACAACTACAAACTAACCATATAATCTTGATACACAAGATAACACTTTGTCAATGTTGTCCTCAATGTTTAAAAATACTGATCAAGTAAGCATTAGCTACTCACTAGATTGAGCAAAGGTACTGAATACATAATCCAAGAAAGAATCACATGTATATAGCCATTATATGAGATACTAAACCATTGAGTGCAAGCAATGCCAACTTCAACATAAATTAACACCACTTTCATACTAGAATAAGAAGCATGACTAGATAGTGTATAAGATAATGTGTGAATTTACTATTCTTGTGTATTGTATCAACCATGAGAACAAATTCTTGATAGCATATGAAGAGGGCATAACAGATTTAGATATTAATAAAATTTACTAGATATTGTCTACACTTACCACTTAAGAAACATATGACAACAATATATCAACTAGAAATTGCATGACAACAACATGCCATCTTCTTTGATACCAAAGAATATATGAAAGATACCAAATTGTTTCACCAGTGATATGGAGAAATATTCCTTTAAGCTTCAGTCATACCAACATATTAAGGCATTTAGACCACAAAGCTTCAACCATTTTCATGCAATACTTCCATCTATTAAGATCCAAACAAGAATCATAAAGAATTAAAGTACTCAAACTTAAGGTCATGGTCCAAACATATTGTCCAATGCAACCAAGACCACTACCAATCTTTATTCACTGTCAATCAAGATCCAAATAATACTATGAAACAATTACTAAAGAAATTCCAACAATAACAAGCTGAAACATGGATATAAGCATAAAAATATCTTCCACAATAGACATTAAAGCCTTATGATGAATGGTATACATCATATACAAATTACCAATGCCAAGACTAATCCATATCACTATGTACCTATTACCTGTTCATAAACCTCAAGATGCGAGTAGCCAAAGTAATAATTACTTGTGTCAAGTCCATAATAGACCCCCCCTGAGTCTTTGCTTCTTCTCAGGACCTGTATGGCATCACATGTGCAAGGAGTGCACAAGGAATTTCCACACATTCATTTTTATTGCTCTTCTTCTCATCCTGATTGCTCTTTCTTTTCCACACCAATGTAACCTTTTTTACTTGTTTGTTTGAATTACTTATTTTTCTATTAAATCAAAATTGTTGTAATTTATGCCCAATGTTATTACATCTAAAACAAATGACATTATGATATGAACCAAAAGAATGATAACTTATTTTAGGCATTTTGTAAGAACTTTCATTATCATTCTTATCATTCCACCAACAGTTAGTTGCTACATGACCAAATTTACAACAAATATAATATATAGTGCAATGATTCTGATTTGGCAAACTATAATCATTTCTAACATATCTTTCACAATATCTATCCCTATGTCCATAAACATGGCATGAATAGAAGTAACTATGGAATTGAGAATAATTATACCTTGGTGATTGACATTTCCTAGTGAATGAGAAACATGTGAATCTGTTAACAACTTTCCTTTCTATCTCTGGAACATGATTTTTCAAGTCTATTTTCTTCTTAGGAGTCTCCCTAACCTTGAAACTTTGTCCATCTTTTGTTGCAAACACTATTTCATGTTGAGACTCATCTTGAACTCTTCAAATTTTCCCTTTTTCATATCCTATTCATGTAGGATCTTTAGAATGCTTTTGTCTGCCAATCATCTCATACAATAGATTAGTACTATGATCAAATTTTTGGTTTTTTCCTAATTGAAGCTTGAAACTTTCAATCTCTTTCCTTAATATAACTAGTTCACCTTCAAGTTTTAGACATTCAATCTTTTTAACCTCCAAATCAGACCTTACAACATCTACTGTCTTTTTATATTCTTCAACTTTAATTTTCTGACTTATAATCATGTCATCTTTAAGAGTTAGTTCTTTCAACAAGGAATCATTGTCTGAAGTTTTCTTCATTGAATTAACCTCATTTTATAGTTTATTACACAATTCATCCTTGTCTTTTAACCTGGCTTCTAATCCCTCTTTAGTATATTTTCTATCAATCATTTGAGCTTTCATAAATTCAATAATCTTTTTATCATCATTATGATCTTGTATTACAACTTTATTGGCATTGACACTTTCTTGTAAGAGTACCTTAAGATCCTAATTTTATTTTCTAAACCTCTTAAGTTTATCTAAGGAAACAAGTAGTTCTTCCTCCAAATAAACCTCAAATTCATCACTTTCATATTCCTTTTCACTTAATAAGTGAACTTCTTCTTCTCCAACTATAGGATCACATTTAGTATTAATTGGCAAAGGTGCTACTTCACTAGATTTGACACTAGTGTTTTTCTTCTAACTTTTGTTTCTTTTGCAATTACCCATAGTACTCCTCTTATCAAGAGCTTGGTTGAACTTAATGTGGTTAGGATTATGCAAGGGTCTAGCTTTTTACACCAACATTAATCGAAATCAGATATGTTTTCATAAAACACAAAATGTAACAACAAACAGAAATACCTTCTTGAACTTGTGATATATTTGATAAACTTCCAAGACTAGAATCAATCCTAGGTTTATTAGACCTATATGAGGACCATGTGCTCTGATACCAATTGTTGGAAGACTGAAATTACTGAGAGGGGGTGGTGAATTAGTGATTTATGAAAGTAACAAATATTTTTCAAGAACAAGATTGTAAGTTTTTTTTTAGCCAAGAAGGCAAATGACAAAATGTATTGCAAACTTGACATTTAAATCAAGAAACCAAAGGACAAGTCAAAGATCATACTTTTCTTGTGCATAAATAGTAGTGTATTTTCATGAACCAAGAATTTAAACATGAAACTTTAATATAAGGTAAATGAAACATTTTCACATGTATCAGAGCTCATTTTTAAATCAGAACTTTTTATACATGAAACATTACATATATATATTGAAAGATATGAATTCAATATATATTTGGTGACACATTTAAAACAAACATTCTATGCTTAATATGTTGACTTAAAAATTGACAGTGATGCAATACTGAAACTTATCAACATTTAATGCAACTGATGAAAAATTTGAGATCAAACAAATAAGAACAATCTCACACAAAAACATCACATAACACCAGAATTTGTCCCGAATGGAAAAACCCTCTTGGGGTGTAAAAAACAAGTTGAAAAATCTTCCTTTATTTACTTAGAGCACCAAATCCTTTAAATATTTAGGAACACCCATTCCAAGAAGCACCAACCCCTCACTGATTTAGAGCACCAACTCTAGGAGCACCAACCCTTTACAAGGCAAAAAAATTATAGAATTCTATTAGAACCCTAGAAGTGCAATTCTACAACCCAAGAATTACAACATAAGACTATGAAATATTTTTAATAAGCCCATTGAAGAATGTTGTATATCAACATCTTCTCAAATAATAAACAGTTTTTTAATATAGAACAACTTTCGGTATCACTTAAAGATTACTCATGAAATATTGTCTTCTCTTCACCGATACATCCTCAAAAATTACCAAAGACCCTTATTTACATAATCTCTGCATATATTTTTGTAACTACAAAAACCATCTCAAGTTAGGGTTTTTGAATAATAAACCCTTTTACCAATTTTCAGCTAAAAATAGATAAGTATTCAATTATAGCCTAAGAGAAGAATCATCAGGAACCCTATAGAATTTTTAACCAACCTCTTCAAATAGATTCCTTAACAAAAACATTATCAACAAATTATTCACAAAATCAACATCATTAATCTTCTCTTTAACTAATAGATCTAAAAACCCGTATTAACAAACTTTGCAAATAAATGATGGAAGAAACTGAACGGGTAACATGATAACTTGTCAAGATGTTCCCAATGACCCAAAATTGTGTTACCTGGTTCATGGTGGGTAGAACCCATAAACTATCCAAGGAAATATTTGAGCCATAACTACCCAATTATGTACTTCATTGACTAAGCTTCCATAACTACCTCGTGACACAATTCTTTCACACTCCCTAAGTTAAGCTATTCTCTAGCTCACATTTGACTACACTATAAATCCAACTCTCCATACTATTCTCAAGCTCAAACTGACCACTTTCCATGTTGGGTGGCTAAAGAAATAGGTCTGCAAGTATTCCAATGGTGGCTAGGGTTCCAAACCCTAAACATCATCATAATTAAAAATATATCTTTCTATTTCAAAGACTTTTTAGAAAATCATAATCATTTGAAATCCAAAGTATGCACAATGGTTAAATTTTTTTTTGAAATCCATCAAAGAATATTTGTCAGTGAATACCATTATAGGAACTACCAAAAATTTCCAACAAAATAATGACTAAACATTCCACCAAATATAGCATATGAAACCTGATGTCTTTACCACACTTTAATCATTGCCATGTGACTTTATTCAAAGTCAATTTCAATTTGAGTGCAAAGTGACCAATTGCATATGTTCAAAATGATTGAGTTTAGTAATATCAATCAATAATAATGTTGCCCGATACCATTGATCTTTAGAATAAGCTTTATTAAATATTTCAATAATATGTTGCCCAATGCTAAGGTAATAAACATTACAATGTGCCAAAAGGAACGAATTAAGGTTTATAATGTATGCCACATTAAATCAGTCAAGATGCTTATGAACACTTCAATATTGATTATCATAGGAATATTTGTATAGAAATGTCACCTTATAATGCCCATGTAGAAGCCATTGACACAATGATATTGCCATGTCAAATATCCATGAGATATGCAATAGAAATGTGCATAATGAAACATGTTAAAATGTAACATGTAAGACCAAATAACCTTAGTCACCTAAGAAATAATTGTTTTGTCAAAGTGAACCTACAAATGATCAATTTAAATATGATCAAACAACCTATAAGATGCAACCTCAAATGGAGCCTTCAAATGATCCTGAATAACTTGGGCCAATGCCTGAATAATCTGGTTAGTCCAACATAATCATGAACACTAAAAGAACATCATGTAGAGTAGATCCAAAACTGAAACCCATGTCCACAAAAAAATATTCCATAAAGTATTATTGCCAACATGAAGAACATATGTCATTATGTAAAACCTTACTTGTAGCTTTCTGAAAGATAATCACTATCAGTACCAACATGCATATATCAAGAGTATAAAAAACCCATAGTCAAATGAATCATGTTTCTCATTGAGTTAAGTAAAACACCGTGAGAACCTCATATGTAAGATCATGAACAAGAATGTAGCCTATGCCAAAATTCCATACAAAACCTGGAAACCATACATGCCAAAATCCATAAACCATCATATACTTTTGACAACAAGGACAAACAAAAACAACTGAGAGCCAACATAGTTACCAATTGAAACTTTATAAATTGATACACAGTGAACATATATATGTGTATAGAAACATATGAAGAGTAATAAAAAAATATGTACTCTTGTGTATTTAGTTTCCAACCCAAACTTAGAAATTTATACAAAGTGGACACACACACACATATATATATATACATACACACACATGCATATATATCTATATATATGTATGTATAGATACATATGAAGAGTAATAAAAATTTAAGATGTTCTCTTCTATGTTCAACTACCAATCGAAACTTCAAACATTCATACACAGTGGACAAATAATATATATACATACATACATACATACATATATAAATATGATTTTCCAAGCCTTAACACTTGACAACATTAGGCATTTAACCAAAAATTATTTCACATACTACCTCTTCACCACCAAAGATGCATGCAATAACATTACAAAACTATTTGGATAGAACTACCATGATAGCAACAAACTTGAAATATATTGAAAGTTGTCAAATACATATACTATATAGTTGGGAAATAGACTTGAACAACATTGTAGATATTAAAGTAGGTGTGGATGTGAAAATCTGCATATGGTTAGCATGTTAAAACCAAAATAATCCTCAAAACCCCTATGAGATAATGAAACATGTTAGATATGCTAAGTGAGATATTAAAACAACAAGAAAAACCAAATAAGCATACAAACAACATGAATCAACTTCATCTCATAGTGGATTGGTGTCACATGTGCTATTGACCCTTTCCCAATCCTTGATCAAAGCTTAAGATGAAAATGCTATGAAGATGGTGGAGTGATGATGAGCAAAATCAGTTCTCCAATGGAGAGTGACTTTGCATGAGTGATTGTGAAGGATTTGCTTTAGGATGAAGCTTCTCATTTAAATATTTTCAAAATGCTAAGTGTTGAAGAGAGACCAATGTGGGACTAAGATTGGACAAATGAAAGAAGGACACTTGTCAAGTGGTGATTGGTTGATGTATGTGCAAGATTTGGGAAGAGTGCCCATGAGAGGGAGAATTTGAATTCAAATTTTGCAATAAATTTTGAGAGGGGGACAAGAAAAACAGCAATAAATGCTATGTTGAAGGGACAAATCAACTTGCCATGTTGAGGGAAAATGAGGGTTTTTTTAATAAATCAATAAATTGATTTATATGTGCAAGTGGAGATATCTAGAGAATGCAAGTGGGTGAGATTAGTATTTAATCAGGGTTAGATTAAATAGATGATGATTATGCTGATTTAATGGTGCTTAGATGATTTTGACTTTTAGGACTTAAATATTTGATTTATTTAAATCAGAAAATGGTGGAATATGATTTGGGTTTGATTTAAATAAAGTCCTGATTTATTTGATGAATGGAATATGATTATGCATGATGTAAATTTGACATGTCTACATTTTTCCCCTCTTTGAAGCAAAGTACTTGTTGCATTGGTTCAAAGAATAACTTGCCGCGATCAAAATTCAAAAAACTTCTGATTTTTCGGATGCCCCAGGGGAAAGAAGTACAATGGTACATTGCCCCCTCGAGAGATCGAGTGAAAAGATTCAATTTGAGGGTTGATCTCGCGATAAAGAGGTTCAAAATGGATGGTTATGGATGACGATGCAAATGAGATGATTTTAAGATGATTAGAATAACAAATCTATATTATCCTAAACAAATTAAATGATGATATGATGTGATGATGGATGACATGGATGTGTGATATGTCGTGATTATGAAATGGATGATTTATGAGATGCTTAGACTAACAGATCTATATTATGATGATGATTATGCAATGCATGTGAAATGATCGATGTTTCCTATGATGTATGATATGGATGATATGTGGTATGCTGATAGTTTTGTGGATGCAAGATGGATGCAGGATGGATGCAGGATGGATGGATGCATGATGGACTATTCATGATGCGATGTTAATGCGGAAGTGAGATGATGACAAGAGGATCCAACAAGTCCATGATCTGAAGAGACTTTATTAGAGATGATGATGATGATAGATGATGATGATTTTCTTATCAAGGATTGGGATTTTAAAAGGGCTACTTACCTTATATTTGATTACACACATAGGTACGATGCATTGAGTTATAAAGAACCAGGATGGTGTTGTACCTAGTGTGATGGACTTTGACTCAACAAGCAGATAGGAGTATTCTTGTTCAAAGCTGACATACAGAAACCTTGCTAGGATGCACTTTAGAAGTTTTAAACACCTCAGACCAAAACATGGAAAGGTATAACCAATCAATGCAATAGTCAACAAGCTATCCAAAACATCCTCCATTCATATCTAACAAAGCAAGTATTCACCAAGTTATTTTACAAGAATGTCCAACAAGAACAACAAACAAAAGATAATGATCATTGCCCCATTCCTATCTCTCTAAATCCTTCGTTTGGATATCATCAAGAGGTCCTTGGAATGAGCACAATAAGATAAATCAAAAGAAAAGATCAAGTATACAAACAAGTCAATGTTCTTCATACCTCTAGCCAAAGGGATTTGTTTTGATAGGATAAGAATCCATGGTGATATCCAAAATGATGCCCATTGTCGAACGATATATCCTAGGACATGCATTGTACAGGATGATGATGGTTTGCTAAGTTGATTGATAGGCTAATGATATAAAGTTGACTGACATGTTTGAAAATGATCAAGACTTTTTTTGTTTTAAATATTTGTTGCTTCGATTTTGATTTTACGATTGAAGTTTGCTTTTGCTGACTATTGTGATTGTTTCTGTTTGTGTTGCCAAAGGATGAAGGTGATGTTTATTATGGATGATTGATTATTGCTGCAAGCGAGATGAGGCGATGGATTTTTTCAAATATTTGGATGTTTTTGACATTTTGAAATGTTTTGAGGCTGTTTTTGGATTTTGATGTTTTTTTGAATGTTTTTGGATTTTGATGTTTTTGAATGTTTTTGGATTTTGATGTTTTTTTTGAATGTTTTTGGATTTTGATGTTTTTCGAATGTTTTTTGATTTTGATGTCTCGGGGGCCAATTAGAGATTAACCTTTCCTACATTTAAGCTCGGAGACGACGTAGTTCAGAATTCAATGTTTTTGATGTTTTTCTAACTTTTTGAGTGTTTTTTGGATTTTTGATGTTTTGGATGTTTTTGGATTTTCGCATGATTTTGATGATTTCAATATGGATGTGTATGATGATATCAATGCTCTGTTTAGGATTTTGTTGAAGACCAAGCTAAGGTTGACTGATCAAATTGATGGATTGATGATGATGATAACATTGTTGAGGATGCACAACAATGCAAGGATTGATTGATCAGGATTGATGATGATAACATTGTTGAGGATGCACAACAATGCAAGGCTAGTGTTAAGCAACATAATGATTGGGAATGATATCCCCAAGATGATGATGGATTGATTGGATTCGATTGATCAGGATTGTTAAAGCTTGATTTGGAACACAAGATGTTTTGGATGATTTGATGTGATGTTGACATGAAAATTAGATGCGACTGACAGTGATTTCTTGGATTGATGTTCGATGAAAGTTGAAGACTGATAAGGAATTTCTTCTCATCAAAATATGCCATGGGCTAGTGATTCAGATGTTTTCTCACAAGTGGTTTGACCAGTTTAATTTCATGTTTTCCAATGTTCAGATCACCACATAAGTCAGAGGATATAGATCAATATTTATTCTCGAAGCAAGATGTACATATCTGCCCCCATTGTCTAGCAATGTATGGAATGTGATGGGATGGATGCTTGGATAGGTGTATGGATGGATGGATAAGGTAAGTACGCAAAGGATGCCAAGGATTATCTTGCGATAAGATAAGGTGCTTGGATAAATAATACTCATTTGGATAATGCTGCAGAGGATAGGATTAATGAAAATGGCTCATGTCAAGATGTTTACCATAAGCAAGTGTAAAGCGTGCACCAAAATTTGTCAAGATCAAGATAACTTGGACCATGGATGCAGATGGATAAAAAAATGGATTGGATAAATGGTTTATGTATGAATGAATTTTATTATGGATAAGATGGATGGAATGCTTGATTCATTACGGATTGGATGAGATGCTTTCAACTGAACTGGCGCACGTAGATGCTCGATTCCACACATGATGCCTGTTTGCTAGGTTTTCATCATGGTCTTGCCCAAAGCGCCGCCCATGCAGTTTTCACTCGAGGACAATTTTTTATCTTTACTGTTTTCAATCGTTTTTCTAATTTTTTTGGATTTTCATGATTTTTTGATTTTTTTGTATTTTTCTAAAAGATTTTAAGCTCATGCTGAATCACAAGGTGTTGCTGATGTAGATGCCCCTATCATGATGTGCCATCAATATCCTACTTGAAGGAGTTGCTTTGCTAAGATATGTGCACTTGAATGCAACTTTTGGGATTCTCGATCTGCTTCGTCGATACCAAGGTTAACTCTATCTCTGTGTGTACATCGCGATAAAGTGCCTTCTGAATCCTTATGATGAAGGGTCATTGCCAATACATGGTCAATGTAAGAATTGGATATTATGTGTGGAGGCATGGATGGAGTGTGTTTAGGGATAAGAGATGGATTGGTTGATAGTTTGGAACCTTTGACTCTCCAAACTTGGGAAGATGAGAAATGATGGGTGGATACGAAAGTGTGCATGGAATTAGGACCAATTGCTTGATATACCTTGTACGTTGCTCAAAAAGCCTACTTTTGCTTTTGTGGACATCTTCGATGGATACTTTTCCCTCTTGTATTTTGCCCCATAGTTTCTTTGACTAATGGAGTTTGATAGGGATGATCTTTCTTTGTATTCTTTGGTATCCATTTGTATTTGGTTTGTCCATTATGCTTTCCAACTACTTTTTCTTTGATAATGTTCTTTGTACTTTGATTCAAATATTTCTTTTGATGCTGGTCCCAATTCATGGATGGGATGATGGGTGGATAAAGATTCATGGCGTGGCTGGTTGAAGTATTGACACTAGTTTCATCATAAAGACTCTTTGTGCTCTCTATGTTGATGCTTGCTTGAGATGAATTTTCCCCCAGTATGATGGTAGTAGTACCTTCATGCTTTGATTCTACTTCTGCTAAGAGCTCTTGTTTAGAATGCATTCTCTGATCAATGATCAATGTAGATAACATTATTTCCATTTGTTGCTCTGCTAACTCTAGATTATACTATTCTTTCTTATTTGCTTCCTTGAGTGGATAATGTTCAATATCTTTATTCATGATGTCCTCAGTCTGACTTTGGGACATATTTGATCTTGATGTTGACCACTCTGTTTGATTATAGGAATTAGTAATCTACTCTTTTTGTGTAACAAAATCTTGTTCTAGATGAAGATCATCTACGTGTCCATCCATAGAAAGCATCTCATAGGTAGATGGAGGAGTATGTGCTACATGAATATTATCGTCTTGCATAGATAGGAGAGTTTCCATTAGATTGTTGTAGTATTTTGAAGATACAAATTCTTGATCTTGGATGATTGCGGGGTTGCTTTCGACATGCTTTGGATCAAGTTCTTGACATGGATTAGTTTCAAAGGATGGATGGCTCACAAAGGGTTCTTGGATATCTTCATTAGGAATGGGAAGTGGTTCAATATCCTCAAGTTTCAAGTTCAGGGTTCCTTCAGTATTTGTAACCATGAGGTCGAAGGGGATCAACATGTTTTGAAAAGGACCATTGCTAGACTTTGGTGAAAGATTTTGATCATGCTTTGGAATAAATTCTTGAGATATGTACTCTAACTCATAAGGCGATGTAGAGAAATTTTCAACATGATCATAGGTGAACTGATTGTGCATTATGTCAATTGGATCAAATAATCCTAACACTCCTTGAAAGAGATCACTAAAAAGTGGCTCTTGATGTATGGTGAGTTGATCATCGGATGGGGTGAAAACATCTTCAAAGTGCTCATCAATGGATTAATCTTGATCCTTGTTCTCAACAATTGTCATTTTTTGTGTTTGTGCTTGTGTTTGTTGAGTAGCTTGAGAGGCTTGGGCAACTTGAGAGGAGTGTTTCACTTGTTGAGCTTGTGTTGCTTGTTGCATGGCTAGATATTGTTGGAATCCCTTTTGAAAAGCAGTTTGTAATGTCGCATTGTATTGGCTTGATGTGGTGGAAGTTGGTGGTGGTGGGGATGGTGGTGGATTTAGAATCATGTTGGATGTAGTGACAAGTGTTTGAGATACATTCGGAGTGATCATGGTAGTGAGGGTTTGAGATGTGATGGGTGTGATAGTGGTGTTTGGAATGATTGAAGGGATAGTGATGGTTGGAATGACAGAGGTGATAGGTCCTTGGGAGATCATATTTTAATTTGGGATCAATGTTGTTATTTGATTAGATACCATCTGTTGGTGCGATGTCGATGGTATATTTGACATGATGGCTTGATTGATGTTAGGTGGATTGATTTGGATGGAGTGATTGGTGCTAGGTAAAGGGGGAAGCCCTAAACCAAGGAATGATGTTGGTAATGGTGGTGGATATGTCTCTTGGCCCATTGACTCAACTATTTTGGAAAGTGCAGCAATTTGATCTAGCCAAATTTGTTCTTGATTTCGATCTTGACTCCCTTGAGATAGTTGATTTGTCTTTTGTTTAAGCAAATTTGTAGTGTGTACTTGTGTTTGATTTGGGATGACACTCAGATTTGGCATGATAGATTGAATTTGACCATTGTTCATATTTGGAATATTCGTATGATTTGAAAATGTATCCCTCCCAAAGTTTGCTGGATTCATGTTTCAAAAACTTGTACTTGGTACGTTCTCCTTTGGCATGTAGGGATTTAGTGGGATGACGTTTGTTTGAAGGCTCATGCATTGATTGTTTGGTTGATGGATTTGTAGGTTTGGATTTAAATCTCCCATTGGGAAATGTGCTCCAATCTTTGATTTGGGCATACTCACACTTGTTGTTCTATTGACATTTGTCGAAGGTAATGGTCCCATGTATGGACTTTGATAATTGATAGGCATTGCAAGGCTTTGAAGATTTAACTAATTTGGATTACCCAAGATGTATGGATCAAGTTTATATTCCATGTTCTTCTTGTGTTTTGACCTTGTTGCGAAAGTGACCTCTAAGGTTCTTAGGACCAATTATGAGATGAAGGATGAAAGGGGTGAATGATATGAGTTTTGAACGTTTAGGAACTTTGGATCAATGCTAGACTTAGGGCTTGATTTTGATTGTTTGATTTGGATGATGAACTTGTAAACCCTAAGATGTTAGATGTGATCTTTAGGATAAACTTGTTCAAAGGATGGTGTTTTTAATTAAAATGATGAATTGCATTCCCACACACCTAATTAAACAATTGACTTTGATTTGGTTTTGAGGATGATTTACCCAAGTCTAGAATGATGTTTTAAAAGCTCTAAAGTTGTTTGGCGGGATGGATTTTGTGTTTGAGAGATGGATGAAGTGTTTGATTTGATCCTAAGAGACTTAGAGAGACTTTGTTTACTAGGCCAAGGTATTGAAGAACACACTTTTCTCTAAGAGTAATCAAAAGACCAATATGACCAAAAGATATCAAGCACATGTGTGGGGTCCAATTTGTTATCTTTTTCTTAATGAGTTCTTTTTACAACAAACACACTTCTTGATTAGGTTTCAAACTGAATGTCCAATGTCACAACTTCTTTTCATCCCACAAAGTGCTATGTGGAAGTTCCAAGAAATTAGGACAAGGGTTGCCTAATGTTGACCTTTGTAAGAGCAAATTAAGATGTAAACCCAATTACTTAGAAACCTCTAAGGACATAATCCCAAGGGTAAGCAATAGTTCTTGGGTTTTGTCAAAGGTATTTTCTCTAACTAAGGGGTTTGAAATTCTGGTGATGATGTTGAATGATGGTTTTCCAATGTTTTCAATAAATGCACTATGTTTTCAAACAAGCAATGTAACATCCTAGCTCAATTGGTACGTTTTTCTTAGCGGGCTTGCCTCATGCCCTTCATAGTAGAAGAGATGATTTTACATGCAACCAAGGATAAAATATAAAGGTATGTTAAGAATGAAGTCTTAACCTCTATATTTCGACCAAGATCGGACATGGCAAGTAACTTCTTGGAATTTGAGTTCCAATGCACCACTTTGATAAACTCGTTGGATGGACTGGATGGCAACTACAAACAAGGTTCTTAATGACACAACATCGGGGACATGGCACCTTGCGAGCATCCAAAAGCCACTAAAGGCTTTAATCAATCCTACTAGGGGCTCTTATACATTTTACGGTAGTACCCTATTCTGAAAGACACTGTATGGCTAAGGCCTACATACCATGAGGACTTGACAGTTTAGTCTTATCCATTTGTATACCGGCCTGAATGAAAAACTGGTTGGAGTCACCTTCGAGTTCTCCTTTTGGATGTGTCTCTTAGGCAAGCCCCTCTAAAGGTAAACAATAGCAAGCAAGCACATTCGTGGTTCGATTGACCTTCATTTAGAAACAAAGGGAGAACACACGCAATATACCTAACTCACACTCGCACAAGATTTTGTTCAGTTTTAAGCCCAAATCAAAGTGTGGAGGAAATATTTTATGCAACTTAATGTCATCAAAAAGACTTTTGATTCTCAAGATCATCGTGAAGCGCGAGAGAAGCGCATATGCCTTTTTAGATGAGATTATTTTGCATAAAAGATTACAAAAAATGAAAAACACATGTTCATTTTAGCCTCAAAGCAATGATGACTTCATTTTAAGCACCAAAATCAAGTGTGAAGTTTGTCTTGTTCGATTTTAAACCAAATCAAAAAAGCTAGTAAGTTTCTAATGTTCAATTTTAGCCCTTTGCAACGAAAAATTGAAATGTTCTTTCTAGAGCCCCAAAGAAAAAGTGTGAGTTGATTCAAAACAGAAAATTAAAGCACAAAATGAAATCCTTAAGCATTTAGAAACGCTTTGTCAATCTTCAAATTTAATGTTCAATTCTTTCCAACTCTAAGATTCTTCAAATATTTCTTTCAATGCTTCAATTTTCAAGTTCCATGTGCAAACGGTATCTGCAAAAAAATGAAAAACACATGAAAATTAATTGTTAAGAACTTTAGGATATAACTATTGAAAGAAAATTAATTCCAACAGATTGGTAGTCAAATTGATAATCTTTCATTCTGTTTTCTAGCAATATAAGATTGTAAGCTCTAATCAATGCAAAAACATTTAAAAGTATTTGTGAACCCTGCTAAAAGTAAAGAACATTTAAAAAGTCAGCCTAATTTACTCTTCTGCAGCTCGATACCCTTGGATTCAAAATATTCCTAATTTGTAATCCTAAGAGGCCCTCTTACATAACCAGGAAATTTGTCACATAATATTTCATTTTTAGATCGACAGCATGGATAATAAAGTAAAACAAAAATAAATTAATTTAATCAATTTCTTCAAAGTTACACCTGCAACAATCATTTATGCAAAGCATCGTAATATTTGTAACTTTCCAAGCGTTGGTCAAAGGCATAAAAAATCAGGACCTCAGTGGATTTTATGATATTATACCTTGAGCTCAGTGGATTTTAATGCGCTAAATGTACATTCATTAATCTTTTACTTTTGAAAATTTCCATCATAATTACATGCCACAAAGTTTTCTTCCTAGTCACAAAGTTTTCTTCGAGCTCAGTGTTATGTGTACATGCCACAAAGTTTTCTTCCTAGTCACTTGTATCATTAGCATCCACTCCTTCTACTCCATCATTTGCATCACAATTTGTTGCATTGGTGAATTACTTGATGACATATTATGGATCATTATGTGGTGGGGATAGTATGGAAAGACCTTCATCCCCTTCACTAAAATTCAAATGCACCCCTAGGTTTAAATTTACATCTTTAAACCACCTCGATTACATTGTATGTGATGGTGGACTAAGACCTTCAATTTCCACAACCTCATTACAAGCTATTTGAATAGCGGGGAATTATCTATCATGTAGTTCAACATCATTATTCTTTATGCAATGTCCTTCTAATTAATTTTTTGCATTAAGGGAATTTTTTTTATTGAAAATTTGCACAAACTCACCAATCTAATCTTCATTAAAACCTACTAGCTTCAAACAAGTCTCCACTGCAATAAACTATGTGTCATCCTCAAACTATCATGTCCTTAGTTTTTTCTCCCATAATGGTTGATTTATATTTAACTACGAAGGCTTCACTTGGCATCATATCATTGTCAAGTGCATGCTAATTGAAGCACCAAAGTCTTGTTCTTCGAAAACCACTTATAATATTTACTACACATATTCAAATCTTGTGCAAAGGATTTTTGGCAAGAGTTGTCAACTCTTCCATTCCAATTTCAATTTGAGGGTGCATAGACATCCATACACTCCTTTGTTGTTTGAAGTAATTTTTGAAAGGATAAATTGCATTCACATCAAGAGGTTGCAACTTGTGGTTGGTATGTGTTGGTAACATGAGAAATTCTATGCCTATACACCTTGCTTCTTTGATTTTCTTGAAGACCATGTGGCTATCATGACCGTTGAAGACAAAAAGTGATCTAATTTTTGTGAAGCCCCACCTGAGACTGATATAGAAAAATGTTTGATCCAATTAACAAAAAAATATTTTTCCATCCATTCCTACTCTTGTGTTTCCATGCATGCCCTTGGATTATAGTTAGCAATGTAGTTTTTCATGTCTTTTTGACTTGAACAAGTAAAAACTAGGTATAGTATGTCTTGTTGCATTAATGCATGCTAAAAAAATGATCCATTCTATAATTTTTGAGATTAAATGCAGTAAACATCTAGACCCCATCCTTGCAATAACTCACATTCCACATTTTTTTCCAGCCTATACACCTATTTTGTTGCACTTCCATTTTCTGCGTGACCCATACTTGTGCTCATTATACAACTTCTCCAAGTTGTCATAGAAAGATGAGACTATCAAGAGGTGTAGAATAATAGCTTTGTCTTTTTCCACTCCTTCTATAGTGCTAATTATCAAATCAATATTCCTTTGATGAAAGATGACCCACCATGACCTCCCTAGCATCCCATTTGTGAATGTGTTAGGCCTTGGTTCAATAATTTAGGCCATCATTGATTTGAGTTGAGAGATTTGAAGGCCATGGCCAATATCAACCATTTCCTTGCACCATTCCACAATTTTAGCTTATTCTTTTTCATTAAGGATGGTTTGTGGCCCCTTCCTTTTCATGGTTGTAATTCCATTAAGCCACACCCTCAAATTGCTAGGTGGGATTCCCCACTTGATCATTGCACCCCTGATTGACATATGAATATATTCAACATTTGAAATTGTACTTTCCATGTCATACATAGTCCAATTTCTTGTTGAGATATTTGGAGACCTCATGTGCATGCCAATTGACTCGAGAATGTGAACATGTAGTTCCAAACCTACTTGAGTATTCTAAACAAAAGGTTTGGAACCTGAATCTTTAGTTGTATGGTCTACATTTTTTGAATTTACATCTTCATGGATGGGGATTGCTAGCTCTTCCTTAATAGATTATGGAATATTGAACCTCACTCCATGAGTAACTCTAATTATGCACCTCCCATTCGATCCTTTTCCCTTCTTCCTTGGTGCCATGATTTTTTAGTAAACTTGTATGTGAATTGAAAAGGTCATAAAAGAATCAATATTTTTTCAAATGATTGAAACATAACACAAGAAATGTCAAATATGTTGCAAGTATGAAGGATTTTTCATTCATTTCAATAGGTTGGTGTTGTCATTGATGTTGAATATGTGTTGAGGAATGTTGTTGAGGATATTGAGAAAATTGTGAAAAAGAGGTTGTTTTAGTTTGTGTGCATGTATAGTGGAGATATTAAGGAAGTGTTGTGAGTACATGGAGCTATCTTTATGTTTCAATGTATGGATATGTGTTGGAATGGTGTAATGTGCTAAGATGGTGTCTCTAGTACTTGGTTTCCAAGTTCTTTTGAGAAAAAATGATAAATAGAGAAAATAGTGTTGTGTAAATGTTTAGAACGTCTTAGGGATGTGCTCCATGTTTCTTCTAAGTTGATACTATGCCTATGCAGATTTGATAAGTTGTTCAAGGTTGTTAGTAGTTACTATATCTAGAGTTTTATTTTCTAAATTGCTGTGAAGAGTGAGATATATTCACCAGTGTGTGAACTAGGTTTTTAGTGTTGTTTTTTTGGTTTGGGAGAAATCTATTTGCTCTGCATTTCTTTGAATTTTTGTTTTAGGTTGTGTAGATCTATGAATTTTCTTATAATTTTTGTATCTTTCAAAATTCAAGGTTTCACTTGATTTAGTGTGGTTTCATGTGTCAGTGTGCATATAAGGTTATGTTTTGGATTGAAGTATTTATATGATGTGAGTCTGGAAGAAGTATTTTTTATATTTTAGGTGGTTTGTGGATTGTTCTAGATTGTGTAAAAGATATTTTTGTGGTCCACGTGTTGTCTTGATCAAATTGGAAGCATGCATTTAATAGTTTTATGGTGTTTAGCATGAGTAATGACTGACCTGGTGATAACACTACATGCGAAGCTTGTGGAAGTGTGTTGAGGTATGTTAGGGAATATTTGGGTCCTAACAAAGGATTTATATGGGTTGCATTCATTCTTATCCACCGCGGGAATGTTTAGGTTTTGACCTAATTTCAAATTAAATGTAAAGGATGTGTTGTTGACCTTGGAGAAAGTTTTCAAGGTTGAGGATGGTATAAATAAGAGTGGTTTTGTTGGAAGATCTTAAGATAGATGTGAGATAGATGTGAGTGATAAATGTGATGCAAATTATAGAAGTATAGATGTGAATTTGAGTAGAGCACTGTGAACTTCAAGTTTTGGACTTTTGAAGGTAGTGAGTTAGAGGTGTCCACAATATTTCATTCAAGGATGTGAAATTTTTGGAGCAATTGAGGTGGATTCCCTGTTTCATTTAGAAGTTGTTCTTTGTGTAACATTTCTCTTCTATCTTCATTTTTATTTCTATGGCAGTGAGCCCTAGTTGTGAGCCCTATTGGATAGTGTGTCCTATTCCAACAGTGAGCCCTTGTACTAGTTTTGCAATTAATTATATTGTGAGCTAATCCTCATTGTGGTTTTTCCATCATTGGGTTTTTCATGTAAATTTGGTGTTCTCTTTTGTATGGTGTTGCTATTTTAATTTTTGTTATCTTCATTTCATGATTAATCAATTTAACAGAATAAGGGTTTAATGAATTCTTGTGGATTTCATTATTGTTGAGGGTTTTGATGTTTTAATTGGATAAAATTAATTCAACCCCACTCTTAGTTGTCTTCTTCAGTCAACAATTGGTATTAGAGCAAGGTTCCTTAGAGAAGAGATTAATGACTCGAGGTAGATCTAGGATGGTGAACAAGTTGGATTTCCCTAGATTTGATGGCACAAACTATGCATTCTAGAAGAAAAAGATGGAAGGATATCTAACATATCATGGATATTGATATTGGAAATGAAATAAAGAATCAATATACTACACCTACAAATGGTTTGAGCATAAGTGATGAGATCGAGGCACATGAGGTAAATGCTAAGGAAAGATTTATTCTTGTGAAGTCTTTCAAATTCTGAATTGGTAAAAGTTATGAATATTAAGACTACTAAAGAAGTTTGGGATAAGCTTGAAAGAATCTATGAAGGAGATGATAAGGTTAAAAAATAAAATTTGTAGAATCTAAAGGCACAATTTGAGACCCTGCAAATGTCTAAAGATGAAACTATTAAAATCTACATACAGAGAGTTGATGAGATGGTAAGTGCTATGAGAGGTCTTGGTGCACAAGTCAAAGAACCTAGGGTGGTAAATAATGTTCTCAGGTATCTTCTTTATTCTTATAGTTAAAATGTATTTTCTATTGAGGAAGTTGAAAATTTTAATAATTATTTGAGAGATCAGTTGATTGGTACACTAACTTCATTTGAAATGAAAAACTTGGCTTGAGAAATGGTATGAAAGTAGAAGCTCTTTTAAGGTTGGAAAATAAGAAAAGATTGAAGATTTAGATGGAGAAGATCTTGATGATGTGGAAGCTAAATTTGTAAGAAGGATTAATAAAGACACTACTAATTACAGAAGTAAACCACCTTTCAAATGTTTTAGTTGTGGAAATATAAGTCATTATGATTCAAGATGTCCAAATAGAGCTGTGAACAATAAAAGTAAGGAGAACAAAGGAAATTTTTTTAAAATAAGTTACTATGTTAGAGAAGATGTTGGTATTTCTAATGATGAATTTGATTATGGAGATGATGAAAATGAATGTTTGTTATTGGATTTAAAATATGAATCTACTTCTACTAACTCTAAAATCTTTGTGAAGGAAAGTGTTCCAGAGAAGAATGATTAGGTTGAAGATACTTTGGTTTCTAATTTTCATGTTAAATAGGATAAGAACTATTGGGTTGTTGACAGTGGATGCTCTAATCACATGACTAGAGGCAAAAGTAAGTTTGTTAAACTTGAAAAGTATGATGGAGGATTAGTTAAATTTGGAGATGATTCAAGAGCTAAGATTTGTGGAATAGGTTCAACTAGTTTTGATCACAAGCATAATACTGAAGATTTCTACTATGTTAAACATTTAAGGCATAATATTTTGAGTGTTGGACAAATGTGTAGTGTTGATGACAATGTCACTTGCAGCAACAGTGCAGATAAAATCCTCATAGGCAAACCTCAAAGAATATATCTTTACTTGAAATACTAAATGAGGGAAACCTAAGGTAGTCCATGTAATAGGAAAATGTTAACTTAGCTTAATCCCAAAGCTCTAGTAGTCAGGTCTTGACCATACTAGGTTCACTCCAAGGTATGATATTGGTGTAGGAGTAGCTTGTCCATTGAATGCAATCAAAAGGAAAAATTTGTAAAATTGAATTTTCAAATGTAAAGGTGTGTAAAAGAGTCATATAAAGGTCAATTCCAATGTATTTAATTCCCTAATAGGTCTCTAGGTGGTCAAGAAAGAAAGTTTGCAAAAATGTAAAAAAATGCAAAAAAAGATGTAAAAGTTGAAAAACTTGTAAAAAGCAAAAAAAAACAAAGAATATGAAGAGTCAAGTGAGAAAATATAAGCTTTAGTCAATTGGGGAAGATTAAAAGCCTTCAAAAAGTCATTGTACATTGTTTTCAAGCAGATGGGAAGTTTGAATAAGAAGAAATTCATTTAGAAACCCCTGTGCATGCTTAAAATTTTGAATTTTCTATATTTCAGACTGATAAAATGCTGTTGCAGGTTGTTGTACAGATTTGTATGGAATTATTTTCATGGTTTAGTCATTTTTATTGATGAAACTATGATTCTACTTCATTTTTATTTTTATCTCATCGAATTTCATTGAGTTTTGAGTGTTTTATGTCCATTTCATTGAAGACAAGTTGTAGAATTAAGCCTCTGGGACAGCGTAGCAGCAAGTTTTTGAGGGATATGTTTCAAATTAACCCCACCTGCATGTAATATATGTTATATTAGGTTAAATTTTTTATCCAAAATAGGATTTAGGTTGTGGGTTGGATTTTTTATATAAAAGTTATGTCAAAACTACCTTGTTTGCTGCTCTCATAAAAGCATAGTGCAAGAATTTGAGAATATGATAAAATAGAGTTATAAGGAAGTGTATGTAGTTTTTTTCTGTAAAAATTATGATGGTTAAATATGTTTCATGGTCTGATAAGAGTTAGAAGTAATATTGAGTGAATGTTTGTCCTTTTTCCTAATTGAATCAAGTTGAAATGAAGGTTAATTTGGTAAGATGTGGTTGGTTAAGAGTTTCTTATGGTGTTTTTTATTTGGTTCAGTCAATTTGATGTTTTTTAAAATGTATTTGAATTTGATAAAGGTCTGGAATGTTGATGTGGTGATTTGGCTTATTGGTAGCCTTAAAATTTCAAGTGAAATTGAGGATTTTGTTGAGTTGATAAGTGAAATTGATGAAAAGTTTAGTGAATCAAAGATGCTTATTCAATTTGATATTCTCCAACTATGTTTAGTATAGAAGTTCCCTAGATGTTTAGTGTTTTAGGTAGATTATCTTGCATCAATTGGTATCAGAGTGAGCAAGATTCTGATGGTTTGTTGAATTGGTACTTTGTTGATGTTGAGTTGTTGAGTTTGGTTGTAAGTGATTGATCCATCTAAGTTGTAGAGAGAAGTTGTGAGTTTGAGTTGTGGTTGTGTGTAGGTTGAGAAGAACCGCGTTGCTACCAATAAAAGGTAGAATAAAGTTGAGAGAATTTGGAAGCAAGGAGGAACTTGCTTGGTTTGATGAGTTGTGCTGTGTTGTAGTAAGAAACAAATGGATATTGACTGAAGAAGTAGTTGATGTTGCAGCCTGAAGAGTACTCCACTGATGGGAGTAGTTGAGAAGGTGAAAAGCTGATTGGTCAAAGAAGGTCAAGGATGAATTATGAAGGAAAGAGGAAAGTTTGCAAGGATAGTCTTGTGTCCTTGGTTGAGGAAAAGTTGATGAGTGGTGAAAGGGTAGTCCCGTGTCCTTTTGAAAGAGAAGATGAACCTAATAGGCAGAGATGAAGATAGAGTTGAAGGAATAGAAAAAGATTCAAAGAGAGATGAAGAATCAGTCCAAGGAAGATTTGAAGTTGTTTTGCAGGTACAAGCAAAGTGGATACAATGTGTGTCCAAGGGACTTGGAAATTTTTTGTTGGTTGGTTGTATGGTGCAGGAGCACCTTGTCCATTGAATTCCATCAAAAGGAAAAATCTATAAAATTTAATTTTCAAATGTAAAAGTGTGTAAAAGAGTCATGTAAAGGTCAATTCCAATGTATTTAAGTCCCTAATAGGTCTCTAGGTGGTCAAGAAAGAAAGTTTGCAAAAAGCAAAAAAATAAAGAATATGAAGAGTCAAGGGAGAAAATACAAGGTTTAGTTGATTGAAGAAGATGGAAAGAATTCAAAAAGGAATTGTACATTTTTTTCAAGTAGAGGGGGAGTTTGAATAAGAATAAAATCATTTAGAAATCCCTGTGCATGCTTAAAATTTTGAATTTTCTGTATTTCAGATTGGTAAAATGTTATTGCAGGTTGTTGCACAGATTTTTACAGACTTATTTTTATGTTTTAGTCATTGGGATTGATTCACCTATGATTCTACTTCATTTTTTATTTTTATCTTATCAAATTTCATTGAGTTTTGAGTTTTTTATGGCCATTTTACTGAAGACAGGTTGCAAAATTAAGCCTCTAGGACAGCGTAGCAACAAATTTTTGAGGGATATGTTCCAAAGTAACCCCACCTGCATATAATATATGTTATATAAGGTTCAAATTGGTATCCAAAATAGGATTTAGGTCATGGGTTGGAGTTGTTATCTGAAAGTTATGTCAAAAAAAAAACTTGTTTGCTGCTCTCATAGAAGCATAGTGCAAGAATTTGAGAATCTGATAAAACAGAGCTATAAGGTAGTGTATGTGGTTTGTTTCTATCAAAATTATGATGGTTAAATATTTTTCAAGGTCTGATAATAGTTAGAATTAATATTGAGTGAATGGTTGTCTTTTTTCCTAACTGAAAAAAGTTGAAATGAAGGGTAATTTGGTAAGATGTGGTTGGTTCAGAGTTTCTTATGGTGTTTTTGATTTGGTTCAGTCAATTTGATGTTGTTTAAAATGTATTTTAATTTGAGAAAGGTATCAAATGTTGATGTGGTAATTTGGCTTATTGGTAGCCTTAAAATTTCAAGTGAAATTGATCAAAAGTTTAGTGAATCAAAGATACTTGTTCAATTTGATCTTCCCCAATTGTGTTTGGGATAGAATTTCCCTAGATGTTTTGTTTTTTTAGGTAGATTATCTTGCATCATATGTGATATTGTTTTTAATCTCAAGGGGTCTATGGTTACTCTTATTTTCATTAAGAATATCTCCAGTTTCATTAAGAATCATAAACATCAGATACAAGATTTCTAGTAAGATCATAAAATAATCTCATGAAATCAAAAGATTTACAATAATATTTCATGAATTTCAACAACTTTTCTATCACTTAAGAAGATTTAGCTTTAAGCATTCAACAATTTCATAGAAAACAAAATATTTTCAATAAATTTCCATTCATTTATCTATTTTTTGGAACATTTTCAGGAATTTAAACATTTGATCTAAAATAAAGCATAAAAAAATACTGAAAAATAAATCTTCTCCTAGTTATTCTCCATTCATGCCCTAAGATTTAATCAAATCAAAGAAAACCACTTTATACTTCACCTAGATTGCTTCACAGCTAGGCATAAAATGGTTTGAGCTTTTAAAGAAGGGGGTTTTAGTTTGGAAACCAAGTAAGTTTTGTATGCACCCTTAAATGATGCAACATATAGTCTTGTCCGGCTGAACTAACAAAACTAGCTACAAAAATACATGACATAGGTGTTGACAAGGATTTTACTCGTAGCAAACAGGGTGAATAAATTCTTCACAGACAAGACTGATTGGCTTTTGTTTAATCCCAACTCTCCAATAACCAAGTCATGGTTGCACTAGGGTCACTCTCGGGTACTGATGTGATATTGTTGTTAATCTCAAAGGAACTATGGTTATTTCTAATTTTGCTAAGAATTATAAACATTACACACAAAATTTCCCCTTCATTCATAAAATAACATCATGAAATCAAAAGATTTACAATAATATTTCATGAACATCACAAATTATTTGCTATCACTTATGTAGATTTAGCATTAAGCATTCAACAATTTTATGGAAAACAAAAGATATTTTCAATAAAATTTCATCCATTCATTCAAATTTTGGATCATTTTTGAGAATTTAAACATCTACTCTAAAATAGAGCATAAAAAACACTGAAAATTAAAAGTTTCTCCTAGTTATTCTCCATGGATGCCCCAAATAATCAATTAAAACAAAACAAATTGTTGTATATTTCACAAGATTGCTTCACAACTACATATAAAATGGTGCAAACTTTTAAAGAGAGGGGTTTTGTTTCTGGACACCAAGTAGGTTCTGTATGCACCCTTAAACAACATAGCATATAGTCTTGTTTGACTGAAATAACAAAACCAACTACAAAAGATACTAAGATAGGTAGCTATCTAATAAGCTTTGATATTAATGAATGTCTACGTGCATACAAAGTTTAATGTCAGAATGGTTCAAAAAATAAGAAAAAGAAAAAAACTTAAAAGTTATGCTCCTTTGACATCCACAAATTTTGAACTTAAAATAAAAATAAAGCAGGAAACAACCTTTTATAGGAACAAGGCCCCAAAAGTTTAACTTAAAATTCCATCCAAAGAATCAAAAATAATAAATTAAAATGTGGCACATGACATTTGCCAACTATCATCAAGAATATTCTAGACTAAGTCAAGGCTTTGAATTCATCAACAACAACACTTTTACTTCATACTCCAGCATGAACACTTTGCATATGTTGAGGCTATTAGCTTCCTTCCAAAATACCAAAATAAGGAACATCTATCAGGACTAGGATCAACCTGCAAACTCAAAATTGTAAAAAAAGTAAGACCTTCATCACACATCTGGTATCTGGTATCTGGTTCTTCATCTTCTCACTCATGACTCGAGCTCTAGGATTCTTTCTTCACCTTTCTTCAACTGATACTCTCAAAAAGCATTTAATACTTGATGCATACTTTCTTTTGAAATCCCTTGTATTGCTTTCGAGGTAAGCTTGAGCCTAGTATATTCTTCAGATACTTGCAGTATGATACCATTCTTCTGCACTTTTTCTACTTTATATTTGGCTATAGTGTTCCTACACTATATTATTTCATCAATAACCTCCTATGTTAACAACTGAACATGATCTCTATTTATTCTTTCTATCCATTTCTTGAAGGCTTTAGCTTCTTTTCCTTCATGTCCTAATGTTTGGGGATCACAACCTTGACGTGCTAGTATTTCAATAAATTATTGATTTTCACCAATCAATTTTTTGCATTCTTCGGTGACCTTTTCGAATCCTTCGATACATTGTATTAACATGTCACCTTTCCATTTCAACTGTTTCTTCCATTTTTTTGGCAATGGAAGTTCTTGTTCTGATATTACATCACTCTATATTAGCTCTTGGATATTTAACTGCATGAGAATTTCAATGTTTCACCTTTCTTGCATGACTTGCTCCTGGCAAAATCTGCATTCATTTTCAAATCTTTTTTATTTCTCTGAATGACAGCATGCTTCCTTGTACTTCCTTATTGCATCTATAATAAATTATTCTCCTTACTTTACCCAATACTCAATCCATTCTTCGAACATGTTCATTTTATGGTGAACTATTGCAATTGCATCCACTTGTTCCCATGACATCAATATTGGATGTTTACGCAGCTCAGCTTGTGCTTGACCGGATAAAGTTAATGACTTTATGAAATATTCCAAGGTAGCAACCCGTTCTTTCAATTCTCTTTTCTTTTGTTTGTATTTCTACACTTTGGTAACAATGGCATTCAAATTCACTTTTATTTCCTCTAACTCTTGTTTCCAAGATGAGTGTCCAAGGTTAATACTTGTTATCTTATACTCCTTAGGCGTTATTTCATGTCTATCTTATCAGCTGCTAGAGTAGCTATCTAGATGGTTATGTTTCCATCTACATTTATTTGTATGACATGTTTTGTTTTTTCTTTGTGCCTAGGTTTAGGAGTGTTTACTTCTTGTATGAAATTATTAAGATTCAGAGGCAATACTTCCACTTCCATTGGGGAAGCTAATTCCCTGATCAACCATTTAGGTTTATCATCATCTTGCTCTACCTTTGTAACATTTCTTTGTTCCTGTTTGCCACTTGATTCAAGAACTTCTTCTCTTTGACTTGTGACATTTTTTGAAATGGGAATTTCTTCAATGATTTATGGCATAGATTCGGGATTAGTGGGGTTTGAAATTGTCTCTTCTGTTTGAAGACTTATATTTTCCTATCTATCTAGATTTTCAACTTCATCATCTCTCTAAACATTAATTTCTTTATTCATTGTTGCATCAAGATTCTCTTCATTTTTAATTACATCACCTGAAAACTGTGTAGCCTCCTCTTCTTCAATTTCAATTTCAACTTTATCATTTCCTTTCTTTGGTTCTTCAAAGACTTGTGGCTATTCATTAACATTTGGAACATTCCCAAGTGATGGCTGGGAATCAAAATTATCTCCAACCATTCTTTCATTAATAGGATCTTGCATTGTAGTCTCCCCTGTTTCCATCTCAAGTATATTAGGGTTTCTTTCCTTTGAGGTGAGTGTTCCTTGTATAAACTCTTCTTCTTCAACATTTATAGGATTAGAACCTATATCCTAAATTTCTCCTATCACTGGGTATACCATGGGTTTGTCTTTAGCCTTATTTTCTTTCAATTTCTCCCACATAGCACCCCATTTTTCCATCTGTTCTTTAATTCTAGCTTCATCTTCTTCAAAAATTTCCTCCAAAACCATAGAAGTCCCTCCCAGTGCTTTTTTCACACTAGCCATATTAACAGAAGGGGGGAGAAGTAAACAATGTTGCAGCCCTTTGAGATGTAGACCTGGTTTGTGCACCAATATTTTTTGATACTCCTACTTCATCAAATATTAATCTAGTTCTTGGTTTTACTATAGAGGAAGATGCACCATTAGGTCTTACTTTTGATTTATCTTTACATGTCTCTGCATCTTTCTATTTTTTAGATGGTTTCATGGGAATTTCTTGTATTGCAATTTCAAGGGTTCTTTCTTCAATTCTTATACCTGGAGCCACCTTACTAGTTTTCCTTTTCTTCTTAGTAGGCTCTCCACTCTCAAATGCTATTTAATCTCTTTGCTTCCTCCTTTTATCTCCTGAGAATGTAGGCTCAATTCCTCTTTCTTTCAAAGCTTTACAAAAATCATCAATCCAGTGTTGAGTATATACTAAGACTGGTCTTGTGAACTCATCAACTGATGTCATATCTTCATCATCAAAGCTTGGGTTTGGGAAAGGTTCATCATATACCCTATCTTCATTATAGAACTTTTTCAACACCTGGCTATCATCCTCTTCCAAATGATCTGGAATGTCATGAAGCTTGAGAATCCAGGCAGATTGTAGAGACAATCTTTCATATTTTCTTCTTCTTACCACGTGCTCGTCTTCACAATTAAGCCAATAATATTCTAAATGTGGCACATGAGCATTAAAACTAGCTATATTCTTAGCAATATTTCCTTCAATATCATAATATATTCTCTAGAGTGGGAACTCTTCAAAATGGTATGTTCTTAGTTCTTCACACAAGTCAGTCACTTTAATTGCACTACACTTATAGTTTCCTATTGCAATAGGAAATTTAAAAGAGGTCTTCTTGAGAGCATGGCTATAAAGAGCCTAAGATGGTTTCAACTATCTCACCAATTCTAATAAAATAATTTTATCTTTTGGGTACCTAGGTAGCATGAATGGGTGTCCATCAAATCCCCCCGCTCTAATGTAGGAGTAAGTAGGGAACTATATGTATTGGCCTCCCATTGGTCTAATGACACTTTTTGCTTCTAGGGATAATCTTTTGGATTTATCACCTTCCATTGTTCTGACCAATTTCATACAGAACAAATCATTGAATTTCCTATTATCATCTTTATATCCATTGATGGTGATCTGGGGTAGATGTGCATATATCAAACTATTTCCTACTTTTGTGCCCAAAGTACCAATCTATTTCAACCCCTATTTACTAGCCCTCATATCATAGGATTAAATAACATACGATGAAATGTAGAAGCACTTGGTTTTGGGAAATGTAGTTATTTGTTCATATAATATGTCGCTTATCAGCTTTCCCCAATGTAATTGCACGAGACCTTCCATCAGGCTAGATATTATTACAAACATCTAGGGTTCAAATTTTCTTGCGTCCCTTAAACCAACTACTCTGCTCAACAAAATTATAATATCTTGCATTTATTGTTTGAACATAGACCTCTAAATTACCTTGGTCTGTGGTGTAATTGGCTCTTGGAACCATTGGGTACTCATAATTTCTCTATTACGTTCTTCAAAATTCTGATGTGTCTTGCTCTTAGCCTTTATATCAACATTGTACATTTGCGTGTAAATAAGGAGATCAAGTGTGTATATGATTCCCTTCTGTGATAGGTCTACATAAATTCTCCCTTCTTTCTCAATGACCCTTGGCTGGGTTGTAATAATTTATACATTGCATAACTAATTTAGGGGCCTCCATTGCTGGTGGAAACCCTCCTGCTAGAATTAACCCATTTGCTGCAACATTCTTAGTACATTGAGAATCATTTTCTTGTAATACCTGTGAATGGATTTCAATATCAGAATACCATCCCATATGAGTTTCTGTGACCACTACATTGATCGGTACAACTTGTGAATTGCAATATTTGAATTCATCTTCTAGCCTTTTGTTAGAAGTACTCATTTTATCCGGTGTGTTCTACATTTTCCAAAATGTGTGTCTTGTGTGTGAGTTAGGGTTAAATTTAACCAAAACTTATAGTTTATAAAATTTCAATTCATTTTCGATTAAATTTAGAAAATTAAAGAATAATCAACATTTCAATTTCTAAATGGAAATACCATTATCAAGATCTTTAAGCTTGAAAATCATTTAACAAAATATCAGTTGTCTAAAAGATACCTAGTTCTGGTTGATAATGATGATCTTTCAAAATGTAACTTCAAAACCCTTGGTAGTTGTGTTTTGGTTTCTCAAAATTTACCTCTCCTTGCACGCTAGTGTTGTTTCGTTATTTCAATGTCCTTCGCAAATTTGCAATATGATGCGAAGTGGAGTGTTGCAAAATAAATTGCATGCTTGAGGTGGTGCTAAGTACATAGGTAGTTCACCACCTTCATTAATTACCTATTATTTTGTATTAAATCCTGGAATAAAGGTGCAATCATTACTAATTAGGGTCCAAATCACATACACCTAGATTCCTATAAGGGCTCACTATTAGAAAATAAAGACAAAGTGATGATTATACGTGGCAATCAGATGTCACATTGATTCCTTGTGAAGTATATGTCATGAAAGATACATGATTAATTGGTGATCACTGGGATTGAGGCTTTCTGGTATTGACCTTGAAAAAGAAACACACTAGGATCTATGAATTACCTCTAAGCTTAAGAAAGAGAAAATTAGAACAAGAGAAAAGACCAGAAAATGAGTCCAAGAGATAGATTAACAAATTTCAAAATAGACTCTCCAGTTTCTGAATTCTGAGTAAGAAAAGAAAAGGAAATGATAAAATACCAAACTCCAATAAAAAAAAGGAAACTACTAGGATTGATGACTCCAGTCAATGAAATACTGGGTAGAGTTAAAATTATATGAAGATACAAATTCCCTTGGTGCAAACGTAGGACTCTCGGGAGTCCAAGAGATAGATTAACAAATTTCAAAATAGACTCTCTAGTTTCTCAATTTCGAGTAAGAAAAGAAAAGGAAATGATAAAATACCAGACTCCAATAAAAAAAAGGAAACTACTAGGATTGATGACTCCGGTCAATGAAATACTGGGTGGAGTTAAAATTATATGAAGATACAAATTCCCTTTGTGCAAACGTAGGACTCTCAGATTCCAGTTTTCGGTAATATGTTAAATTTTGTGAAAAGACAAAAACACTAAATCTTGGAAACAAAAGGATAAATAAATAAAGAGGTCAAGAAAAATTGAAAGAAGGATCAATAACCAACTGAAAAAAAAAGCAAAAAGGAATAGGGGAAAGGAAAAAAAAGGGGGTCCACATTTTTCCAAGGGGAAAAATGGGGCGTGTTGTGAGACCACACAACAATAGGTAGCTATCAAATTGGCTTCAATATTGATTAAGTTCTATGTACATACAAGTTTTTAGTCTGGAATGATTCAAAAAATAGGAAAAAGGAACAAAACTTAGAGAATATTTGGCTCTTCTGACATCCACAAATTTTGAACTTAACTTGAAAAAAGGTATCCCCTGGCCTTTTATAGAAGTAAGACATGGGTAGGATAAGAAAAATACATGAGAGGAAATCCAAGGGATGAATCACATCAAGGCATGTGGAATATGGTGACTAGTAAGAGAATTACAAATGAAGTCAATGAATGTCAACCTCCATCTGCACGTTGAAGTCCTCTAGGTTTTTTTTTATCTTTTTATTATTAAGGTTCCTTCTTGGAACCAAAAAAGTCCACTCAAATAGAATGTAGGAAATTCCCATACATACAAAATGATCAGGTGGAATTTCCATTCCTACATTTAGGTTCAATCTCAGTTTGAACATTCCAGGAATGAGTAATCCCCAAAATGAATACACTTCTTCGTTGCATGCTTAAAATCCAGAATCCCAGTTCCCCGGTATCCAACATTCCTTTGCAACAAACTTTATTCTTGTATGAGCCTCCAAAGTGTATCATTGAACTTGGTAACACCATTGGATCTATTTGCAACTTTAGTTTTCCTGACTATCCATACCTGAACTTTGCATCGCAATCTGCTTCTCCTGCAATCATAAATTCCATATATTAAATCCCTTTAATTTTTTTTAATTAAAATCCCACTTAAATAAAATCATCATTAAATCATTATCATATAAATCCATCATAAATAACATGCTTTCAAGAAAATCCCAAATTCGTGCATAATTATCCTTTTATATACCAAGTTACTAGACTATCGAACTTCTTAGATAACCTTAAATTTTTAAAACTTTGATTTGCATCATTACCTAGTACTTGGTACCTGGTATTCAACTTTATCCATGGTTTTCCTAGACTTTAGTATTACCAGAACTTCCATCTTTACCAAACCTCGACTATCGGACCAGAACACTTTTTTTAATACACTTGCATTACCTTTTTCCTTTCTAACATTCCTGGTTCCCAAAACACTTGAATTATGAAGTACTCTTTTAAAAAAACTCCTCTTTGCTCTTGACTTCCAGTGATCTTTCCAACTAGTCAACACTTGCCATAAGCATTAGTTTTTTACTTGGGGTTCCCAAGTCTTACAGTCTTTGGGCGTGTTGTGAGAAAACACAAAAAATTGCAACCAATAAAACCAAATTTAAACCAAAACTTGAGATTAAATCACTAGTTGTAAATTATAACTAATGCATATTTCTGAGAGATTATGATTTTTTCTGAAATCACATATTTTTAGAAAATATAATGATTTAAGCCTTAAAAAGTTCCATTTAAAGCATTCCAATTGAAGAGGGTTTGATCAAACTACCTTAGATCAAACCCCCTTGGATATAACCCTGCTAGTTTTAAACCATACCTATAACAGAGTCTCCTTTACACCTATCAAAATGCTAATAAAAAAACACTTTTGATTTTCCTTTTGGGGGATCAAATGAATTCATTTAAAATTTTTTTTGTAAGTATGTATTCTATATTATAAGCTTCCCAAAAATTATAATTTTAAATAAATTTAGTTTTATTATATTTATTTTTTTATTTCTTGTGAATTTAGATTTTTCACCAAAAATCAAATTCTCTATTTTGCACACGTGGAAAAATAGAAGATTATCATTTATTTTTTGAAAAATATGAGTGCACCAAATATTGAAGTCCTTGATCCAACATAATTTTTTTTTTTGAATTTGATACATAAGAAAAAAAGTTATTTGTTATATGACCTACCTATGTCTAAATTGTGATTGGTTTGACTTCGAAACTTGATTAAGGAAAAAATATTCAATAAAACACTATGAAACCAATTGGAAGCACTAGATATCATAGTTACAAATCTAAATTTGAAAAAAAAAAAAATTATCCTTCATGGAAAAAAGGTTGTGTTATATGGTGAGCGCCACTCCTTAAAAATGGTGCTTGCTAAAAAAAAAAGTTTTTGAAAGAGATGGAAAAAGAAGTGAAATCTAATTCCAAATATTTCAGAAAAAAATATATTTAGAATCTACAAAAAAATGTCACAAATTACTAGTTTGCATCATCTTCAAATTCCTCACGGTTTAGCTGCTATAGGTGCATGAAAGTGAAGATTTAGTTAGAAAAAATCAGTTCAGTGCCTAGTTTGGCCAAAAATTATTAACCAGTATTGTGGGATCACCATTTACTTAGATTCTAACATAAAAAAAGTAAAATTCATCTAGAAATATCTATGTGTGCTTTGATTAATTCCAATTTTTGGAACTCAGTAAAAAAAATTAGTTCATTGACATTGAACTACATAATTTGGTAATCCTCCAAAGCCAGCCAGGGATAGAGCCTTGCTGGCAGTCACACGTCCATAGCCCTAACAATGTTATCTCTGTAATTCCCACAAACATAGCTCTACTGCTAGCTAGGAATCTATAGCTCCAGTAGAGATATTTGGATAGCCTAAAGAGTTGATATATATGTATATATTAATTGATTTTGATATTTCATTGATAGCTCATTCAACTTGTGATGCAGGAGCATCCAACAGTGTAGGGAAATCTTGCATCACCCAAAAAAATTGTCTTCTTTATTTTTTGTAGTTTTTTTTAGTCTCATGATGGCACTTAAGGGGTATAAGACTACCAGGCATCAAAAATAGCAAAAAATAGGCACTTACTATTTTTAGTAAGTCAGCCAAATCAGGCTCATATGGACGTGAAAATTTACCTCAAGGAGCAGGGTTGAGAAACATTTCCGATTGCAAAAGAATCACCTCAATACCATGTACAGTTTGGGAGAAATTAAAGTTTTCGTCCAGGGAAATTTCTCCAATGCAGCTTCAAATTCATATATGAAACTTTGGAGGCCCCAAAACAACTCAAAAAATGGCCAAACCGACCTATGGTTAGCTCACATGTTGTAGAGCTCATCGAGATTTTTCCAACATTATGCAATAATAGAAAATTGGACACCCAGATCAAAAGTTATGGCCCTGCAAAGTTGGTCCTCTAAAAAGTGAATTTATAAAAATTTCTTCCTAGGCCAAAAATCAAACGGTGGGACTTTTGGCGCCAAAACAAAAAGGGGAAATTTGTACCTTCTAGAACATTCTAGGGAAGTTATTGGGGAAAATAAAAAAGGGTTAAATGAGGGTTATAGGAGGTGGCCCTAATAGTGCAGATTGTGGCTCCGAATAGTATATTTTCTTTTATGAGTTGATTTTGTTGTAATGAATCAAGCCCATGAGGTTGTAGCATGTAAGTTTTGAATCTATAATTTCATTAATTAAAAATAATTGAAATTGGGTTATTTTTCTGTCTCACATTCTCTGTGTTGGTGTCTATTGTTGTGATCTATGTGGTTTCTCATAACTTGGCCCTCATCAACTTGCAAGCAATGAAGCTCGCTATTAGGTTGGGAATTACAGTGGTAGAGAAGGTTACCTTTTGATTTTTGATTCAATGCAAATCCCTTCATTATTTCACTACTTCTGAGAAATTCATTTAATAATTACCTGTCGGTGTGTATTTTTGGCCAAACTTTACCACTTTTATGTCAAATCTTAGCTAACTGCAACTCGCTATATGTTAGAAGATATGCATAAATTAAAATTTAGCAGCAAAAAATTTAATTGTCAAATTTAAATCTAAATTTAGAACCATTAATTACCACCCTTCTAATCAAATTTTATGGCAACTACTAAGTACTTGGCTAGAAAATCTGATTTGACAGTGCTGCACCACATTAATGGATCAAAAATGTCATGATGACACTTAAACATGATCACATTATTCTACATTAAATTCACATGCATCAATGGGCATGTATCATTTCTTTTAAATTTCTAGGTGATGTCATGTGCTGCCTTATAGGTTTAATTTTCCTTTTCACTTTGCACACATAGGAACCTTCATGATTAATATGGATTAATAAAAAAATAATGAAATGACCACCATTAATTTCAAAATATTTAACTTGCTTGATTTGCAATCTTCGTACTAGCCAAATTTGAAGAAAATTGTCACCAATTGTGTGTAAAAATTAATTTGATTTAACTTTCTACTCTGAAGAAACTCATTCAGTTGCCACCTTGCTTATGATTTCCAAGACTTCAATCCAGACAACTATGTACCATAACTTCTTCATGATTTTCTATAAATTCCGCACTTCTCTCAAATTCCTCAAACTTTTTCTTTGCCTTCTTTTTTTTTATTTTGCATTTTCTACCTTGCTTGTGCTTACTTGCTTCCAGGTCATGGATACTCCAATTTTCCTGACCTACTCTTGCTGCCAGAATTTTCTATTGGGTTGTATCACAACTCAAAGGGTTGAAAAGGTTTTCTTCATTCATAATACTAGTTTCATCATGCCAAACTTGTGCTTAGTCCTTGGGGAATAATATGTGGAATCCAGAGCTTACTACCAGTTCTATTTTGAATTGGATTCTCACTTTGTAGCATCACTCCTAGATATTGGGCTTCCTGTTGAAGATGTTCAATCAGGTACGGAGTGGATAGTGCGGCCTAAATATTTGTAGAATCTAGATACAGTTCTATCTATTGCACATCTGACCATTGAAATACCTTCCATGGATGATATTCCTCAATTCTTGGAACATAGGGAAGTGGTTCCACTCTGGTCATTTCTTACTGACCTCCATACTCTTGACTTTGAAGTTCACTGAGAAATTTCCTACGTAGGGTATTTAGCCTTAATGGATGAGGAATCCCAGATTGACTGAATGGCTACTCATATCTATAGCTTAGCTCCCTCTTTTTTCTTTTTTTGATCTTTTTGCTCTTTTTACAGCAAGAATTTCTATACTTCCATGTATATATGTGATACACACACACACATAGATATATAGCTTTGACATACATTTTAAAGTGTGTATTTTTTGTGTGTGGTTTTATCATTTTTCATTTCACATAACAATATTACAAATGTTAGAATTTTCTCTCATGTATGATAAGTTAAGCAAAATTTGCTAATGCAAAGGGCTGAACATAAAAAGAAAGGAAGAAAAACAAATGAAAACAAAACAAACCCTACAAAATCAATCTAACCCTAACTAGCTAAAAATCTAATCTAACAAATGACTAACCCTAATAAAAAAATTTATTTTAAGTTCAATGAATATTTCCATTGTTGTTTTGGTACAAATTATAGTAGCTTTATCCTTAAATTCACTTGAATTTTTTTCAAATGTCCTACTGTAACAATGAATTTGTTTAATTTTTTTTCCTTTAACAAACGTAAATTCAAAGGCGTACTTACCAATAACTTGGCTCATATATATGAAAATGACCTCATTAAAGGTCTATTGCACACACTTCCTTTGATTTATAAATACTCTACCTTCTTTTAGTCCTGGTTCATGGTTTTCCTCTTTACTCTATCTAGTTCCATGAGTGGCTGTGTCCATTTCTTGATTTTCTTCTCCAAAAATTTTCATGTCTTCGGTCTTGCCTTCACTTTGAATTTTGTTAGACCAATTGATATCACAATTTATATTATTGTTAGAGAGAGAAAAAGTAAAAACTTGATACTCTGTATCTTGCGTAAAATTAGGAAAAATTCCTTTTTTACCTTGTAAATTTTCAATCTAGAACAAAAAACACGTGTCTCCCACTTAATTTTCCCACTCCTCTTCATTTATGTTTTCATGTATGAAGAGAATGATGACTCATCGGTGTCGTTTCCTCATTTTTGGTGCAATTTTTCTGAGTCTTGACATTCTCGCTTGTTTTCCTGCAAAGCTTTAATATTTTCTTCATAACAATTGTAGTTATCAAACTATTTTGGTATACCAGTTAATTTTTTAACATTTTCAATTCCACTAGGGTTATACTCATTTTCATGATTCAACATATTTCTCATTAACAATCCCTTTCTTCTAGCAGTTAAAACTTCTTCCATTAACAGAATCACATTATACATAGCCAAACTTACCCTATTTAAAAAAAATTCACAATAAAGTTCACCATAATTTGTATCATGAATTCTACACTCACTGACTCTACCAAAGGTGAATAAACTCAAAGGATATAATATCTGGTTTATAATTTTCCAGAGTTTTCCAACTTCCATTTTTGAAATACAAGCTTGCATTAGACTTTCACCTTAGAAGCTATCTTTTAAATCTGAAACCAATACAAATTTCTAAACAAAACATGGAGATAAAGATATAAAGAAAAACAAAAGACCGCCCTCCTTCTAGTGCTAGTTCTTGTTGATGATGATGTCAATCGCAACAACACTGCAGATAAAATCCTCATAGGAAAACTACAAAAAACCTATATTTACTTGAAAGACTGAACTAGGGAAATTTAAGGTGGTTTTTGTAATAGGAAAAGGTTGACTTAGCTTAATCCCAAGGCTCCAATAGTCAGGTCTTGACCATACTAGGTTCACTCCAGGGTATGATGTGATATTACTATTAATCTCAAGGGGTCCATTGTTACTCTTATTTTCATTTAGAATATCTCATGTTTCTTTAAGAATCATAAACATCAGATATAATATTTCATGTTCAATCATAAAATAATCTAATGAAATCAAAAGATTTGCAATAATATTTCATGAATTTCAACAACATTGCTATCACTTAAGTAGATTTAGCTTTAATCATTTATAAATTTAATATAAAATGAAATACTTTCAATAAATTTACATTCATTCATCTATTTTTTGGAACATTTTTAGGAATTTAAACATCTGATCTAAAATAAAGCATAAAAAATACCAAAAAATAAAATTTCTCCTAGTTATTCTCCATGCATGCCCCAAGATTTAATCAAATCAAAGCAAACTATTTAATACTTCACTAGATTGCTTCACAACTAGGCATAAAATAGTGTGAGATTTTAAAGAAGGGGGTTTTAGTTTGGACACCGAGTAGGTTCTATATGCACCCTTAAACAACACAATATATAGTCTTGTTTGGTTGTGTTGATGGTGTTTTCTGCACAACAACAACTCAGACAAAATATAATATCCTATCTCTCTTGAAAGGTAAATATCTATCAGCAAACCTCAAGAGATAACCCCAAGGTCTCTAATGTCAGGTCTTGACAATGCATAAACAACTCAGTGATAAATGTGAAAATGTTGGTACTCTCAATGGTACCTTACTACAAGCAAATACTGAATATTTAATTTATCATATCTAGCAATATGATGATACTTAAATCCTAAATCTAACCCAAATGATAGAAGAAATAACAAAAGATAAGGGTTTCAAAGAGATTTCTAGATTTAACACTACTCCTAAGATTAACAATGCAAATGATGAGCACTTGAAATGGACCAATCCCACAAAAATTGATTTCTACTTAACCCTAATGGATCTGCAATCTTATAGAAATAGTGCAATCTTCTAAGGAATTCAAGATTTTTAGATCATGAACATTCATTCAAAACAACCCTATTGCAATCAAAATGAATAAACCCTCACAATCAAACTAAGCCCAATGAATATAAAAGTCCAGGATAACTTTGCAAAGCAACTAATAATTAGTTGGTTGCAAAAAGTATGGAATAGAGATTGCTGCAACACTTCAAGTACTAAATCATAAACACTATCAATTTATCTAACATTAAACCTAGCACATTTATCAAATAACTTAAGCAA
This sequence comes from Sequoia sempervirens, assembly GCA_007258455.2. NCBI lineage: Eukaryota > Viridiplantae > Streptophyta > Pinopsida > Cupressales > Cupressaceae > Sequoia > Sequoia sempervirens. The sequence continues at coordinate 144,818,401 of VDFB02000003.1, read as the reverse complement.
TTCCAAAGATACAATCACAAGAACCATGTAAGATAAATCAACATAGGAGAATTCACCAAAAGCACAATATCTCCAATTGTATTGAATCACCCAAAGTATCAACAATTCCAGTATTCTGTTATAGCACTTGCTCAAAATGAACTAACTTCTAACTCTTGCTGTACTGCTTAATTCTCTCTAGCATCAAAACTATCTATCTATCTAGCCCTTACAAATGAGGAAACATGCCATATTTATAGAAACCCCCAAGGGATGTTAGCCTAATTAGAATTTACAATAATAATAAATGGCCACAAAACAAGTCGGCCAATAGAAATTCGAAATAAAAATAGAATATGCACTAAATGCATGAACTCCATCCAGGTCAGCCGAGGATCTCCAATAGAATTTGGTCCAATGCATGCAAAATAATAGGGAAGGACAAACTCTGATGTAGCCTTGCATTAACTGCTTTCCACTTTGTCTTTATTTCGATCCACCCTATCATGCACCATCACAAGCACCTTGTCCAAGTTAGCTATAGGTGGCAAAGGTAAAACATTAATTCTTCTTTCGATGGATTTAATATTTTCTGTTGATTGCTCCACCGACTTATCCCATTCAACCCTGTTGGTCTAATATCTATCAATGATTGCAATATAAGTGGCTACATCATCCAACTGATGCTCAGTAACTGGATCCTTAATGACTGGAGAATATACATCTTGCCACCATTTTTTCAACTACTCAAAGCTCAAATGCTTTCATGTGAACTTCCTTCTCCTTGTCATCACCTCAAAGAATGAGATGCATCTATCATGGATATCAGTCAGGATATCCTCAATTTTCCTTCTCTACTTATACATCTTCTTCAAAACCTTTTGTCTTATTTGCAAGGCTTCAAACCATTCCCAAGGTTCTACAACTCTGGAGGAAGGGAGAATTCCATCACTCACCAGCTTATCCTTAGTGTATTCCATGATGGTCTTTGTCTTCTGCAACAAGAGATCTACATCCTCTTTATCTTGAGCCAATACATCTTCCAACCAATCTATTGCCCTCATTGCATCTCCTCCGGTTGAAAGGATGTCTTTGATAGCATCATCTCCTTTAGTTTGCACCCCTTGTAACCAGTTTACTGTGGCAAGAGTGGTGGCATTCATTCTTTCCAACTCAGATATAGTTTCTTGGGGCAGGAAACTTGCAGCAGAAGATGAGGAACTAATGGATTGTAGAGGTTTCATCAAATCTTCCAAATATTTCTTAAGTCTTTCATTCTCTTTCTTCAACTACTATTTAGCTTGTGCTTCTTTCCTCAATCTTCCCAAGATCACAACACTTGAACCCTCATATTCTTCAATATCTTGTTCCATGGAAGTGGGTCCTAGGTTGATAGTCTGCATGTTGTAATCACTCCCAGTAACCTCATCTCTATTCTTTTCTATGGCAGGAGTAGCAATGTGGATAACTTTGTTGTTTGTTTCATCCCTTTTGATCTTGGAGATGAACCTGGCCTTCTTCTTTCCTTTACCTTTTCCTATTTTTTCCAGTAGCTCATCCCAATTGGGAGGGGTATCATCCACAACAATTTGTTTTCTCTTTATTTCTTTATCAATCCAACACGGAACATTAGACTCTAACTATATTTCACTCTGTCCCGCTTCTTCCTATTGACGCTTGGGTGTATCTTCCTGCTTCTCAGGAAACTCTTCATATTTATCATGTTCCTCTCTGCCATACTCCTCTTCTTCATGCACGGGTGATGGAATCTTAATAGGTGCTTCCTCTCTCTGAGGAGTTCTGTCTTCTTCACCTCTAGTAGGAGAATCCTCATAAGTTACCAAGGGAGTCTGTAGGATTTTATCAATTTATGTAGCTGCACTATGAAGCTCACCTTCTTGAAATTATTCTCCCCCTTCACTTGATAGGTGCTCCACACTTGCTGGTTGTTCTGATGGACCATGTGGCTCATGGGGAGGAGAAGCCTCTTTATGTTGTTCTGCAGCAAAGGTTGCTGGAGGAATATCCTTCCTTGGCACATTGTCCTTGGGAGGAGTTCTTGATCTCCTTTTGAATACCTATGTCTTCTCTCCAAAACTTTCTACATTTACCACTATTGATGGATCAGTTTCACCTTTCTCCTTGGAAGGTCCACCCTTCTTTCTTGAACCCCTTGTTGTTTTCCTCTTTTTAAGTGTTGGGGCACCATCCTTTTCTTCTCCTTCACTAGGTTCTTCCTCTAAAGTTTTTTCTATATTTGAAGTAGTAGTCCTCTAAGTTTCTTTTGGTTTCCTCTTTTTCTCCTACTCTTCTCCTTGGGAACCTTTGATCTTAATCTTAAAGGGAGAATCTAGCTTGGTCTTTCCCTTAGGATCTTCCTCAGCTGACTCCTCAAAAGTGGAATGGGATTTAAGATCCCCCATCAGATTATAGGTACATGGTACACCTTCAATTTCAAGCTCCCACACCTTGTGCTTGAGCCACAAATTGGTGTATTTCATCAAAGGAGTCATGATTTGTTCCAATTCAGTTTTTTCCTCTTCCAACCAGTCTACTTCTCCAATTGGCCTATCCTTGATTGTCTCATAGTCGTGACTTTGGATTAAGTCTCCATCATCTTCCAGCTAATCAGGAACCATTTTCACACTATACATTCAGACCACATCAACTGGGAGTCTAGAGAATTTCTTATTTCTTACCTCAAACTCATCCTTGCTATTGGCCTAGTAGTCCTCTATGTCATCCCTATGGTGGTATTCCCTGCTAGCTTTCTTCTGTGCTTCACAAGTGATATCAAAACCCAACCTTTTGGAATGGTAAGACAACCCAAGAATGCTCATTTCCTCCTCAGAAGCATAGGCTGAATTAATTGAAGGGCATACCTCGCTAGTACCTATCTTCAAAAGGAAAATCTCCACCAAATCTAGTTTTATGCTTATCTTTCTTAGCAATGGCATCAAAGTCACATATTTTCCTCATGACCTATAGAAGTATAACATGGTCTTTGGGGTACCTTGGAAGCCTATATGGAGCCCTTTGACAACCATCAATTCTTATGTAGGAGAAGGTGGGAAACTGTATGAACCAAGCCCCATACCTTTTGATCAGCTCCTTAGCATCATCTGATATTCTTCCATGCTCTACACCTTGGAGCAATCTAGTGATGTGCATGGTGAATGCATCATTCATCCTCCTATAACTTGGGCTTACTAAGTGCAATTGAGGATAAAATTCATAAATTACATCCTATCCAAATACTCCTCTTGTGCTCAATCCTTTATAGGGATGGAATTTTGCAAGTGCATACACTAAATAGGAAGTCATGGTGGATGTCTTAGTCTATAGCACATTACACATTTGTTCATGAATCACCTTACTTATTACACCTGTCCAATGATAATTAATATTTTCTTGCTCCATCCTCACAATGACATGGAACATACAGTTCTCGAACATACCTGCACTCTTCAGGCCTACCACCCGACTAAGCAATGTGATGGTATCATAGACTTCTTGTTTAAAATTTTCCCTATGCAACTACTTAGGCAGTTTTGAGAAATGAGACTTTGGCTTCTCAAGCCAAGAATTGATAACTGGTTGTGACTTAACAATCTCCTCCTCATAGTACCTCTTAGCTGCTTCGATATTTAATGCTACTACATGAGCTCTCTCTGGAATATCAAAAGTTTGTGCAATAGAGACAGGGTTAAGATTAACCAATACTCTCCCTTGAGGGCTGACTATCCTTTGTGAATCCCTGTCATAATGTCGGGCACATTCCAATACCAACTCATAACACTGGACTGTTGGGGGAAATCCTGCTACATGAAATAATCTTGATTCTTGTAGTCTCTTGGCCAACATTGGAAGATATTTTTGTGCCATCCTCACCTTAAAATCCTCATAGTCCCAGCAACCTACATTTGTGGCTAAAACTTCAAACCAGACAGAGGCTATCTTACTTTCTAGGATCCTGCTCTTTATGTCCAATTTAACTCTTTCTACTTTTGAGATAAAGGATCCTTCCATATCACCCTTAGCCATTCCAACAACTGCCTTGCTAGCTTCAGCCTGCATCCATTGAATACTAACATGAAAATCCAATTGTTAATAAAATATTCATCAAAGTGTTAGCTCAAAATCATAATAAAACCATCAAATCAACTATAAATCATCAAAACTAAGAAGTTCGGATTTCCAAGCTAACTAGGGAAAATCAATCTGGGAGGAATGTCAAAAAATTCCAGACCAGGCAGATTCTCCTGAAGAAGGCACAAAAAGCAACAATAGATCATTAAAATAAGAAAGGATGCATATAAAATTGTAATCTATCAATTTAAAGCATGGAATGTTAAGCATTCATCATTACATCCATCCATCTCATCCAATCCCTAAGTTCCACAAAGCCTCCTAGAGAGTTCAAAAAAATCTGGCCAGACTAGAATTCCGTGAAAATAAGAATACCATATAAACTTTGGGGAAATGAAGGGATGAAGGAGAAATCAAGAAAATCCGAGATCGATGGAAATCCACAAAGAAGTCAAGATTCCATATTTTCAACACATTCTGGGAAAACGAAGGAGAAAAGGAAACTCGGGGAAATCCACCAGCGCAGGAAAACCTAAATATCGACGTTCTTACATGATCTCGCTCAAATTTATCGAACGATCACAAATTTGAGGAATTTGGGCCCACAACAAGTTTGACCTGAACCCCTTATTTATTTTCATTGAACTTAAAGTTCCTCTTAAAGAAAATCAAAAGGGAATGGCGATGCCCTAGATATAAAACCCTAAAGAACTGCCATTAACGCACAAACAATCTCAGGATTTAGGTTACCCAACTACTAGGTTTCAAAGTATAATCATGGCCCACAAGCAAGCAATATGAAAGTGAAAAGAAACCACAAAACTCACTTGGGGAACCATCAATCTAATCAACATCATGCAACCATAGCTTCAGAATACCCAAACACACAAAAATTCCAACTCCGAACATATCTAGAATGCCAAAGGACCACTCACATTCATCAAACAAAAGATAGGCAACATGCACATAGCATTTGATGAAATGGAAATTAATTATATAAATGACAAACAACAATCCCAAACACCCAAGCAAGATTTGACAACACTGACGCCTAGATAACAACTACCAAATCCCACAATTCAGAGGTTCAACATGCCAAATTCAGCCAAGCACCACAAGATTGAACACCTTAACTCAATAGAACACAAATGATAAAGCATAATGGAAATAAAATACCCAAAAATAAATTAAATACATCCCTCACAATTCGTACGAGTGATCATAAATGCAGTCACAAGACAAGCTGAAGAAATTTGGAAATCTGATAGCAAGGTGGACCAAACCTTCATAAACTAAAAATCCAAGTGTGTTCACAGGAATTCATGCCCTCCTTAGCCTACTAAAACACAAGTTTAATTGGGTCAAAGATAAAGATTCTAACTCCAAAAATGGATAGAGCCTGTGCCAATTGGTATCTATAACCCTAAGGTTATCGATGTGACTCTCTCAAACATAGCTCTATTTCCAGGCATCTATAGCCCGATAGAGATATTCGGATACTCGATAATTTGAATTCATTTGATTTTCAATATTTACTATTTTCTTCTTTTGATATTTCTTTTCTTTTCACTTTTCATTTCAACTGTGAACAATGAAGTTCACACTCGGGGCTGAACCACAGTGGCACTAAAGCAGAAATAAGATTTTTCACCTAACAAGACCTCACAAGGACCCTACTGCAACTTCAAGATTCTTAAGATGTATGAAAGATATAAGATTTCAGAATACTTCAAATTCAAATCAAACCAGTGACCCCTCCTCTTTAAATCAAGCATTTAGATTGTTTGATGATAACAAAGACCTCAACCATCCATTCAAGACACATAATTAAATCTCATAAAGGAAATACTTCCAACAATCCCAGAAAAAAGCATATTTTCCATGCAGGTGCAACACATCCAGAAGAAAACAAGAAGACCTCCAAAGCAAGAGCAAAGCAAAAACACACCAAACCGAAACAAAACCTATACTAACCAAAGCAAAGAAAAATAAAAATAGAAAGGGAAACCTACTCTAACCAAAGCCAAGAAAAATAAGCCAAGCAAAAAAGAAACCTACTCTAACTATGTACAGGAAAAGAGTTGAAAACAACTTAAGAATGGAAATAATGCTTGAAATACTGCCCATTGACGGGTAGTGGGCTATCCTCCCCAGTGAGGATTTGCAAGAAAAAAGCATTATCTTCCAGAATCTTTGAGATCTGGTAAGGGCCAAGCCAAAGTCTATCAAATTTACCATGCTCCCCCTTACAGTCATGGGCTTTATCCTAGTAGAGAACCAAGTTAGAGATCTGAAAAGCTTTTACCTTGGCTCTTCTATCGAACCACCTTTTGACTACCCCTTTATGTTTGGAAAATTTTTCCAAGGCTTCATCTCTTTTCTCCTCAAGGTTTAACAACTCAGCAAGTCTGGCTTCACGCTTACCCCCCTCATCATAATATTCACTAATGAACTATAGGGTGGGGATTTTTAACTGAATAGAAAACACAGGTTCTAACCCATAAACCAGGTGGTAAGGGGATATTCCTATGGAAGTATTGTGTCTTGTATAATCTTCCTAGAGAGAAAATATGAGCTGGTTGTGCCAATCCTTAGGATTTCTTTCTAATAGCTTACAAATAACAGTCAGGAGATTTTTATTGGAAGAATCAACCAAACCATTACCCTGAGGGTAATAATTGGATGCAAACTTAATTATAATTCCATGATCAAAGGCCCAGTTGGAGAATTTCAATGATGCAAATGCAAGACCATTATCAAAAACCAAAGACATAGGACATCCAAAATGGTTAATAATACCTGATTCAATGAAATTGATTATCACCTCATAAGTACATTGCGTGCAAGCAAGGGCCTCAATCGATCTTGTGAAATAATCAGTAACAATAAGAATATACCTGTGACCTGTAGAGGAAGGCAGATTGATTGGACCTATGAAGTCCATTCCCCACTACGTGAAAGGTTTTACCTCAAAGACTAGTTGAAGTGGGAGTGTTGCATACTTCTCTTTGGTTGATGCATTCTAACACACATGAAAATTTCTAACATGGTTATGTGTGTCTTTGAATAGTGTGGGCCAATAATAACCAGCTCTCAAAATGTGATTCACTGTAGAAGGTGCAGATCCATGGCCTGTACCATATCTGTCGTGAAATTCCAACATTACACTTCCAAATTCTACTTTTCCTAGGCACCTTAAGTAAACACCATCATGATTTTTCTTATATAGAAAAAATCTCTCCAGCATGAAACTATCACTCTTTAAACACAATTCCCTTCTCTATACTGCATTAAGATGGCCAAGACATCTTTGAGTCAGGAGATAGTGAATGATATCATCATACCATTCCCCGGGAGAAACATCTTCTAGATTGTAATGTTGGGATGCAAGATCAGGGCCTATTTCTTCCATTGTCCTTGTAAGTCATTACCCTCTTACTAGCTTCATGGGTTGAATCTCAATGTCATATTCTTGTAACATAGTTACCCACTTAGCTCTGTGCTCTCTTAGCTCATCCTATGTCAACAACAACTTGACTGCAGGATCAAGAACTATTGCAAAGACCTTGTTTTTGAGGATATCGTGTCTAAATTTCTTCACAACTCTAACTAAGGTGTAAGCCTGCTTCTCCACACTTGGATACCTTAGTTCTGCATATTTCAATGGTGCACTCATAAATGTTATGGGATGCTCATTTCCTTGATCAAATTTTTGAGTCAACATAGCAGCACAGGAGTGATCAAAAGCAGACGAATATATATAGAATGACTTAGCATAATCTGGGCTCACCAAAACTGGGGCTTCAATAATAGCCCTTTTTATCTCTACAAATGCTTCCTTAGCTTCTACATTCCATTCAACTTTGGCTTCCTGCTTCAACATTGCATTCAGTGGCTTGACTATTTCTGCAAATCCAATGATGAACTTCCTTACAACGTTGATTTTACCAAAGAATGATTTCATTTCTTTCTTACTAGTAGGTGGTTCGATCTTGAGTATAGCTTCCACTCGTTCTAGATCAATGGAAATTATTTTCTCAAAGATAACATGCCCCAGTAATTTTCCCTCTATAACTCCACATATGCATTTCTTTGGATTGAGAGATATACCAAATTCCCTGCACTTCTGAAACACTTTGCACAAATATGTGATATGATCACCTCTCTGCTTGGAAAAGACTGTCAGATCATCCATATAAATGATTATGAATTTAACAATTATGTCTTTAAGGGAAATTTCCATAGCTCTTTGAAAGGTGGCCCCAGCATTGCTCAAGTCAAAGGGCATCCTCCTATAGGAAAAAGTGCCCCACTTGGTGGTGAAAGCAGTTTTATGTCTGTCCTCATATTGAACCATAACTTGATTGTATCCCGAGTAGCCATCTAAGAAAGACATCATCTGATGTCCATTAACAATCTAAAGTACTTCATCTAGCGAGGGTACTAGATAATTATCCTTTTTCTGATGCTCTGTTGAGGTTCCTAAAATCCACATAGAGTCTGATTTCACCATTCTTTTTTCTTATAGGAACCAATTTTGCAACCCAGGTTGAATGTCTAACTGGGAATATGATTCTGGAAGATAGAAACTTCTACACTTCCTTTTGAATTACTAGTTCTAGTAGAGCATTGATTGGCCTTTGCCTCTTCCTAAAAGGACTTACTCCCAGATTGAGAGGGATAGTGTGTGTTATAATTGATGTATCATAGGTCTTCAAATCTTCATAACTCCAAGCTATCACATATTGATATGTATGCAATGCATCGATTATGCCTTTCCTCTCTTCTGGAGTACACACATTGCCAATGAAGACATTTTTGACATCATCCTAAGTCCCCATATTATACTTTTCACATTGTCCACTGATGGACTCTTTCTTGGCATTCTGTTCTTGATCTCTAACCTTATCCAGATCAAAAATCCTTTCTAATTGCACCATTCCTCTGGGAATAGTATTAGTTTTTAGATTAATTACCCCTTCCAAATCCATTTATGCTTCTTGGAGTTCAGTTTCATCAATAATTTGAGAAGCAAAGACATCTGAGCTTGTGATAAAATCCTAAATGTGCTTATCATCTTCAAATACCTATAAATTAGTAATGTTGTCAGGTACTGAAGGTACTGGGGTTAGTTCCACCATAAACATCTTCAATCTAGAAAGAGACAGAGGTTGCAATGTACTAGCTTCCTAAGCAAGGGAGTCAACTATTTGGTTTTTATTGCATGGTATCAACTGAATGTTGAAGTCATCAAATCCTTCAATAAAGTCCCATACTATGTGTCTATAATTGGTCATTCTTCTATCATGACAAGAGTATTGTCTCCTAACTTGCTTAACCACTAACTCAAAATCCCCAAAGACTTACAAAATATTAACCTTTTTCTTTAATGCCATGAGCAACCCATGGAGCAAAGCCTCATATTTTGCTACATTATTCATACAATGAAATTGAAGTCTATGAGCAACAAAGAAAGCTTTACCTCTTGGATTGATTAGCTCAAATCCTGCCCCAACTCCTTGCTTTGATTTGGATCCATCAAATCTTAAACTCCAACAACTAGTAACTATAGAATTCCTTGTTGTATCTCTTGCACTATTGTTGCTAGATGGTTCTCCAGAAAGCATCACTTTTTTTCCTTTAGGATCCTCTTGGACTTTCTGGATATTAATTTTGACTACTGGAGTGGGGTTGATACACTTTTGTATTTATTCCACTACAGCCTAGCACAAGCAATAGTCCAATTCTGAATGGGAGGCATTATGAACCCTACACCAATTTGGCAAGAGTAGTTCTCCAAATTCATTCCTCTACCCAACTGAACCTGATCTTCAATACACTTCTGAATGAATTCTTGGAAATTATCCAATAAACTAAGCTGATTATCTTCAAGATCATCATTATTTTCAACTAGTTCCACTAGAGCTTCAATTCCACTGGATTCTGCTATGAGATCAATAGGCACAACATGTAACATAAGGATTTCTTCTACCTTAGATTCCTCAAAAGGGGTTGCAAGTACATAATTTCCCATGCTCACCTCCAATATCAAAATTTCATTAGAGGTATTCTGATATTTTGTAGTCATGTATTTCATCCTAGGTTCCCTTTCAATCCTGATCTGATTTAGTACTCCCTTCCAGGGAAGCCACATGTGAGAGTGATTAGTTGATACATATCCATTGAAGGCCTTGGTAAAGTCTCTTTCCAGAATCAGTCCATAAGCATCAGGTATATTAGCCACCTATAAATTAATAACCTGTTGAATTCTAGGGTCAGAAGCAACCTGCATATGAATCATGTTTAACTCCCCTACAATATTAACTTCAGTCCTATCTAGTTGAGTAAATTTCTTTTGGGAATCAGCAGGAGTAATACCCAAAGCTCTAAAAACACCAAAAGGAATTACATTGGTGGAAGCACCTGAATCCAACAAACAGTTGTGCAAGTTCTTACCAAATATACGAATAGAAATAAGAAATGGAGGAGTATCCATTTTTCCTTGAAACAAAGTTAAGGGAGTATCCACTTGAGCAACTTGAGTTCTATCTTTCTCTTTTCCCTTATCTCTAGGAGGCACATGGACCTAATTATGAGTCTAATTTTGCCTTCCTACCATTTGAGAACTAGATATTTTATTGACACTTTCACTAACTGATTTATCTTGTGATATGGAATTTGCATTATAAGCTCCTAGAACTACATTTCTAATGGTTGGAACTCTCAATAACTCAAATGTAGAGAGACTTACCTTTAATTTTCTAAGTTCTTCTGCAACATAGATGGATAGTTGTTCCTCACTCAAATCAGCAGGGGTCTCCTTTGGGTATTCCACCACCCTGTCTTTGTTTGCATCAAAACCTCTCCCTTTTGACATGTCCATATGTCCTTGATCTTTAGATAAATATTTCCTAGAAACCTAAGGATGTGGTGGATTATTGTTGGCATTAGGATCTTGAGGCATAGTGAAGTTGTTTGGTGGAATGGAGGTGGTGAAGGGGCCTCCAGCCTGTGGACATCTGTGTGGCAATTCCCTTAGATCATACATCTTAACAGGCCTCTGGAAGTTCTATACCTCTTCAACATAAGCTTCTTCATCCATGGGACCATTGTCATTCACTGTATTTTCATCAAACAACTATGTAATCTCATCCCCATTGCACACCTAGTCCATCTCTTCCTTGAGCTGGTCTGATTCTTCTTCAGACACATTTTCCTTGCTCTATGGAAAAGGAGCATGATTTAGTACCAACATTGATGAATCATAGGGAGTAGATGGCACCATTTCCTGACTACCCACATTATTCTCCACTTCATACTGAAAAATTGAAGCTATCGTTTGGAACTCTTGACAATCTAACTCAGAATGTTGACTCGTTTTATGGAGCCTACACGATCCTGATAAGGTAGCCTCAACCAAATATACGCCACTAGGAGGCTTCTCTTGGTTGACTGGTTGATTGAATGGTTGATCCAATGGGGTGGGGACTCCATTGTTAGGCCTCGTATTCCAAGTCTTGTTCTATCTAGGTGGTTGTCTCCTGTTGAACCCTTGTCCACCAACTTTCCCTCTATCAAAGTTTTAGCTTGAGGATTGTCCTTTATCATAATTTTGTCCTCTGTCATTATTATACCCTCTATCATTATTATATCCTCTTTCATTGTTATATCCTCTTTTAGGATGTTTCCCCCTATCAAATGTTGTCCTTGTTGATTTTCTCAACTTTCTCTGCTATGATTGGACTACATATTTCTCTGAGTAGCTTGCAACTGATTGTTCTGGTTCCTCAAATAAGTTACCTCCATATTCAGCTTCTTCACTTGTTCAGTCAATTCATCCAGTCTCTCCTTGTTAGGATTTCTATATCGAGGCTGATTCACATTATTTTGGGGATATCCTACTATAGTATTGGCATTCAGTGATTGGTTTAACACTTCAGAATTCTGTAGATACATGGGAAAACTAGCCCGAGGTTGTGCATGAAGAGGTTGGTTTACATTTTACTGAGGGTAGCTAATTGTGGGTGGAACTTCACTCACAGGAGGTCCTGGGTGAGGGACTAGAGGCAACTAAGGTATTGGATTCATGATGGGAGTGTGATTAGCGAGAGCCTGGTTGAGAGTTGGGACTTGTCCAGGGTGAGCAGCGGGTCCTAATGACAACAAAGGCCCTGAAATATGTTGCCTTAAAGAAGTGCTAAACTTCGCAGCCTCTGCGTATGCATAAAGTAGGGCATTAGGAGGGTTTTTTCTCCATTTCATGAAGGTAACTATCAGATTGTCAAGTTCCTCATAATAGACTTCTAAAGCAGTGGGTTCATCAATAGCATAATGGGTATGCAGTCGGGTATAGGCATGGTGAAACCTGTTGTTAAAGGACCCTATAGGCTCATGAACTTCTCTCTTAACATTAGTGAATTGAAGATAGAGCTCATTGGGACTAATGGGAATCCTAAACTTCTACAAGAATGTAGTCTCTAGTTCAGTCTAGTTCTGGATAGACCCTAGATTGTACCAATAGAATGCATGCTCTCCCAAGGAATAAGGAAAGAGTCTACATGTTACATCCTCATGATTGATTACTCTATCCTTAAGACCAGTCTGGAAGATCCTAATGTGTTCCTCAGTAGTTCTATTGGGATCATTAAAATGGAAATTTGAACAAAAATGTTTAGGGTTCTTGGGCATGACATTGTAATAAGCGAAACTCAATGGAGATGGGTTTTAGCTAGGAAATCCATTAGTGGAGGTGGGGGTAGTAATGGTTGATTTATGGCTGGCTAAGGTTGTTGAATGGGAATGTTATCAGAATCAGACTTAGATGAACTTGTTGAAGATGGAGATGATGGAGATGGTTGGGTGGATGATGATTCTCCCCTTCTATTGGTCCTTCTTGACCTGGTACGGACTGGTAATTATTGAAATTCCTCCTCCCCTAGAGTAGATCTGGTTCTTCTTCTGAATCTTACAAGAGAGATGGCAGACATAAATCGATCTAGTTTGCTTATTTAGGCCCTCCTTCTAGCACCAATCTATTGATGGTGTTTTTTGCAAAGCAACATCTCAGATAAAATATAATATCCTATCTCTCTTGAAAGGTAAATCTCTATTAGAAAGCCTCAAGAGATAACCCCAAGGTCTCTAATGTCAGGTCTTGACAATGCATAAACAACTCAGTGATAAATGTGAAAATGTTAGTAATCACAATGGGACCTTAATACAAGCAAATACTAAATTTTTAATTTATTAGATCTAGCAATATGATGATACTTCAATCCTAAATCTAACCCAAATGAAAAAAATAAATAACAAAAGATAAGGGTTTCAAAGAGATTTCTAGATTTAACACTACTCCTAAGATTAACAATGCAAATGATGAACACTTGAAATGGACCAATCCCTCAGAAACTGATTTCTACTTGACTCAAACAGATCTACAATCTTATAGAAATAATGTAATCTTCTAAGGAATTAAAGATTTTCAGATCATGAAAATTCATTCAAAATAACTCTATTGCAATTGAAATGAATAAACCCTCACAATTGAACTAAGCCCAACGAATATAAAAGTCTAGGCTAACTTTGCAGAGCAACTAACAATTAGTTGATTGAGAAAAGTATGGACCAAAGATTGCTGCAACACTTCAAGTACTAAATCATAAACACTATCAATTTATCTAACATTAAACCTAATGCATTTATCAAATAACTTAAGGAATTCCAAAGATAGAATCACAAGAACCATGCAAGATAAATCAATGCAAGAGAATTCACCAAAAGTACAATATCTCCAATTGTATTGAATCACCCAAAGTAGCAACAATTCCAGTATTCTATTACAACACTAGCTCAAAATGAACTAACTTCTAACTCTTTCTCTACTGCTTAATTCTCTCTAGCATCAAAACTATCTATCTAGCCCTTACAAATGAGGCAGATTGCCATATTTATAGAAACCCCCAAGGCATGTCGACCTAATTAGAATTTACAATAATAATAAATGGCCACAAAACAAGTGGGCCAAGAGGAATTTGAAATAAAAATAGAATATGCACTAAATGGATGAACTCCATCCAGGTTAGCCTGGGATCTCCAATAGAATTTGGTCCAATGCATGCAAACTAATAAGGAAGCACAAATTTTGATGTAGCCTTGCATTAAATACTTTCCCCTTTTTCTTTATTTCGATCCACCCTATCATGCACCATCAAAAGCACCTTGTCCAGGCTATAGGTGGCAAAGGTAAAACCTTAATTCTTCTTTTGATGGATTTAATATTTTCCCTTGATTGCTCCACCGACTTATCTCATTCAACCCTGTTGGCCTGATATCTATCAATGACTGCAATATAAGTGGCTGTATCATCCAAATGATGCTCAGTAATTGGATCCTCAATGATTAGAGAATATACATCTCACCACCATTTTTTCAACTGCTCAAAGCTCAAATGCTTTCATACAAACTTCCTTTTCCCTGTCATCGCCTCAAAGAATGAGATGCATCTATCATGGATATCAGTCAGGATATCCTCAATTTGCCTCCTCTACTTATATATCTTCTTCAAAACCTTATGTCTTATTTGCAAGGCATCAAACCATTCCCAAGGTTCTGCAACTCTAGAGGAAGGGATAATTCCATCACTCACTAGCTTATTCTTAGTGTATTCCATGATGGTCTTGGTCTTCTACAATAGGAGATCTACGTCCTCTTTATCTTGAGCCAGTACATCTTTCAACCAGTCTATTGCCCTCATTGCATCTCCGCCGATTGAAAGGATGTCTTTGATAGCATCATCTCCTTTAGTCTGCACTCCTTGTAACCATTTTACTGTGGCAAGAGTGGTGGCCTTAATTATTTTTAGTTTAGATATAGTTTCTTGGGGTAGGAAACTTGCAGCAGAAGATGAGGAACTAATGGATTGTAGGGATTTTATCAAATCTTAGAAATATTTCTTAAGTCATTCATTATCTTTCTTCAACTCCTATTTAGCTTGTGCTTCTTTTCTCAATCTTCCCAAGATCGCAACACTTGAACCCTCATATTCTTCAATATCTTGTTCCATGGAAGTGGGTCCTAGGTTAATAGTCTGCATGTTGTAATCACTCCCAGTAACCTCATCTCTATTCTTTTCTATGGCAAGAGTAGCAATGTGGACCACTCTATGTTTTTCTTTATCCCTTTTGATCTTGGAGATGACCCTAGCCTTCTTCTTTCCTTTAACTTTTCCTATTTTTTCTAGTAGCTCATCCCAATTGGGAGGGGTATCATCCACAACAATTTGTTTTCTCTTTATTACTTTATCAAGCCAACCTGGAACAACAAACTCTTACTGTATTTCACTATGTCCCACTTCTTCCTATTGAACCTTGGGTGTATCTTCATGCTTCTCAGGAAACTCTTAATCTTTATCATGTTCTTCTCTTCCATACCTCTCTTCTTCATGCACTAGTGATGGAGTCTTAACAGGTGCTTCCTCTCTCTAAGGAGGTATGTCTTCTTCACCTCTAGTAGGAGAATCCTCATAAGTTACCAAGGGATTCTATAGGATTTTATCAATTTCTACAGCTACACTATTAAGCTCACCTTCTTGAAATTCTTCTCCCCCTTCACTTGATAGGTGCTCCACATCTGTTGGTTGTTCCGATGCACCATGTGGTTCATGGGGTAGAGAAGCCTCTTTATGTTATTCTGTAGCAAAGGTTGCTAGAGGAATATCCTTCCTTGGCACATTGTCCTTGGGAGGAGTTCTTGATCTCCTTGTGTATACCTATATCTTCTCTCTAGAACTTTCTACATTTACCACTGTTGAAGGATCAGTTTCACCTTTCTTCTTGGAAGGTCCACCCTTCTTTCTTGAACCCCTTGTTGTTTTCCTCTTTTTAAGTGTTGGGGAACCATCCTTTTCTTCTCCTTCACCGGGTTCTTCCTCTACATATTTTTCTATCTTTGAAGTAGTAGTTAGCTTCTTTGCTTCTAGCTTCCTCTATTTCTCCTACTCTTCTCCTTGGGAACCTTTGATCTTAATCTTAAAGGGAGAATCTAGCTTGGTATTTCCCTTAGGATCTTCCTCAACCGACTCCTCAGAAGTGGAATGGGATTTAAGATCCCACATCAGATTATAGGTACATGACACACCTTCACTTTCAAGCTCCCACACCTTATGCTTGAGCCACAACTTGGTGTATTTCATCACAAGAGGCATGATTTGTTCCAATTCAGTTTTTTCCTCTTCCAGCCAGTCTACTCCAATTGGCTTATCCTTGATTGGCTCATAGTTGTGACTTTAGATTAAGTCTCCATCATCTTCCAGTTGATCAGGAACCATTTTCACACTATACATTCGGACCACATCAACTGGGAGTCTAGAGAATTTCTTCTTTCTTACCTCAAACTCATCCTTGCTATTGGCCTAGTAGTCCTCTATGTCATCCCTATTGTGGTATCCCTACTGGCTTTCTTCTGTGCTTCACGAGTGATATCAAAACCAAACCTTTTGGAATGGTAAGACAACCCAAGAATGCTCATTTCCTCCTCAGAAGCATAGGCTGAATTAATTGAAGGGCATACCTCGCTAGTACCTATCTTCAAAAGGAAAATCTCCACCAAATCCAGTTTTATGCTTATCTTTCTTAGCAATGGCATCAAAGTCACATATTTTCCTCATGACCTCTAGAAGTATAACATGGTCTTTGGGGTACCTTGGAAGCCTATATGGAGCCCTTTGACAACCATCAATTCTTATGTAGGAGAAGGTGGGAAACTGTATGAACCAAGCCCCATACCTTTTGATCAGCTCCTTAGCATCATCTGATATTCTTCCATGCTCTACACCTTGGAGCAATCTAGTGATGTGCATGGTGAATGCATCATTCATCCTCCTATAACTTGGGCTTACTAAGTGAAATTGAGGATAAAATTCATAAATTACATCCTATCCAAATACTCATCTTGTGCTCAATCCTTTATAGGGATGGAATTTTGCAAGTGCATACACTAAATAGGAAGTCATGGTGGATGTATTAGTCTACATCACATTACACATTTGTTCATGAATCACCTTACTTATTACACCTGTCCAATGATAATTAATATTTTCTTGCTCCATCCTCACAATGACATGGAACATACAATTCTCAAACATACTTGCACTCTTCAGGCCTACCACCCGACTAAGCAATGTGATGGCATCATAGACTTCTTGTTTAAACTTTTCCCTGTGCAACTACTTAGGCAATTTTGAGAAATGATAATTTGGCTTCTGAATCCAAGAATTGATAACCTATTGTGACTTAATAGTATCCTCCTCATAGTACCTCTTAGCTACCTCCATATTGAATGCTACTACATGTGATCTATCTTGCATATCAAAAGTATGTGCAATAGATATAGGGTTAAGATTAGCCAATACTCTCCCTTGAGGGATGACTATCCTTTGTGAATCCCTGTCGTAGTGCCAGGCACATTCCAATACCAACTCATAACACTAGACTATGGGGGGAAATCCTACTACATGAGATAATCTTGATTCCTATAGTCTCCTGGCCAACACTGGAATATCTTTTTGTGTCATCCTCTCCTTAAACTCCTCATGGTCCCATCAACCTACATTTTTGTCTTAAACTTTAGACCAGACTGAGGCTATCTTACTTTTCGAGATCCTTTTTTTTATTTCAAATTTAACTCTTTCTACTTCTAAGATAGAGGATCCTTCCATATCAGCCTTAGCCATTTTGGTCGCTTCCTTGCTAGCTTCAGCTTGCATCCATTGAATACTAACATGAAAATCCAATTGTTGATAACATATTCATCAAAGTGTTTGCTCAAAATCATAATAAAACCACCAAATCAACTATAAATCGTCAAAAATGAGAAGTTCAAGATTCCAAGCTAACCAGGGAGAACCAGTCTGGGAGGAATGTCAAAAAATTCTAGACAAAGTAGATTCTCCCAAAGAAGGGACAAAAATCAACAATAGATCATTAAAATGAAGAAAGGATGCATATAACATTGTAATCTATCAATTTAAAGCATGGAATGTTAAGCATTCATCATTACATTCATCCATCTCATCCAATCCCTAAGTTCCACAAAGCCTCCCAGAGATTTCGAAAAAATCCGACCGGACTAGAATTCTGTGAAAATAACAATACCATATGAACTTTGGGGAAATGAAGGGATGAAGAAGAAATTTGGAAAATCCAGGATCGATGGAAATCCATGAAGAAGGAAAGATTCCAGATTTTCAACACATTTCGGGAACACAAAGGAGACAAGGAAACTCAGGGAAATCCACCAGCGCAGGAAAATCCCAGAATTGAAGGAAAACCTGAACATTGACGTTCTTACATGATCTCGCTCAAATTGATCAAATGATCACAAATTTTAGGAATTTGGGCCCACAACAAGTTTGACCTGAACCCCCTACTAATTTTCATTGAACTTAAAGCTCCTCTTAAGGAAAATCGAAAGGGAATGGCGATGCCCTAGGTATGAAACCCTAAAGATTCGCCATTGATGCACATACAAGCTTGAGATTTAGGTTACCCAACTACTAGGTTTCAAAGTATAATCATGGCCCACAAGAAAGCATGATGAAAGTGAAAAGAAAGCACAAAACTCACTTGGGGAACCATCAATCTAATCAACAACAAGCAACCCTAGCTTTGGAATACCCAAACACACAAAAAATTGAACTTCAAGCATATCTAGAACACCAAAGGACCACTCACATTCATCAAAAAAAAGATAGGAAATGTGTACATACCATTTGATGAAATGGAAATTGATTATAGCAATGACAGATAGCAATCCTGAATGCATGAGCAAGCTTTGACAACATTGACGCCTAGAAAACAACTACCAAATCCCATAATTCAGAGGTTCAACACACCAAATTCAGGCAAGCACCACAAAATTGAACACCCCAACTCAATAGAACTCAAATGATAAAGCATAATGGCAAGGAAATCCAAAAAAAATGATTAAATACATCCCTCACAATTCATACGAGTGATCATAAATGCAGTTGACAAGACAAGCTGAAGAAATTCAGAAACTCGACGGAAAAATGAAATTTCATAAAAATCCGGTCCAGGCGGAATTCCACAAAGTCCCATATTTCCCAAACTACAGTGTTTATTCGCTTCGTTGAACTTTGAATGAAATTTGGTAAAATCCAAATGGAGTGGAAAATCCCAAAATGGAGTAAAAACTTGAACTTTTTTTAGAACTTAGATTTTCTAATGTGCAACTTAGGGGAATCACTTAAGCAAGCAAGATAAAAATTTTAAGCTTATGCCAAGGCAAGGTAAATCATCAAAATCAAAGGGCCAAAAATACCGAGAATGAAACCAAAAGAGGGTCCCTGCTTTCAGTGGGGCATGTGTGCAAAAACTGCACAATAGGTTGAACTAACAAAACCAACTACAAAAGTACATGAGATAGGTAGCTATCAAATTGGCTTTGATATTGATTAAATTCTATGTGCATACAATTTTTTAGATCGGGATTATTCAAAAAATAGGAAAAAAGAACAAAACTTAGAGAAGTTTTGGATCTTCTGACATCCACAAATTTTGAAATTAACTTTGAAAAAAAAGGTATTCCCTAGCCTTTCATAGAAGACACAAGTAGGATAAGAAAAATACATGAGATGAAATCCAAAGGATGAATCACATCAAGGCACGTGGAATATGGTGACTGGTAAGATAATTGCAAATGAAGTCAATGAAGGTCAATATCCATCTACACATTGAAGTCCTTTAGGTTGTTTTATATTTTTATTATCAGGGTTCCTTCTTGGAACCAAACAAATCTGCTCAAACATAATGTAGGAAATTCCCATACATATATAATGATTAGGTGGAATTTTCATTCCTACATTCAAGTTCAATCTCGGTTTGAACATTCTAGGAATGAGTAATCCCTAGAATGAATACACTTGTTCATTGCATGCTTAAAATCTAGAGTCTCAGTTTCTTGATATCTAACGTTCCTTTGGAAAAAACTCTATTCCTACATGAGCCTCCAAAGTGTATCATTGAACCCGGTAACACCATCAGATTTTTTTGCAACTTTAGTTTTCCTAATCGTCAATACCCAATCTTTGCACCGTAATCTACTTCTCCTGTAATCACAAATTCCATCTATTAAATCCCTTTTCAAAAAATATTTATAAAAATCTCATGTAAATAAAACCATCATTAAATCATTATCATATAAATCCATCATAAATAACACACTTTCTTACATAATTTTCCTTTTATATATTGGGTTACCAGACTACCAGACTTCTTAGGTAACCTTAAAATTTTAAAACTTTGATTTGCATTGTTACTCAGTACTCGATACCTGGTATTCAACTTTACCCATGATTTTCCTAGAGTTTGGTTTTACCAAAAATTCCATCTTTACCAGACCTCGACTATCAAACTGGAACACTTTTCTTAATACTTACATTACCTTTTCCCTTTCTAGTGTTCCTGGTTCCTGGTACCCAGTACCCGAAACACTTGAATTACAAAGTACTTTTAAAAAAAAAAATCTCTTTGCTCTTGACTTCCGATGATCTTTTCAACTAGCTAGTACCTACCATAAGCATTATTTTTTCACTTGGGGTCCCCAATTCTTATAGTCTTGGGGCATGTTGTGAGAACACACAACATGTAGCAAAGGATATAATCTTTTTTTTAAGAATGAAATATGTTAGATCGGAAAAGCGTCTGGAACTATGAGTTTTTCTAGTAAGAGGACAGATGGAAATATTTATTAGCTCAAGGGTGTTGTTAGGAATTGCTTTATGTCTCAGATTAATGATAGTTGGTTATGGAACTAGAGGATGTGTCATATGAATTTTGACAATTTGGCTAGAATCAGTTCAGTTCGTGCAGTAAGAGAACTACCAAGAATCAGAAAGCCTATCAATGTTGTTTACAAAAAATATCAATTTGGAAAGAAAATGAGTAGTTTCAAAGGAAAGGAACAATTTTCTACCAAACTACTAGAATTAATACATACATATATTTTTGGTCCTACAAGGGTGATAATTCTTCAAGGTGATATGTATTTCATGCTTTTTATTGATGATTATTCTTTAATGGCATGGGTTACTTTTCTTAGAGAGAAATTTGATGCACTAAATACATTCAGAGCATTTAAAGCTATGGTTGAGAATGAAATGGATTTGAAAATAAAATGTTTGAGGTCTAACAAAGGTGGAGAATTCACCTCCAATGAGTTTAACATGTTTTGTGAAGTTCATGGAATAAAGAGGCACTTGTCTACCCCTAGAAATCCTCAGCACAATGGACTGGTTGGAAGGAAAAACTAGACTATTCAAGAAGCTACTAGGACTATTATGAAATAATCTAATCTATCGAAAGTCTACTAGAGAGAAGAAATTCATACTATTATTTATATACTTAATAGAGTTCAAGCCAAAGCTAACAACACAAAGACTCCCTATGACTTGTGGTAGGAAGGATTCCTACTATCAAGTACTTTAGAGTATTTGGAAGCAAATGTTATATTAAAAGAGATGAAGAAAACTTAGGAAAGTTTGATGAAATTTTTGATGAAGGTATCTTCCTTGGATATTCTAATAAAATAAAAGCTTATAGATGTTACAAAAAAAGGCTAAGAAATATTGTTGAAAGTGCAAATGTTAGGGTTGATGAAGATTTCGAGAATTCAATTGTTGTAAATGGATATGTGTCTGATGAACCTACTTGTGGAGAAAAAAAAGAAGAAAAAATGAAGGAAAAATAAGTGAAAAATGAAGAGGAAGAAGCTCTGAAAAAGACCCCTAATACCACTAAGTATGTGCAAAAGAATAATTGTGAAGAACAAATAATTGGAGACAAGAGGAAAGGAGTATTGACAAGAAGTAGAGCTTTTAAAGCTGAGGTAAATGTATTTTTACTCTCTAAAGTTGAACCTAAAATAGTAAGTGATGCATGGAAAGATGAATAGTGGATGAAGGTAATGGAAGAAGAACCTATGTAGATTGAGAAAAATAAGACTTGGGAACTGGTTCCTAGATTGAAAAACAAGAACATAATTGGAACTAAGTGAGTATTTAGAAACAAAATAAATGAAAATGGAGAAGTGGTAAGAAAAAAAAGCAAGACTTGTGTGTAAGGGTTACTCACAAGTGGAAGGAATAGACTTTGAGGAAACATTTTCTCTAGTGGCTATGATGGAAGCTATCAGAATGTTTTTAGCATTTTCATCATATAAGGACTTTAAAGTTTATCATATGGATGTGATGTTTTCTTTTTTGAATGGTGAATTGGAAGAAGAGGTTTATATGGAATATCCAAAAGGCTTTTAGTTGTTAGATCAACTAGATATGGGTTTTAAATTGAAAAAGGCATTGTATGGATTGAAACAAGCTCCTAGAGCTTGGTATGTAAGATTGGACAAATATTTAATACAACAAGGATTCAGTAAAGGAACCACATATAGTAATATTTACTTCAAAATTGAGGAAGAAAAAATATTCATAGTGGTTGTGTATGTGGATGATATTATCTTTGGAGGCAATGAAGCTATGTGTAAGAAATTTGTAGAAGATATTCAAAAAGAGTTTGAGATGTTAATGTTTGGGGAGATGAATTTCTTCCTTGGGCTACAAATCAATCAAACTGATAAAGGTATTTTCATTTCACAGTCAGAGTATGTCAAATAGATGTTGAAGAAATTTGGAATGGATGACTCTAAACTGGTATGTACTCCTATGGTGACTAGTTGCAAATTGAGCAAGGATGATGAATCGCCTAAGTAAAATTAGAGCAAATATAGATCTATGATTGGTGGGATGCTATATCTAACTGCTACTAGACTAGATATAATGTATGCAGAGTATCTTGTGGCTAGATTTCAAGAATATCCTAAAGAGACACATGTTGTAGTAGTGAAAAGGATATTAAGATATTTAAAAGGCACTTTGGATTATTTCTTATGGTATCCTAAGGATGTTGATTTCACATTAATTGCATACACAAATGTAGATTGGGTTAGTTGTGTTGATGAAACGAAAAGTACAAGTGGTGGTGCATTATTTCTTGGATGTAGGTTGGTATCATGGTTAAGTAAGAAGCAATATTTAGCTTCTTTATCCACTATAGAGGCTAATTATATTGTATCAGCATCTTGATGCACACAAGTATTGTGGATGAGATAGACATTAAAGGATACCAAAGTAGTGTATGATGAGCCTATATCTATCTTTTGTGATAACACAATTGCAATTAACATTTCAAAGAATCCAATGATGCACTCTATGACAAAGCATATAAAAATTAGGTATCACTTTCTTAGAAAAAAGGTTATGGAGAATGAGTTGAAGTTTGAATATGTACCTACAAAGGTTCATACTTCTAACATATTTACTAAAGCTCTTCCTAAGGATACTTTTGAGTATCTTGGGAGAAGTTGGGGTTTATTTCCCCTCCTTCTTTGAACTAGATGCATATGGAGATGCATCATTCTAGTGGATCTATGGACTCATCTCTTTTCTAGACTAATGTTGGTGGCTACCTCTCAAGGGGAGTAGGTAGTATCATTGTTGTAGCAAGAAATGTTGTCATTATGCAAAGTTGTTGATCTAGTATTATGTACTCCTAAGGGGGAGTATTCATAGAAAGTATCTTAGTTCAGTGTCAAATGGGGAGAATAATGCAAAAAAAATTATCCTTTTCCATTGATTTCAAAGGGGGAGAAAGAATCATGTGAAAAAGTTTATCTACATAGGGGGAGAGAAAGTAAAAGAAAATCATGAGAAAGTGTGTTCAGAGTTGTGTTGTCTTTGATGGTTTTTCACATCATGTGTTGCCATCAATGACAAAGAGGGAGATTTTTGTAAGTATGAAGGTGTTTTCATTGATGTCAATAGGCTAGTGTTTTCATTGATTTCAGCTATGTGTTGAGGAAGGTTGTTGCATGATGAAGATGTCAAGGATATTGAGAAAATTGTGAAAAATAGGTTGTTGCCATTTGTGTGTATGTATAGTGGAGATATTGAGGAAGTGTTGTGAGTACATGGAGATATATTTATGTTACAATGTCTAGAGATGTTTTGGAATGATGTAATGTGATAAGATGGTATCTCTAGTACTTGTTTTCCAAGTTTTTTTTTACAAAATTTGATAAACAAAGAAAACAATGTTGTGAAATTGTTCAAAACGTGCTCTAGGATGTGCTCCAAGTTTCTTCTATGTTGATGCTATGCCTGTGCATATTTTATATGTTTCTCAAGGTTGTTAGTAGTTTCTATATCCAAAGTTTTAGTTTCTGGATCATTGTGTAGAGTGAGATATATTCACTAGTGTGTGAACTAGGTTTTCAGTGTTTTTTTTGTGGTCTAGGAGAAATGTATTTTCCAAACATTTCTTCGCATTTTGGTTTCAGGTTGTGCAAATCTAGGAAGTTGCTTGTATTTTTTATATCTTTTAGAATTTAATATTTTACTTGATTTAGTGTAGTATAGTGTGTGTTTCATGCGTCAGTGTGTTTATAATTGAATTATTTCTATGATGCATGTTTGGATGAAGTATTTGTTGGATTTTAGGTGGTTTGTGGATTGTTATAGATCATGTAAAAGATATTTGTATGGTTAGTGTTAGAAATATGGGAGCCTAGAAACATGAGCATGAAGTGTATATAGGTTGATTTGGCTATTCCAGTGTTATTGATTTCAACATTGTGGGAAGCATATTTGTAAGTTGATCTTTACCAGAAGTGTTCTTTACTGATAATATTATGGTCCAATACGATGGTTTTTGAGTCTAGAATTCACTGCAAGAAGAGATATGACTCTTCTCTCTTAATATTATTATAATAACTCATTCATATAGCTATATCTAGGATCTTTAGAAGTTTTGTGTTGTGTGCAGAAATTTATCAATGAAAAAGTTCAACTCTATACACTACAGTTGTTTCTATGTTCAGTATGCCAATGTGGGAGACTTTGTATTTTCTTAAAAAGAATGATCTAAAGTTGCAGTTCTAATGGTATTCTCTTTGATGTCAATGTGATGAGAAACTAAAGTAATATTGGATTTGGAAAATTTTTATTTTGAGAAGCGTGTTTTGGTTTGGAGTTTTTGTGATTAGGTCCTTTTCTTGGATGACCTAATATGTGACATGTGTTAAGAATATTAATTATACTTTGCAGATGCTAGATGGATCCCTTACAGTTCTACGCTGATTTGAAATGATGCACATGGATAAAAAGATGTTTTTAAATCTTATATGGTGCAACAAGAGCTAATTTTTGATTGGATTGTTGACATCTACTTAGGCCGACCTAATTGATGAATGAAATATACTTGTATATATAAGAGACTTGTTGGGATAGAAAGAAGAGTGTGATGTGAGATGTATATGTGAAGTGATGTGCAAAATATTGAGAATGTGTGAGCTTAAATGATTTATCAGATGTGAGTAATGTATTGTGGGGGAAGTCAAGGATTAGAGCATAATGGTTTTGTGACTGTTATACAGAGTAGTACTTCACATTCAAATCCTCATTGGAACTAAACTCAACACATAGAAGGTGTATTCCATCAGTTCATACTTTTGGCAGTGAGCCATATCTTTTTGTAACTTGGTGGTTATCCATCTCATTTTGTATTCTAGCTATGAGCCTTCTAAGGAAAGTGAGTCTTGACAGTGAGCCCTATAATATTCTATATCTAGATATATTATATTGTGAGCTAATCCTCATCGTGGTTTTTCCCATTTGGGTTTTCCACATAAAAATCTAGTGTTGATGTGTTTTATGGTGTGATGTTCATTTCAATGTCTTCATTATAGTTTGTAGTTATATGTGCTTTAATAATTGGATAGTCTACAACTAAATGGTTTTATGGAATACTAATTTACCCCCCTTTTAGTATTATGGATAATCAACAATTGGTATCAGATCTTGGTTCCTCTTAATAAGTCTAAAGCTTGAGGATGGTCCCAAAATTTGAATAAATGGAAGATAAAATATTTCTTATTCCTCTAGAAGAGATCTCTACTGAGCATACAAAAGAAAATGAAGATTTGAAGGTTAAGATAAAATAAGTAGATGAGTACATTAAGAAGTTAAAATAAAATTACCGTGAAGTCTATAATCAATTAAAGAAGGCATATGATGATATCACCAAACTGCTAGAACAATTGGAAGAGAAGAGAAAAATTGAAGACTTTTAGAAAGTTGAAATTCAAAGGAAGATAGATGAATGTACGAAGCTTGAGCAAGAAGTGGTAATTTTGAAATTAGATCTAGAAAAAGAAAAAATACACGATGATAAATTTAAGAAAAGCACTGCAATGCTTGATGAGTTGATTAACTTTTAGAGACCTACTATGGATAAAAGCAGTTTAGGATTTGAAGGACAAATCTCAAAGGAAAATCAACCCCCTAACATGAAGAATTAGTACAATGGTGGACAATTCAAGGATCTAAGAAACAATACTAGAAGGATTCCTTTCAAACAACATAATTCTCAAAGGTATTTATCTTTTAATGGTGTTTGTTATTCTTGCAATAAGTTTGGACATAGGGAAAAAGATTGCAAAAGTAGAATGAATGATACTTTGTCATTCTCTAGTCAATGTTTTGAATGCAAGAAGATTGGACTTAAGGTTATGGAATGCAAAATTTAGAAGTTGAACAAGGAATTTTATTCATTTAATGCTACTATTATCACTACAATTTATTTGGAGACAAGGATAATTAGTGTGAATATAGACTAGGTAAAAGACAATGTGGATGGAAGAATATTAGAAAATTCACTAGAGACTGCAAAAATAGAAGGATGAAAAATGACTATTCGATAAAGAGATATGAATCGATCATTGATCCAGAATAAGTTAGAAAGGAAATGAAAATAATTTGGAGAAGGGAAGGAGAATCTAAGCAAAGTGAATCTGAATCATTAGTTTTATTTGTGCCACCCTCCAGTGCAGAGACACCCATCAAAAATTAATCCAGGAAATTCCTAAGGGGGAGAAACAAGCAGAAAATTCAATAAACCCCTCATCAATATATCATGTCATATCATGATAGAAGTGCATTTAATAATGTTACAAATTCAAGATCTCTCGCGGAAGGAATTTTCAGACACATGTGTGAAAAATGAAGTTCATAGAATTTGAAAGGATGGAAGTGTACATGAATTTTGAGGTGATCTACTTGTAGTTTGAAGCATTTATTATAGAATAATTTGGAATGAAAGAAGTAAATTTAGAAATGCTAAGGAAAATCTAGTCAACAAAAAACATTTTTGAAAAAGGAGAAGTGTATACAGAAAGCTTGGAGAAACTAGGGCAATTCCATACAATAGAGTTTTAGGATTTGGATTTGGTGGGAAAGAAAGATGAAATTGAAGAAGAGATAGTAGAATCGAGGTGTGTTCTAGAAGCTAAACATCAAACCCTATTCTTCATTGAGAAAATTATAGAGGTATTCTACTTAAACAATTCTCTTGTAGAATTTTCAATTTTATGCAATGGATAGGTTGAAGGTTGTGAATGTTTCAGAAAAATTGCAAATAAAATTAAGGAATTATTCTTTGAAAATTTTGTCAGAAGAATCGAAAGGTGTATTTTCTAGCATTCCTCTTAGAGTATTACCTACTAAAGACAT
This sequence comes from Sequoia sempervirens, assembly GCA_007258455.2. Lineage (NCBI taxonomy): Eukaryota > Viridiplantae > Streptophyta > Pinopsida > Cupressales > Cupressaceae > Sequoia > Sequoia sempervirens. The sequence goes on along the minus strand of VDFB02000003.1, from coordinate 144,790,695 downwards.
TTATGCATATTTTTATGGGAAAATTGAGAAAATTTCACCAGTTCAATTAAGTATTTTGTTGAAGAATGAATTGGAAGAAAATTATGATGCATATAAAATTTTAGTTGAAAAGAAATTGGATGTATGGTAGAAATTTTCATTGTTTGAATTCGATAAGAAGTACATACGAATGGCATTAAGCAAGATTCATGGTGAATCTATTTGGATTGATGAAACACACTTGATAAGCAGGATAGAAGACTGTAAATTATCAAGAGATAATATAGATGACTGGTGCGACACTTGAAGGAAACAAACTTTTTTTAAGTACAATTGAAGATCTGGTCATTCGATATGCTGCAATGATTATTGGACATAAAATTTTCTTACCAAGCAATGACTACATAGTTTCTACTACTGCTGCATACAATGCATATAATATGGTTAGGAATGGTATGGATTATGATCTTTGTGAGCTACTTCAACTGCATCTATTGAAGAATTTGAAAGATATAAAAAAGAAGTATATTCTAATACGGTACTTTAACAATTTTCTTACTCTTTTACTTTATGAAAGAATTACTGGTAATTGGAAGGATAGAATGGACAAACATAAAAACAATAGCACCCTATATTAGGAATTTCATGAAAAATATTGGTGGTTTAGATGCTCAAGAAACTGCTCTTGCATCATTCTTTGGAACATTTTAGATGAGAATTCATAAAAGATCAATAATTCCAAAAAATATGGTTAGAAAATACTCCTAAAAACATAAATTTCCTAGTCTCTACATATATTTTTTATATGGAACCAACTGAATGTAGAATTGTGTGGATTTCTAAATTGAATTTTGAAGCAACTGAGGCAAAAATTGATCATTATGCAAAAGAAATTCTAGAGAGCCCTAGGAACCCTAACATGACAGGTGTAGAAGAAATTTCCATGACTGAAGCCTCTGGTAGTGCAATAGGAACTAGAAAGAAGAGAAAAGGTGTTATTATCAAGAAATAAATCACAAAACTAGAAGGAAGTGAACTTGAGAGATCTCAAGATGAGAATGAAAGCACAAATATTTGAGAAGCATTAAAAGAGTTACAAGAAGTGATTCCCAATGTCAACTTTAGTTCATCTATATCCATTATGGAAAATCTTAGGAGTATGATTAACTCTCTAAAAGCATACATCTCCTGACTAGAAGAACAAATAGGAAATAGGTCTACAGAAGAAAATATAGAAGTCATCAAGAAGAAATGTGTATATGCACATCAAAGAGTTGTGAAGCAATCAAAGGACATTCAATATTGTGAGAAAGAAGCTCGAGAGTTGGTATCTTTCTACTTGAATTGTTCCAATAGGACATTAAATGCAAGAGAAGAAATAAGAAAGAATGAAATTCAATTGAGCACTCAAGCAGATGTGTATAGATTGGTAGATGATAGGGACAATTAGAGATGGTCCTACATTGTGTAATTACAGGACAAATTATTTTCCCTACAAAATCAAAGAACATAAGTGATTAAGCAGTTTGTGTCACTTAGATATTCAATAAAGCTCAAGCATATTCCTATATCCAATTCCCTTGATAGTGTTGGTAATCTATTAGAAATAAACATTAGTCCAAACACTATGGAAGAAGGCATAGAGTCTTTGAATAAGCTTGAATTACTTTACAAGACTCTTGCAAGTGCAAAAGGATCATGGGAAGAAGGAAAATCTACATTGGAGGATACCCTAAAGAACCTTAAAGGATCTTCTTCTTTAGGTTAATATTTTTTATATCATTTTTGGTCAATTTTTTATGCATACATATTTGAGGAAATATACCAGACCCCTACATGAACTTTTCCATTGATGTCAAAGGGGGAGAGATAGATGGTAAGAGGAAAAACATTTTTTCAAGAACAATTTTTTATTTAGGAGCATTAACCTTGAAAGGGGGAGTATTTAGTTGTTTTATATTGGCATAATAGTGTTTTTCATATGCATGTTGCCATCAATTCCAAAGGGGGAGATTGTTGGAAATATGGGAGCCTAGCAACATGAGCATGAAGTGTATATAGGTTGATTTGGTTATTCTAGTGTTGTCATTGATGTCAACATTGTGGCAACATTGTGGGAAGCATATTTGGAAGTTGATCCATACCAGATTGTTCTTTACTAATAATGTTATGGTCTAGTACGTTGGTTTTTGAGTCTGAAATTTACCGCAAGAAGAGATATGACTCTGATCTCTTAGTATTATTATCATGACTCATTCATATAGCTATATCTAGGATCTTGAGAAGTTTTGTGTTGTGTGCAAAAAGTTGTCAATGATAGAGTTCAACTCTATACACTACAATTGTTTCTATGTTTAGTATACTAGTGTGGGAAACTCCACATTTTCTTAAAAAGAATGATATGAAGCTACGGTTCTAATGGTAGTCTTTCTGATGTTAATGTGATGAGAAATTGAAGTAATATTGGATTTAGAAAATGTTTATTTTGAGAAGTGTGTGTTGGTTTGGAGTTTTTGTGATTAGGTCCTATTCTTAGATAACCTAATATATGGCATGTATTAAGAAGATTAATTATGTTTGTGCTTTTCTAAGAACCAAACTTAATCTCAACAATTTCCTATGAATTTTCCATAATTCAATGATTAGCAAAGGTGGGGATTGGCCAACAACTAGGTGAAAGCTTGCTAGGCTTTCCCTCTTCACTTTGGGATTTGCAATACCTAGGAGGGTGATCCCTACAATGCACTAGATGATACTCTTGTGCCAAATTACCACATACATTGTAAATAACAGATACATTCTCACAAATTTTCAACTCAAATGAAAACCTTAAAGAATTTGGTGAATTCTTTAACTAGTAATCATCTAAAGTAGGGAATGGATGACCTCAAATGGAACTTCACAATAATTTAAGATGTATGAAATATTTTCTTTAATATTGTGTTCTTTGAAAGGAAGAACTGACTCAATTACACCAGAGATAACCAAATTAAAAGATCAATTCTTTATCCATGGGAAATGAATTTAAATTTGGGATAAATTGTAGTACAAAAATGATTAAACTCAACATTTATAGACTATTGTGATATTTATTTGCAACACAACAACTCAAGATCTCCTAGAACTAAAACTACTTATCGAATCCTTATACTTAATCACATAAACCTATGATCTCATCAAAGAATTTTATTAATTCTTTGAATTAAAGCAAAGATAAAACCATACATTCAACCAAGATGATTGAAGACAAATAAAAGGATGCTTGATCATTTTATTAATAGTTCATTAGACACAGTATACAAGGAGAGAAATAATTCTTCAATTTTCATTTTCTCATTTAGATGTCATTATTGTAAAACCATTATGTCTATTACAGACTCAAATTCAACCTAAGACTCAATACTATTCTATTCCTTTGTTCTTGAATTAAAAAATATCATTACATGAGTTCAATTTCTTAAAAAAATAAAGACCCATGTAATTGGCCTTGAATTCCCATTTATAAGAACATGGGAGCAACAAGCTTCAGGAAAAATTACACGTACAATCACATTTTTTATTTGGAATTCATTTGAATTTCAATTTCAAAATGTCCCTAGGAAGTTATATTTTCATTTCCATGAGGGGGAAAACATATACGACAAAAATTGTTTCCATTCACTGAAGATGATTTTCCTCACCTTCCAAAAGGCATCTTTTATCATTGTAGCAGCACCCAAAACATCTTCTTCATGAGAAAAATTGTCCTCCATGTGTGCACCAAGTAAGAAGAAACTTTAAAACAAGAAAACAATAAAAAGAGGAAAGAAGAAACCCATCCACATCATCACATTTGTCATCAATATACATAACTAGGAGGAGATAACATTTTGCAATTCTTCATCCAAGTTTTAATCTGTAAACTTTTCAATCCATGTATTATATTCCTCCTTAGTTGTCCATTTCATATCCAACAACTTCTTCACTTTGGTATTATGTTGGTTGTATCTTGCATCAATCAACACCCTAGCCTCTTTGACAAAGGTTTCCATCCTTAGTTCAATTCTTGACATATTATCAACAGTTGGGTTTAACATGGTGTAATCAGTGAGATTGATCATTTTATTGAAATGTGGGAATAGACTTCCCAAGTCACCTTTCCATATAGAAAACTACTTCAGTTCACCTTTATCATCCAATATCTTGGGCATACCATGCCCCTCCATATCTCTAAAAATCTTCAGCTTATTTTGTAATTGCATGCCTAATTTACCATGGAAAGCTATGATCTCAATTAACAAACCAATTACTTTCAACAAATCAAGAATATTGGTTGGAGCCTCAGGGTCTTCTTGCATATGATGCATCATTTCTTTTAATGCTCCCACCCTAGTACTCCACTTGCTCCATTTAGTTTAGAACAAACTTTGAACTAGAAAATACTTCGTATTGGCTTCATGAATATGCTTGTAAACATCCCACATAGTGTCAACATTTTTCAATAACTTTGTCACTCTGTGCCTCAAAACATCATAAAAAATATCATCAGCCACCTTGACTATCTCCTCTTTGGCTTTCTTAGTATTTTATTTCTCTACCTGTACCTCTTGTTTCAAATTATAAATTTTGGATGACAAGGTTTCTCTATCATGGGTAGACAAATAAGAAGAAGAAGTTGTGGGAGAGGGAAAAACTTTATGTTCTATAGCAAGCACCATGTTATGTTCATCCATCAACTTATTATACTTGTCCATCAATTTTTCATACCTATCCTATGTGATTTGGGATGTTTCAACACTCAACATAGCAACATGCATAGTCAATTGTGTAGCTATGGTAGCAGTTATTTTTGCTGCCCTTTTTATCACTACAACACCAATCTCCTATTCCACATATTTTATTAATTCAGGTTTCCCATTATTTGGTTTCATGGACCAAATAGCAATTGTGTACAACTTTGGTATAAAACCTAAGCCAAAAACCTTATTATCAAAGTTATCTTCAGAAATGGAGGCATTAGGGTCTCTTCTTATTGCATCCAATGCAATTGTAGAGGAAAGCTTCCACACAGACAATAATAGAACTCCTCTTCTTAACTAAATATCTTACCTATTGGGGTGTTATTGTAGTGATTTCATTCATTATTTTACCCTCTTATTCCTTCTCAGCCTCTTCTTTTAATGAGGGTTCAAATTTTTCTTTTGCTTCTTCAATTATTTTCTTGATGTCAGATCTTCTTAAATGGATAACAAAGTCTCTAAATTTCTTTTTTTGGAAAAATACATCACCTCTCATGAAATGATTACAATCTTTGATTCTAACATCATCTTCTACTTCAATATACTCCCATTTAACAATTATGCTGGTAGGAACAACAATATTCAAAGCATCCTCCTTTTTAGGGGATGGGAATCCCTAATCCACTTCCTCCTCCATTGGAAAATACTCAACAGACTCCTTAGGTGCATAACCTTCACCTCCTTGCTCACTTTCTGAATAAGTCACCAATGGGGTTACTGCAAGTTGCTTACCTATCTCTTTTGTTTGCATTTCACTGCCTTGAGCTGAGGATTGAGCTAGTTGGCTCCTTATTTGTGCATCATGATGTTGTTTGGCAACCTTGGCCTTTATTTTAGGTTGTTTCACTTTGTCAAAGAAACTTTTATCCTTGAAATCACCTAGCATTAGCTTAGCTTGCACAATTTTTTCATGTACCTCAGAGTAAGGAATGACATAAAAAGGGTTTTATTTTAACATCTTTTCTTCAATTGCACAAATTTTTCTCTACTCACTTTTCCTCTCTACAACCTCAACATCAGAAGATAAAATCTTTATTATATCTTCTTGGTACAAAAATTGATGCTTCCTACCTGATAATCCTCTTGCTCTTCTTTCAGTATTAATAACCCCCTCAGGATCACAATGTCTTATGACATCTTGTGTCATCCTATAGTTGTTTAAGAGAGAAACAAAGCTCACAATGCCCTCCTTTGATGTGCATGTAAAATATGAAAATCCACAATTATGGTTTATAAGAGATTCCTTCCTTTATTTTTTGAAATATTCTTTGTCCATGGCATCAAGCTACCAAATTATTTCCATAAATGATTTTTGATCAGATACACACATAGGAAGTCGGTGGGGTGGCACTGGGGATCCATAAATCCTGATTGTAGTGTAGCTAGTATGAAGATACTAGTCCCCCAAATTGAATTTTTGTGTAGTGCCTTACTAATATTTTAGAGGTCTCTATATTTCCTTCACACCTCTTGAAATTTTGTAAACAAGCTTTAAGCCCAACTACTCCAACACAATAAATTTAAACCCATTGCAAAATGTAGTATAATTGGAATCAGGACAGTGCACATCCCAAACATGCATCCACATTTGTATAGGAAACTCGTTGTCCATATTATCCCTTTCTCTCAACTTCATGAAATTCCCCATTTTCCTTTTTTCCTTTCCACAATAGCATATGCATGAATAAGGAATAATGTCTATAGGACAATGGAGGTGTTGTATCCTTTAACCTTATAAAATATTCATGCAATTGATCAAAAATATATAAAGCATAGTCAAAATTCTTGTTCTAATACTTGTTTTATATGTCAATTTCCAAAACCATCAAAGTAACATCCATTTTAATATCAAACTTCTTGTGCAAAATCTAGCACAATACATAGTATGTATTCTTAAAATAGTCTTCAAAATCATCACAGTCAAATGGCTCAAAGTCCTTAGGCCAAAATGACACACCATTAATCTTCAAGTCACGTCTCCTATGTCTTGACAAAACACTTTTTCTATAACCAAATCTATTCTTCTCATACTCATTGTATAGTGCTTGAAACTTGATGGATTCAGTAGCAAAATGGTTAAAGTTGAATACTTCAACTATTTGGCTTCTTGTAATTTCCAACATGGGAAAAAATTCTGGAAATATCTTGATTGTCTTGTTAGTAGGGTCATAACACCTTACAAATTCAAGCATTAAGTCCACCTCCACAAACACATTAGGGAAAACCAATTTTCCAATGTCACAAGTGCATAGATGATAGGTAGGGTGACTAGAAGTCCTCCTTTTGAAAGCATATAGAAATAGATCCCAACCACTTTGTAGAAGCACCACATCACCAACCCCAGAAGTTGAATCCTGAAAATGAGTTGTCAATGTAATTCACCATTTTTTCTCTTCCCAACTAGCTTAACCTTTGTAGCTAGATCTTTGGAGACTTCCTCCATAAAACAAGAGTAATCTCTCTTAACCATTCTCTTCTTTGTAAGTGTCTTAGGAACCTCTAGTTTAGGATTTTCATCATGAGGTTTAGGTATTTTGATACTTTTATATTTAGGTTTCCTCTCCAGTTTAACAATAGATTCACTAGGCTCATTCATTTTTATGGTCTTAAAATTAGGGTTCCACAATAACTAGGAATTACAATCTAAAAACTAAATTCACAGGGTTCAAACTTAATTTCAATAAATTTCACTATTCTTCCCAAACCCTACGTAAAAAAAATATAATTCCCTTCTTGAACAAGAAATAATAACCTTAATCGCAAACCCTTGCAATCTACTCAATTCCTAATCCACCCAGTGCTACAGAATTACTCACAGAGGCATAGAATTCAACTTACTCGAGAAAACCAACAGTTTGTTCTTCAAATTCCCATCACTTTGGAGCTCATCTTCTCTTTTCTTCTAACTTGACCAATTATTTTTCTCTTGATGATTGTAATTGTGAAAGAAAAATGATCAACAACCCTATTTATGGCTAAAAAAGGGAGCATATGGGTATGTGCAAGATCATGATGGTCCAAAAAGTGGCAATATGATGGGTATGTGGCTGATGACTATTTTTTTACCCAAAATTGATGAAACAAAAAGGGTTTTTAAAGGAGATTCTCATCTTTCCATCGCTATAAATTATGCTTTACTTTGAATTTAATAAGTAATTATTATTCATTTTCTATTAAAATTATGACTAAAGTCCTGATTGATAGGCTTATTGAAAAACATCTATAGCTTTCAAATGGTATCACAATTTTTGAATCCAAAACATGCGTCATATTCTATGCTTTGCATACTATAGGATTAAAAAAAGAAAAATTGAATTTCATGAAGTTTTGACCAAGTTAAGGTGGTTAGACATACAAGTTTTTATATTTTTAAAAAAGTTGTAATAAAAAATTCATAATTAATTATTTACTTGAAAAAAAATAGAAAAAAATATGCATCACATCAGGGCATGAGACCTCTACTTATATCTAAAATCTTATAAAAAATAGTATCATTTTATTGTGGTTAGGGTGGTCAGACAGACACCAACTTCTTATTTTTTCCCTGAAATTTAAGTACCATTGCATTGAAATTTCAAATTTTCACCAAATAATTTTTTATTTTTTTTAAACAAACCTAGTAGTTTAGAAACTACATTCAATTTGCTAAAGATTCTATTCTTACATATTTTTTAAATAATAGAGATAACTTATTCAAAATTTTATGTCAAATTGCCTAACTCTTATTTTTCTGAATTTTTTGCCACTTAAGGGCCTGTTTTTTCCATGATGATCTTGCACATACCCATATTTCTCCATTAATTTCTAAAAGATAGCTCACACAAGAAAACTAATAAGTAGCCATTCAAAATTTAATTCATATTATCGATCCTTTTAATTTAAAACACCATCTACAACTATCCTTGACCATCACTTTTTGCTTTCACAGGTGTGCTTTAGAAAAGTGATGATACCCTAGAAAGTTGCTAAATAGCCACCCACATGCTTACTAATCCCTTTGATCTTCATCGTTCATCACAATAGTGTTTCAATTTTAGGCCCATACTTTGGAGATGAGCTTGCAACAAAACCTCTGATGGAAGAAATATTTTCTAGCATAATCTCCATCACTTGTCACTGAAGTGTTTCAAAGATACAACTTATCTTTAATGAAGAGAAGTTCCAAGTGATACAAAGAACTCACCTTACTCCATCACTCATTGTTGTAGTTTATTTGGAAATGAAGAAGCTTCAAGCGATGGGAAAAATGATCAATGGCATCGAATGTTGGCAGGTGGCACAATCATAGCATTTGGTTCCTTTCATCTCACACTAATCATCACTATAAAAGATTTGAATGATAAAACCTTTCTATGATGTGATGGGATGGTGTGATACAAAGGAAATTTTGAAATCCATCATGCATCGCTAAAGTGGAACCAAAGAACCAAAAGTCTTTAGGGATAAGTGATGTGAAAGAAAACAAGCTCATCACTCATTGTGGAAGTAAAACATGAAGGACCAAAGCTTTCCACAATGTGTGATATAAAGGAAACTCAAGAACTCATCACTCATCATTGTAATGAACCTGATGAATACAAATAATTCTATGATGAGTGATACAAGGACTTAAGTGGCAGGATTTAAGCATGTTCATAAAGGTTGTTTTAAAATGGGACTACCTAGGGAGAATGAAGACAAGGGACATAAAAGAAATTAACCATTTCAGCAAAGGATGTAAAGGCCAAAAATTTTAGATTCTCAAATTCATAAAATATTAAATCCTCAAACCAGGTAATGAGGGAAATATTATGTGATGGGTAAATGGGGGAACCATAACCATAAGGGGCCAGTGACCAAATGAACTCAAAGACTTAAGACATAACTAAGGCAACCTGAAACCGGCCACAATAACTCAACAAAGGATTAGACCAAAGAATAAGGATTTAGAAAAAGGGAAAATATGCTAAGTAAAAACCCACACATAGCATAAAAACCCTAAACCCTAGCTCTATTTTAGACCAAGAGGACACCCAGGTAAATACGTTTTAGACCAATGGAACATGAAAATTCTAAATGTTCCACCAATGGCTTCAACTGGGGATGTATGACTCTTATAGGCATGATGAGATTTCAGATCTCATGGATGAAGTAAACCAAGCACAAGGATACAAAACACCAAGAACTTGCTTGGATAAGGCAAGGAGACTAGACCCAAGAAAACTAGACCTATATACAAAATTTACAGGACTATACAATGTGCATGGAGCATAACATATTTCAAGAGGAATATGGCTTCAAGAACTATCCATGTACTATCAATTCAAGAAGTTCACATGTTAATCTTTGTAGAAAGTATGAATCCGCCTGATGTGTATTGGATATCAGATAAGGGTCCAACTGGTGGTGCTTGTAAAATCCATGGCTATTTTGTTGAAATTTTGAGCCTCCAAAGGGCTAGGGTTCAATTTTCATTTACTAGGGTTTAAAACCCCTCAAGTCTTCAATATTTTCTTAAACCCTTTTGAAACCCTAATTTTTATGTGCCTTGTGCTTTTTGTTCTATCCACTCGTTGACTCCCTATGATTGGTTCTTGGTCATCTAAGTGATAACTTATGTCTTTGAAGTCATGGGTATGATTGGACCCTTCACCTTATGTTTACCGTCCAGACAAATATTCAGTAGCTATAATATTTCCTAAGTCACAGGATTTCACATTTTTTGAAGTTAAGTCGTGGGGTTCTAAAGTTTCATAACCTCCTGACTTAGCGACTTTGAGGTTCTCCTTGTTATCGACAAGTTGCAGGTCTAAAATATATCTTGTCCCCCTAATTTATTTGTACCTAAGGCAACCACCTTTTAAGTCATGACTTATGTGTATGTGCTTATTAACTCTTTAACTGTGCAGGTGGGCCCTTGATCAAATGACAAATGATAAAGTGAAATCATTTAATACATCTAAGTCGTTCCCTGATAGCCCCACAAGAATAAAATATTTTTTTTTGAAAAGCAGTGGGGTGTGCGGGCTTCTTTTGTGTGGCATATACATGGTGTGGGTTCCACGGTCTTCAAGCCTAGTGATGCTGGTGGGCCCTTGGATCGACGGTCCATATTTGTTGACATGGTTGCATCTTGACCACTCTCCATGCCTCCTTGCTCGATCTTCATATCTATCAAAATATTTTAGTGGAATGAGTGGGCTGGTGACGCATGTCTCTAGTGGGACCTAGGTAGGAGGAAAATCGATGTATTAGGTGTTGAGGTGTAGCCAGGTGATGCTACTCAACTGTGCGATGGGTTGACTCACATCATTGTTGTGAGTCATGTGGTGTTGATGGTGATCAAGTGGCCCAGATTTAAAGTGGTTTAAATATAATGGTATGGCTTTAAATTTATGGGCAGTGAGTGATAGGTGTTGGATCTTGGTGTGAGTGGGACAAAACGATGGTCAAAATTCAAATTGTTATTTCTCAATGGTTAGCTACTCTTGTTCATGGGTAAAGAATGCAGTAATGGTGCATCTATTTCTTAGCTACCAGATTGACTCCAAACAACTTCAAATCACATTCTTGCACTTCTTCCAAGGTCAAAATGATTGTTGAGGGGCACCATTTATTTTCTAAAGTGTTGCAATGGTTACACTCTTTGTCAAGGTATGTTCTTCATATTTTAATCGCAGATTTCTTAGGAGTGCCATGCCTATTTTTAGAATGCCATCAATGTTGGAGTGTTCTCAAGGTGTCAGGGGTATTCATGTATGGTTGTTGCATCATTTTGGGTGGAAATTCTCTATGGACTATAGTTTGATCTAGGTGCTTGGGTCCAAAACCCTAGTTTGGTTAGGGTTAGAAAATTCAAATTCAAATCTGAGTTATGCCTACACTATAAAGGAAATTTTGTGTATTTTGTTTGGTTTTCATTCTCTTTGAATTTTTGAAAGTCTTTGGTCTTAATCTATATAGTGTTTTTGTTTTACAATTAGAAAGGAGATTTTGTAATTTTTTCTCTATAATAACAATCGATGACCCAAATTTTCATTGCATTCTACTCTTAAATATTGTATCAACTCTATCATCCTCTCTGGTTTTGTACTCACTATCTTTGATTCAATATAATCAAGGATTTTTTTTCTTATCAATCACATTTGTTGATCCTAAATGTTTGATTTGTTATTTTTTGTTCAAGGAGCAGAGTAATTTCTTTCAATTCATATGTTAAGGTAGTAATGATGCAATAGAGATTTCAAAGAAGTTTGATAGTTTTGTTCTTTTTTTGGTTTCTTTTTGTAAGACACCAAGTTTATAAGAAGTCAGGGTGGGTTTATTCTAGGAGTGTTACTTCATTTCTGGACTCCATGTGCATAAGGAACTAGTCAGCATATATTCATAAGCCTAAGTCTGAGGTGGATCCAACTTTGATTCATAAGAAACCCTTTTAATTTCCTATATTTTCTTTTATGCTTATTTCCATACTACCATAAGATATTGAAAACAAGGGAGAGTTGTGAAGATGATTTATCCCATTGAAGGCTTTCCACCATTGTAGTGTGATGATCTTCCTTAATGTATAGGGATACCCACCTTGGTACTATAGAGCCTAAAGTGCAGAGGAGAGGCTTGCCAATCAGTCATCTCCTATTCATTGGCCATTGATCTAGGGTCTCTAAGTATAAGGATTAGCTACCCTTTAGGAGATGTTAGACCATCAACTGAAAACACCAACATATTGGTGACTCTACTGGGGAAGAAATAACATGAAGTGCAAGAATATTTGGGTGAGCAACTAAAAATATGCTATGCCTCTCTGTGAGCCACATGAAGTGGTGATTCCACTAAGGAAGATAGAGATATATCCATTTGGGAGAGTCAAGAGATTTGTTGATCTAAATTTTTTAGTCAAATGATCCAAGGACTTGCATACTTGAAGAGGGATATTGTTGTAACATTTCTAGTGTGTTCTTGAAGTTTGGTACTCTACTAGTGGAGAGAACTCAAAAATACCTAGATCTTGGAAGAAGCTCTCTATTGCTTGAAGATATTTTCCTCTTTCAAAGAGGTGGAAACTCTACAAAAAATTTCAATCATCAAAAGTGTTGGTTGTAGCAGTTTTGAGGTATTTTCCTATTGCATCATTTTGTATGAAGGTCTACAAAAAATTTCTAGTAAATATTGTCCTTTATTCAGTGCTTTAAGGTACTAGTTGAAAAGGGAAAATGAGAAATTTGATATTCTGAAGTAGATAGTTGTAGAGGGTTAGATATTATTTTACAAAAATGTATAACTAAATGGGTTCCCCATATACAAGCTATTTTTCCATGACTAAACCACATCCATATCCTCAAAGGAATCCTTTTTATTTGGAGATATATAACCCTCTATATTTCAATAAAATCCCTGGTTATCCACATTCTATTCCAAGAGAGATAAAGGAATATTCTCCTAAGTTTAGAGGTGGTTTAGAAGGATCACCATCAAGATATTTGCAGGATTTCACTAATTTGATGGTGAAATGTTAGATAGTAGAAGATGTTGCAATGAAAATTTTTGTAAGAACTTTAGAAAATGATGCTAAGGATTGGTTTCTTAATCTTCCTCTACATTATATTTCTTCATGGCATGATTTTAAAGAAATATTCATGGATCGGTATGGTGAAGTGAAGAATGAATGTTTGTCTGACGGTAGTTTTCTACACAATCAAGAAGCTGAAAAGAATATGAATCTGAGGTTAAAATTTTCTCACCTCTAGATGCATTATGGAACATAGAAAGATATGATGATGAATCCTCATCTGAATTTCATGATAAGTTCATGGAATTTTGGTTTGCTACACCAGAATCAGATAGGCCAGATGAATCAACATGTGTTGATTTATTTTGTTAAAAACTTGAACCCAGTATGAGTACAATGCCACAAATATGGAATCCCTCCGGAGTTGGAGAGATAGATGGTTGGCTTTCATTAATTAATAAGTTGATAGAGAGGCATTGATATCACCTCCTATCTAAAATGTGCGATGGTACTTATTCTAGGTGTTTGGCTGGTATAGATAAGAACAATGGTACATCTTGTAGTGATGAAGATTTTTCTTTTGAGCAACCTACAGAAGAATTATGTGAAGATGAGGGTTGTTATGATAGAAACCAAAATGTAAGGTATGATGAAGTGACAAAAAAATTGATGTCATACCTTCTCTAGATGTTGAAACAACAAAAATAGAATTTTTCCTCTCTACATTAGATGAATGTGATAGTATGTGTGGTGATTTTCAACTGGAAGAAAGTAGCAATGATGAATCTAATGGTGATTTTCAGTTTGACAGTTTGGGATATGAATTTTCTAATTGTTGCAGCAATATGGAAGAAGAAAAAGATATGTGTGCTAGGGATATGGTAGATGAATCATTTCATATTGTAGATTGTGAGGGGCATGCATGTGATGGTGATACAAGTGATGAACAAGAAGCTACTTCCTTGTTTGATTTATCACCTTCTTTTATCCCTTGTTCTAGTTTTGAAGTTTCCACTCAATTTTGCATGAGGATAGCATAGATGTAGCATTATGTGAAGATGAAAATGAAAAGATAAATGTTAGTATAGCTAAAGATGTTATTTATGATAAGTTTTCACTTGAGGAGTATGATTGTATGAATCAGATGGATGCCTATGAAAACATTTTTTAGGGGGTGCAACTCATAGTCTTCCTCATGAGTAGTGGACTTCAAATTTGTCATGAAAGAGCAATGTTGATAAGGATATTTCCAAAGATTTATGTCAGGGTTCTATTTTTTGGGACACATATGCCTCAGTAGACTGTGAAGAGGTTGAAGAAGAGAGACAATTTGAAGAGTATATCTCTTCACATAAAATGTCTCATGATTCAAATGGATGCATTGATGAGGTCTGCATCAACATTGAGGACTCTAGGAATGATGCCTGTAGTTCTAATGAGCAACAACAAGGTGGTAATTTTTTGGCTACTCATGTCCCTTGTGTGCCTAAGCTTCAAAGTTTTCATTTTGACTTTTTTGAAGATGAGTTTCCCTCTGCATGTCAACACGATGAGATGGAATATTTTTCTTCACCATGTGAGTTGGAGGAATTATCTTTTGGCCTCAATTCATGTGAGGTGGTCAGTAGATATGAGGAAACTATGGTTTCATATGGTGCTTATCAGTATTCTCAGTATTTGTTACTTGCTACAAAATCAGAGAATGAAATGGGTGGTAGTGAGGTGGCCTATATCATGTGGTTACCATGTAATAGAAATTTCAAACATGGAGCAAGTTCTCACTTGTTCAAGGGTAACCCAATATTTGTTTTTGTAGGAAAGAGGTAACTTGTGTTGCTATGGTGTGACAAAAAAAATTATTCGTTGAAGGAGATCAACTTCTTTAATAGATTAGTGTTTGATAGGGGTAAGTGTTGATTTCCCTTTTCTATTTGGTGGTCTAGGGCTATCAAATGAGATTTAAAAGATTGAGTTGACTCTGTGGCCTGATGGGTGGCATGGTCTGCTTCTCCAGAGATCTAAATTATCACCTTGCTTTGTCAAGCAAATATCCCCAACTGGAGCCACTGGTGGTACTTGTAAAATCCATGGCTATTTTGTTGAAATTTTGAGCCTCTTGAGGGCTAGGGTTCACTTTTCATGTACTAGGGTTTTGACTTAGGGTTTAAAACCCCTCAAGTCTTCACTATTTTCTTAAACCCTCCTAAAACCCTAATTGTTTTGTGCCTTGTGCTTTTTGTTATATCCACTTGTTGACTCACTATGACCGGTTCCTAGTCATCTAAGCGATAACTTATGTCTTTGAATTCATGGGTATGACCGGCCCCTTCACCTTATGTTTATCAACTAGAAAAATAGTCAACATCTATAATATTTCTTGGGTTGTAGGATTCCACATTTTTCTAACTTAAGTCACAGGGTTCTAAAGTTTGATAACCTCCCGACTTAGTGACTTTGAGGTTCTCTGTGTTATCGACAAGTTGTGGGCCTAAAATATTTCTCATCCCCTAAGTCCTTTCTACCTAAGGCAGCCACCTTTTAAGTCATGACTTATATGCATGTGTGTATTAACTCTTTAAGTGTGCAGGTGGGCCCTTGATCGAACAAAAAATGATAAAGTGAAATCATTAAATACATATTAGTCGTTCCCCACTAGCCCCACAACAATAAAATATTGTTTTATGAAAAGTAGCAGGGTGTGCAGGCTTTTATCATGTGTCATGTATGTGGAATGGGTCCCATATTCTTCAATCCTGGCAATGGTGGTGGTCCCCTAGATCGATGTTCCCTATTTGTTGATGTGGTTACATCTTGACCACTCTCTATGCCCCCCCGCTCAATCTTAATATCCATCAAAATATTCTAGCAGAATGAGTGGGCTAGTGATGTGTGTCTCTGGTAGGACCTAGGTGGGAGGATAGGTGATGTAGTAGATGTTAAGGTGTATCCAGGTGGCACTGGTTGATTGCGCAATTGGTTGAATCACATTGTTGTTGTGAGTCATGCGGTGCTGATGGTGATTGAGCAGCCCAAATTTAAAGTGGTTTAAATATGACGGTTGGGTTTTACAAGTTATGGGCAATGAGCGATAGACATTGGATCTTGGCACGAGTGGGAACAATTGATGGTCACAAATCAAAGTGTGATTTCCCAATGGTTAGTTGCTCCTATTCGTGGGTAAAGACTGTGCAGTAATGGTGTGTACATTTCTTAACTACTAGATCAAATCCAAATGGCTTCAGATCACATTCTTGCACTTCTTCCAAGGCTGAAGTGATTGTTGAATGACACCATTTATTTCCTGAAGTGTTACAGTGGTTACACTCTTTCTCAGGGTATGTTCTTCCTATTTTGATTGTGGATTTCCCAGGAGTTCCATGCATGTTTTTAGAATGCCATCAATGTTGGAGTGTGCTCGAGGTGTCAAGGGAATTCATGTCTAGTTGTTACATCATTTTTGGGAATTCTCTATGGATTGTGGTTTGGTCTGGGTGCTTGGGTCCAAAACCCTAGTTTGGTTAGGGTTAGCAATTTCAAATTCAAAAATGAGTTATGCCTGCACTATATAGGAAAATTTTGTGTATTTTGTTTGGGTTCCATTCTCTCTAAATTTTTGTAAGTCTTTGGTCTTAGTCTATATAGTATTTTTTTCTTACACTTAGAAAGGAAATGTTGTAATGTTTTCTCTATAATAACAATAGATGACCCAAATGTTCATTGCATTCTTCTCTTAACTATTGTATTAGCTCTATCATCCTCTCTAGTTTTGTACTCACTATCTTTGAATCAATATAATCAAGGATTGTTTTTTATTCTCAGTCACATTTGTTGATCCTGAATGTTTGATTTGTTAGTTTTTGTTCAAGGAGCAGAGTAATTTCTTTCAATTCATATGTTAAGGTAGTAATGATGCAATAGGGATTTCAAAGAATTTTGATAGTTTTATTCTTTTGTTGGTTTCTTGTTGTAAGGAAGCATGTTTATAAGAACCCAAGGTGGGTCTATGGTAGGAGTGTTACTTCATTTTTGGACTCTATGTGGATAAGGAACTGGTCAATCTATGTTCATAAGCCCAAGTCTAAGGTGGATCCAACTTTGATTCATAAGAAAAACTTTTAATTTCTTGTATTTGCTTTTATGTTTATTTCCATACTACCATAAGATATTGAAAACAAGGGAGATTTGTGTAGATGATTTAGCCCATTGAAGGGTTTCCACCATTGTAGTTTGATGATCTACCTTAATGTATAGGGATACCCACCTTTGTCCTACAGAGCCTAAACTGTAGAGGAGAGGCTTGCCAATCATTCATCTCCTATTTTTTGGCCTTTGACCTAGGGTCTCTAAGTATAAGGAGTAGCTACCCTTTAGGATATGTTAGACCATCAATCGGAAACACCAACTACAGTGCTTCAAATTTTCCATGCTTTCCCTTGTCTTGAGATCTTGCATTCCACATCAATACCATACTCCCCACTTCAAATTTTTTGGGAGAATCTTTTTTATCATATAAATGTTTTACTTGATGGGTATGTGCAGGATCATGATGGGCCAAAAAGTGGCGATATGATGGGTATGTGTAGGGTATGTGGTTGATGACTTTTTTTACCCAAAATTGATGAAATGAAAAGGATTTTTAAAGGAGATTCTTAACTTTCCACCAATATAAATTATGCTTTACTTTGAATTTAATAAATAATTGTTATTCATTTTCTATTTGAATTATGACTAAAGTCCCAATTGATAAGCTGATTGAAAAAAGCTATAGCTTTCAAATGGTATCACATTTTTTGAATCTAAAACATGTGTCACATTCTATGCTTCACATACAATAGGATTAAAAAATAAAAATTCATGAACTTTTGACCAAGTTGAGATGGTCAGACATACAAGTTTTTATATTTTTTATAAGTTGAAATAAAAAATTCATAATTAATTATTTACTCAGAAAAAAATTACAAAAAAGTATGCATCGCATCGGGACATGAGTCCTCTACTTATATATAAAATATTATAAAAAAATATTATCATTTTATTGTGGTTAAGGTGGTCAGACAGATACCTACTTATTTTTTCCCTGAAATTTAAGTACTACTGCATTGAAATTTCAAATTTTCACAAAATATATATTTTTTAAAATAAACCTAGTAGTTTAGAAACTACATTCAATTTGCTACAGATTCTATTCTTACATATTTTTGAAATAATATAGATAACTTATTCAAAATTTTATGTTAATTTTCCCAACTCTGATTTTTCTGAATTTTTCACCACTTAAGGGCCTATTTTTCCATGATGATCTTGCACATACCCTAGCAAATTATTCTAAGGTAGCCTAGCATCTAAACCATAAACTAAACAAAATGGTGAATGTATAGTGGATTTCTTGAAAGTAACCATGTCCGCCCAAAGTGCAAGCTTCAACTTTGAATCCCAAGCTTTCTTGTTATTCTCTATCACCCTTTTGATGATTTTCATTAAACTCTTGTTACTAGACTCAACTTGACCATTCCCTTGAGGATGGTAAGGGGAAGAGTAAGAAATTTGAATTCCATGCTTATCACAAAAATACCTAAACTAATCAGATCTGAAACACATGACATTTTCTGAGATAATCTTCTCTAGGACTCCAAATCTGACTAGGATATTATTCATTAGGAAATCACTTACCACTTTACTTGTTTCCTTCTTGGTGGGGATTTCATCCACCCACTTTGTAATGTAACCAGTTGCAAAAAGGATCCACGAATTCCCCCCACTAGATTTTTCTAATATTTCACCATTGAGTTCTCTACCCTATTGTAGAAAAGGGGCTTGAATTGAAATAGGCCTAAGTGGTAAACTCCCTAAAATTTTAGCTTTCTTGCAAATATCTATCAAGCATCACAAGTTTTAACAAACATGTGGGCATCTTTAAAAACCATGGGCCACCAAAATATTGCTCTCAAAATCTTATGAGCAAATTTTTTGGCCATGTAGTGGCCACCACACACTCCATTATGCATTTTTGACAAAATTTCCACCGCATGTTTTCCATTAACACACTTGAGCAATACACCTTTTGGGCTTCTCCACCAAAGTTCATTGTGAATAATGACATACTTAATAGCTTGCAACTTCAATGTTCTTCTCTCATTGTCATCCATACCTTCTAGGAATTGCATTGTTTTTAAATATTGAACATTTCTCTTGTGCCAACCACAAGTCTACATATCATAGATAGGTACAACATCAACACACTCAACCTAATTTATTTGATTTGCTTCCAATTTTATTTCAGCCATTATCTTAGCTAGACCTTGTCCTCTTACCAACTTGGTAATCTAAACATCAATGTTGAACTATTGGATCTTGTTGATCCATCTATACCTTCTACCTATGGTCTCTTGTTGAGTGAAGATATCCTTCATTGTAGCACTTGGCACAAAAGCTATGATTGTAGCTCCCATTAAGTAAGTCCTGAAATTTTTCACATCCTTGACGAAAGCATAGGTCTACTTCTCATTCATGTCATACTTAAGTTCTATAGCCTACAAAGACTTACTAATGAATGAAATAGGTTGTTCAAAGCCCTCATCATTTTTTTTCAGAAATAAAACAACAATAGTATGGAAAAAATCAAAGGAAAAGATATGAATTGGTTTATTTTAGCATTGGAGCCTCTTTGATAGCTTTCTTTATGCTTTTGAATGCCTAACTAGGCTCCTCACTCCAAACCACCTTCTCTCCTTTCTTCAACATATTAGAAATAGGCCTTTTAATCTCAAAAAAACTAGTGGAAAATCCTCACAAAAAAATTATTTGACCAAACAATAATTGAATTCCTATGACATATTTTAGGAACCTGAAATGCTAGCTCTCTTCCTAGGGTTTTCCACCTAGAAAGAGAGATTTGGGCTTCTAAAATGCTTATTCACATTCAAATTAGGATGTATGAAATGTGATATGATGTAAATGAACTTAAATAAATGCAATAGATTAATCTAAATGACTAAAAACGAATGCAAAACTAAGATTTATGTGTTGTTTGAAAACACAGTATGATATGCAGAAATGAACTAGAAATGAGTACAAAACTTAACATAAATAAATTAAACTGAAAGTGTGCACCTAGGATCTTGATGAAGGCTGGAAAATACATTTGGAAGGCTGCTGATACTAAAATTTAGGCCTAGTGGGACTCATTCACCACTCTTGGTGCATCAGTCCCAGTTCTAGATGATTGTACCAGAGCCTGTTTTAGCCAAAAGGGTACT
Organism: Sequoia sempervirens; assembly: GCA_007258455.2. Classification (NCBI taxonomy): domain Eukaryota; kingdom Viridiplantae; phylum Streptophyta; class Pinopsida; order Cupressales; family Cupressaceae; genus Sequoia; species Sequoia sempervirens. The sequence goes on along the minus strand of VDFB02000003.1, from coordinate 144,770,194 downwards.
CAAAAATGTAAAAATCTAAAAATTGAATTTGGGGTGGAACTCATTCACCACCCATGGTGAATGAGTCGACTTTGGAATTTTTGAAAACTCAAAAATGAGACCTATGGCTTTCAGATTGCTCAACCTACACCTTCTGGTGTTCGGTTACGAAACTACCAAATTCGGGTCTATAAGTGACATTTTGTTGATGATTTGACTTGAATGAATTTTAAATGTAGTCTTAAATGATTCCTCAGCCTTCAAGAGTCCTAGATCTACAAACAACAAGACAAAAGAGAGATATGTTGAAGGTTAGGGCATGGGGGTTTGCCTTGGTCAAACCCCGTTTAGGTAATTAAACCAAAATGATGAAATAAAGGAATGAAGAATGAAAAATGGAATTGATTACCTTATAATGATGATTTAATCTTGTTGGTTTGCAACATTACATGAAGATTCAACCCTTGAATACTTTAGGAAACTAACTTGATGACTTCTAATGGAGAAACCTCAACTTGCTTGAGTTGAAGTGAAAGATTGATAGATGAATAATGAAGAATGAATGTGGATTCAGTGGTTAGATGTAAAATAAGGATAAAAACACTTATTTATAGTCAATTTTGCCTTATTAACCAATTATACTACATCACAAGCTGACATGAAGTGAAAATAAATTTTAAATTTCACTTTTTCCCACTGAAGGGTCAAAATGGGGGCCAAATAGGACTCATTCACCAGACATGGTGAATGGGTCCCACCTAGATGGGACTCATTCAAAAATCATGGTGAATGGGTCCCGCAAGGGCCATTCTGACACCTATGAAGCTAAGGAGAGAGGAAATAAAGTTTAAAATGCTATCTTGTCAGGTGTTTGATCAATTAAAGCATTGGGATGCACAATATGGGTAAAATAGGACTTATTAATGGTGATGTGAATGTGGAATAGGGCTTGGGATACATAAATCAATGTGAAAGTGTGATTAAATTCACTTTACAATATTAAAATTAGGTCCACATAGCCTAGAAAAGCACCAAAACCAATGTGAATGTGTAAATCACATTACAACACTAGTTTAACATTAAGTTTACATTAAGAATCTTCTAGATTGATGTAATAATGTATTTAAATATGTTTTATAATTTTGAATTGGGGAGAAATAAGTTAATTAATTCTAGAAAAGCATGAATGTGTCTCACAAGACTTAACAACACCTTTACAAGACGTTAATAAACACATGTTATTTGATTTGCAAGGGTCCAAGACCTAGTGTGGACACATAAAATTCCTCACAATACTAGATTAGGGCCTCATTAAGTCCATTCAATCTCATGTTAAGTAGTGGGTCCAATTTTTGGTGGCACATTTAGCCCCCACTTTAGTGAGAGGAATTTGCTTCTTCACACTAAAGTAGCCATTCAAGAGAGATCCACATGTATGCCAAGCCCCCGAGATACAAAATAATACAAAGGAAAGGAAGAAAAGGAATGAGATGGAAAATATGTACTCACTCTAGGGCCATGGAAATTTGGGTTGTCTGCGGGGTGAGAAGGCCCAAAAACATAAAAAAAAAAAGAAAAATAGTAACATACGCTAGTTGGCATGTACTCACAAACAAACAGAAAAGTGGCTATGGGGAAAAGTCATGCTGCTAGTTGGGCTTCCCGCTCAACCATATTAAAGTTACACCTCCTGATAACTTTAACAAGGTGCCACAAGGGAAAATGATATCATTTCGAGCTCTATGAGGTAGGAAAAACTTTGTATGCCTTACACTCATAGACAATGTTAATGCAGAAAAGTGTAAGGATTGTTCAAAGGGATTTTTATTAATTCGTGCAATGTATCATCTTAAGGAACATCATTCCTAATGTCTCCAAGAGAGGATAAGTGCAAAAAATATCATCTTGTCTACAAGAGAGGGAAAAATGCAAGATCTCATCTTGGGGAACATTGCATACCTAATGCTTCTAAGAGAGGGAATCACAAGAAAGATAAAATCACACAATGAGATGCGAGTGATGATGTATGCCCCCACTTGAAAGTAGTTACGAGAACCCATACTATGATCAATTGCTTTAAAGTAGACAAAGAGAAGAGAGAAGACATGAGAGCTTATCCGGAAAGTCCTATGCCAAGTCATATGTTTCCAAAAAGCTACGTCATGAGAGAGAGATGTATGTCAAATGTGAGCCAACCTTAAGACATGTCATTCACATCTCAAGCTTTCTCTTATGTATTCATGAAAATTTAATGACAAGTTAAAGAAGGAAACAACAAGTGACATACAAGGACAAGGCTATTGAAACCCTTGCCCCCACTTAGTGCAGGACAAGACTAAGCTGAAACAATGAATGGAATGCATGCTAGAATGAAAATCGAGAGAAATTAGAGGAATTAGATGCACCCACATTGGGAATCATACCAAATTCCTAAAAATGTTGGATTTTACGATTCAAAGTAATACAGTCATTGGTGGAGTGACTGTGAACTCAATGATCATATTTACAAAAGAAAGTCTTATCATAACATTTATTTTGAGTTCTAGGAGGGAGGGTCATCAATTGATCTTGGAGGAGTCTCGATAAGATACCCTCTTGATCAATGGTAAAAGTTGGTCTTGTGGTGTGTTTAAAAGATACATCTTGCTTAGTAGTACATGTCATACTTTTACAAATGTCACTAGATTGCAATATTTTATCCTTCTTATTAAAGGAGAATACAAAATCTAATGAATTCAAATCATGAACATTTGGAGAGATGACATTGACATTAGGCGAAGGTGTAGTCATGTGTTGCATATTGAATGAAGGATGATGTTCAAGACCACAAGTTGTGAAAGATGAGTTAGGAGTGTGTTGTGTGAGATTGTTGATGTTGAGTGAAGGATTATTGATCTTGATCAAATGACAATAACCAAGACCATGATTTGTTTGTTGTGTGTCAAGATCTACAGGGTTGTCGATACCTTGTTCTCAAGCACCACATCCTTTTCCATTATACCCAATTTGTTTCATGATGTCATACCCTTTTCCACAAAGCTTTTGAAGCATTTTGGAATTGGGTGGTTGTTCATTGTTGTTTTCATCAGGAATTGTTGTGGAGTGTGTGTTGTTGTCTAAAGTGGTTGAGGAGGATGCTTTTGAAAATTTATCTAGAGTTTGCATTGTCATGATGGGTGGTTGTGGTTTCTCATCTTTCTTTTGTGTAAGTATGTGTTCAGCTATAAACAAGGGTGTGAAGTCTAAGGATCCCCAATCATCACCAAAGAATTCAGATGGCAGTTTCGTATCGTTGTGTTCAATTTCAAGAGGATCTATGTTGGATATTGGAATCAATGTTGTGAGAGGACTTGCAGCTCCGTTTTCAAGATGCAAGAAATTTTTAGGCTTGGGATCAATTTCAAGTTGATAAATTTTATTATTATAGATATATTTCATTTTATAATGGAGGGTTGAAGGCACTACATTCATCTCATGAATCCATGGTTTTCCTAGAAGAAGGTTGTATGAAAAATCATAAGGCATAACATGAATAGGAGTTTGCAAAGTAACCACTCCAACCGTAATAGGAAAAGTGATTGCACCAAGTGGTTGCTTTGTTGTATTATCAAATCCTCGAATAGAGACAGAATCAAGTATGATTTGTGATGATCTATCAACTTCTAAGTGATCTAGGAGACTCACACCACATACATTAAGAGTAGAACCATTGTATATAAGAGTTCTCTTTATCCCTGTTGTTTTGTATTGAGCAATGATCATGAAAGCCTCACTTTGTTTTCGTAATTCCAAAGGAGGGAGATCATGTTGATGAAAAGTAATATCAAGACTATGTTTTTGAACAAGACCCGCTACATCATACATAGTGGTTCCAGAAGGGATTGTTATTTTTTTTAAAGCATTTCAAAGAGTGGTGTTGTAACTTGGTGATGTTTGAAGTAAATCCCAAAGGGAAATTTTGTAGTAGTATTCTTTAATTGTTCCACAAGATCATACTCCTTTGTGGGTGGGAGGTAACGAGGAGCACTAGGAAGATTAGGTAAAGGTAATGATGGTAGAATTATTTGTGGTGGTTGTGGATTATGTCGAGTGTTATATGTATGAGAAATAGTATCATCAATAGATTATTGTGATACATTGGTGTTAGGTTGATTAGAGGGATGAAGAAAATGTGAGGGTGGGTAGAGAACAAGTTTATGTTTATTGGAAGGATGAAGCTGATGTGAAGGTGTGTAAAGGGTAATTTTAGGTTTATTAGAAGGATGAAGCGGATGTGAAGGTGGGTAATGGATAAGTTTAGGTTTAGTGTAGTGAGTTTGAATGTTACTAACATCCATTAACAAGTGAGTCTCTTCATTTTTTTCAAAGGGTATGTTATCTTTGTCTTGTATCATAATATCTTCCCTAGAAGGAGAGTTCATAGGAGAACAACAAACCTCATGTTTGTGACTATTAAGGTTTAGTTCTTCCAACATAACTTCATCATAACTAATGGAGTTATTAGTGATTGAATTATGTTGGTTTGTAAGATTCTGATGATGTTCATGGATGGGATCATGTAACACCATAATATCATGTTCACTAATGGGAGAGATATTAGGAGAGGAGAAAAGTTGATTGCTATCCATAATCTCATTGTCTTGGTTTAAAGTATCTACCCTAGGAGGAGAGATTTGAAAAAGGTGACCAACAAGAGTTGTATCACATGTCAAAGCTTCATTAGAAATAGGGGAGTCGTGAAGGGGAGGACAAATAGGATAGGTATGTGTGTCAATGATTGGAGCTTCTTGTTCAAGTAGAGCCTTCCAATTGTTGGGAACATTAGGAAGGAGAGAAATAATGTTATAACTCTTAATCATTGGATGTCTTGATACCAACATATTCTCCTCACAAATGTTTTTTTCATGATCATTCATGAAAGTATTGTCACAAATAGGGGAAATGTTGGGAGATGAATAGAGATTAGGTAAGGTAGGATTCAAGAATGTTTCTATGTTGTTATCGTGTTGTTTGCTAACATTATCCAAAAAGGAATAAGGATATGGACAATCAAGATTCTCCAAACATGTAACTTCTTGCACCAATAGACCTTCATCACTAATAGGAGAGGTAGTGGGAGAAGAACAAGTATGTGTATTATGATTTTCTACACTTCCATTCACACCAATGGGTGATGCAATGTTTTGGTCTACACAATGGTCCTCATAATTGTCATCAAAATCAAACTCATAAGAGGGAGTGTTATACTTATAAAATCCATGCATAGTAAAATCAAAGGAAAACTTAAAGAACATGTTATGCAAAAATTAAATGAAGTAAAATGTAATGAAACACAATTTTTAGATACGAAACAAGGGAATGTTTAAATTACACTATGCACCAATGAAGAATGAAACAATGCATGAAATGAGCTATTTTAAGTGAGATCTAGTGAAATGAATGCTATAGAAATGAAATTGACTAATATATACAAGTTAAGACACCAAAAAAAATCCTAAAAAAAAAAAATTGAGTTTGGCATACTGTTGTTTCAGGGGTCAAAAGGGATTGATTCGCCTAGGCTAGCGAATAAGTCCTAGTATGGACCTTTTTCAAAAAATTTAGAATTTTTTGTCTAATTTTAATGTTTTCAGAATGCTAATATGTAGACCTAATTGAAAAATGTAGAATTTTAGAAAATTTAAATGAATTTAGATTCCTAAAATGCAACCTAAATGCACTTTTTATGAATGCAAAATGTAACACCTAGCATGCAAATGAATCACGGAAATCTAAATGAAAGATAGATCTATGATGATGAAGGAATCCAAATCAGAAAATAATATATTCAAAAAGTTGGGTTCACCAAAATATGACATAGATTTTAGAAATCTGAAATGCTAGCTCTCTTCCTAGGGTTTTCCACCTAGAAAGAGAGAGATTTGGGCTTCTAAAATGCTTATGCACATTCAAATTAAGATGTATGAAATGTGATATGATGTAAATTAACTTAAATAAATGAGATATATTAATCTAAATGACTAAAAACAAATGCAAAACTAAGATTTATGCTTTGTTTGAAAACATAGTGTGATTTGCAGAAATGAATTAGAAATGAATACACAACTTAACATAAATAAATCAAACTAAAATTGTGCACCTAGGATCTTGATGAAGGCTGGAAAAGACATCTAGAAGGCTTCTGATACTGAAATTTAGGCCTAGTGGGACTCATTTTCCACTCTTGGTGAATCAGTCCTAGTTCTAGATGACTGTATCAGAGCCTATTTTAGCCAAAAGGGTACTCAAAAATGTAAAAATATAAAAATTAACCTTGGGGTGGGACTCATTTGCAACCCATGGTGAATGAGTCCATTTTGGACTTTCTGAAAACTCAAAAATAGGATTTGTGGCTTTAGGATTACTCAATCTGCACCTCCAGGTGTTCAGATCTGAAACTACCAAATTTGGGTCTATAAGTGATTTTTTGTTGATGATTTGACTTGAATGAATGAAGAGATGACTTGAATGACTTTGAAATGTAGTCTTCAATGATTCCTTATCCTCCAAGAGTCCTAGATCTACAAATAACAAGACAAAAGAGAGACATGTTGAAGGTTAGGGCATGGGGGTTTGCCTTGGTCAAACCCCATTTTGGTAATTAAACCAAAATGATGAAATAAAGGAATGAAGCATGAAAAATTGAAGTGATTACCTTATCATGATGATTTTATCTTGTTTTTCTGCAACATTACATGAAGATTCAACCCTTGAATACTTTAGGAAACTAACCTGATGACTTCTAATGGAGAAACCTCAACTTGCTTGACTTGAAGTGAAAGATTGATAGACAAATAATGAAGAATGAATGTGGATTTAGTGGTTAGATGTAAAATAAGGATAAAAAAACTTATTTATAGTCAATTTTTCCTTATTACCCCATTATACTACATCATAGGCTGACATGAAGTGAAAATAAACTTTAAATTTCACTTTTTCACACTCAAGGGTCAAAATGGGGGCTAGATAGGACTCATTCGCCAAGAATGGAAAATGGGTCCCACTTGGATGGGACTCATTCACCAAGCATGGAGAATAGGTCCCATAGGGGCTATTTCGACACCTATGAAGCTAAGGAGATAGGAAATAAAGTTTAAAATGCTATCTTGTCGAGTGTTTGATCAATTAAAGCCTCAGGATGTGCAATATAGGTAAAATAGGACTTATTAATCATGATGTGAATGTGGAATGGGTCTTGGGACACATAAATCAATGTGAAAGTGTGATTAAATTCACTTTACAACCTTAAAATTAGGTCCACATAGCCTAGAAAAGCACAAGAACCAATGTGAATGTGTAAATCACATTACAACACTAGTTTAACATTAAGTTTACATTAAGAATCTTCTATATTGATGTAACAGTGTATTTAAATATATTTTATAATGTTGAATTAGGGAGGAATAAGTTAATTAAGTCTATAAAAGCATGAAAGCGTCTTACAAGACTTTACAACACCTTTACAAAATGTTAATAAACACATGCTATTTGATTTGCAAGGGTCCAAGACCTAGTGTGGACACATAAAATGCCTCACAACACTAGATTAGGGCCTCATTAAGTCCATTTAATCTCATGTCAAGTAGCTGGTCCAATTTTTGGTGGCACAATTCCTTTGGAATTTTTTGGTTGTAGGATTTTTTCTATGGAAGCTACTCTCTTAGGATCGATCCTTATTCCTTCTTTAGACACAATATGCCCTAGTAGCTTACCTTCCTTTACTCCAAACACACACTTTTTGGGATTCAATGAAATCTCATACTCTAGTACTTTCTTAAACACTTTCTCCAAATGCATACAATGATCTTCTTCCTTTTTACTATATGCAGTCAAGTCATCTTAGTAGACAACTAAAAATATATCTATGAAATCAACAAATGCTACATCCATGACTCTTTGAAAAGTAGCCCCTGCATTTTTCAATCCAAATGCCATTCTAACACAGACATAAGTGCCCCATGGAACTTTGTGAAAGTTGTTTTTTATTGCTTAGATTCTTTGACCACCACTTGACTATAACCTGAGAACCCATCCATCATAGATAATAGCTCACAACAAGTTACCTTTTGTAACATGGCTTCCATGTTTAGAAAAGGATAATTATCCTTTAGTGATGACATGTTTAATTTCTAAAGTTAATGCAGAGCCTACTGTCACTATTTTTCTTCCTAACTGGGACCAAATTAGTGACCGATGTTGAATGTCCAATGGGATTGATGATCCCAACATCCCTCAATTTTACAAGTTCTTCCTACATTTTAGGCTGTAGTGTGGGATTAATTGGTCTCTTCTTTTGCTTTAAAGGTTTTGCATCTAGATTCAAAGGTATTTCATGTTGAAAAAGCTCTTCCCTATATGCCTTTAGGACAACATATGACCAAGCAAACACATGTCTATATTTTCTCAACAAAATAATTAGCATTGCTTTGACCCAAGGTTTCATCCTTTTTCCAATGTAAACCTTTTTTTGGAGCATTCTCTGCTCCAAGATTGACTTCTTCCAAATCCTCTTTCTATGTGGATGTCTACTTACAATTACTCCTATCAGGGCCTTCAAAGACCCTCTCCAATGCTACATATCCTTTTGGAATTTTATTGGTCTTTAACTAAATAATCTCATTCCAAAATATGGTTTCCTTACCATCCACTTCTTCCACAAAGGCTGCAAAGTCAATTTCTTGACCCTCATATTCATCTATGCACTACAAGAACCTCAAAATGTCATCATCATCATTAAACACCTACTAATTCTTTTTGTTGTCAAGAATTTAAGGTCTAACTCACACTTCAACCTTTGAAATGTTAGTAAAATTTATGTCATTTGGTAAGAGGGAAATGTTAGCAATAAATATGCTACTTTGTTATTGCTCCTATCAAACCAATCAATGCCAAATGCATCAAATTGATCAATTGAATCCTAGAAAACATTTCTATATTGCCTTAACATGGTATTTTTGGATGCATAATTCCCCCTAACTTGAGAAAAAAAAAGTTCTAAGTCTCCAATGACCCTTAACTTTTTAATTCCATGTTTCTCAGCTAACTTCAACCCCAATAACAAGGCTCAATACTTAGCTACATTGTTTGTGCATGCAAACACTAATTGTAATGAAAAAATGAAGGTCTTACCATTGGTAGAAATAAGTATGACCCATGTACCATCTCCCTCCTTTGAACAAGCTCCATCAAAATGCATATTCCATAAGTCATCACTTTTAGCATGCTGCAATACTTCTTTCTCCAGAGGTGTAGGCTTGGTGCAAATGCACCTTTGCATGAGCATGCCTCCAAAAGGAAAATTTGAGATTTTAAGTTGGATATGCATTCCCAAGATGTAATAAGGCTTATTTAGACATTTTTGAGTTTGTAATAGTCCTAGGAAATCTTCGTATACATGAAAATGTAAAGTTGCAAATTGTGACAAAAGTTGTCAAGCAACATGGTAAAAATGCAAAAACTTGCCAAGTGGAGGCATATGAAGAGTTAAGGAAGTTATAGAGTCAGTTGAGGTGCTTTAGGAAGTTGAAGTGGTTGGAGAATGTTTAAAATATGATTGTAAACTTGTTTTAAGTAGTTGTTGAAGCATTTTTTAAGAGGAATCTAATAAAAGATCTTAGTTTAATTTATAATATTTTGAGTTTTCCTCCATTATTAGCCTATGTATGGGTCTGTACAGAAAGGTTATGTTTTGAAATGATCTGAATCTATTAGAGGATAGTGTTAGCTTTGTTTTGGATTTCTTCTTGAGAGTTTTCATTGTAATTTAAGCCACTTGAAGGGGAATTACTATTGACAGGTCTGAAACAACGACATAAGGGTTTGAAGTTCAAAATGTGTTGAATAGGCCATTCCTCCTTCTATATAGGTTGAAACTTAGAGGAATGGGCCTGTGTAGACTAGTGTAGGTGTAGATATAATTTCTTTTGTGGTGGAAGGGAGATTTATGAGGATTGGTAATGCTGCCCTGTTGAAAAGCATAGATTTAGTGCCTTTGAACAAGGCTTGAAAATGTGATTTGAAGAATTTGATGGACTTGTTAGAACCTATTAAAAATAGAGTGATCAGGTGTATTTAGAGATGTTGATATGATCTGAGAGGTTGTAAGTGATCAGAGGAATGGAAAAGTGAGAAACCCCAGTTGTAAGGAGTGAAAATAAGGGGAAAATTGGTGATTTTGTAAAGGAAGTGTATAAATAACATGAGGGAAACATAAGAAGAGGTTGAAGTGAATAGGATCAGACATAAATAAGGTTTATTGAAGTGGTTTCAAGTTGGTGAGTGGTCAAGGAATAGGATTTTCAATAAGCCCTAGTTGATTGCAAAGAAAGTGAGGGTTTTAAGGAAATGATTCTAAAAGAGAAAGAGGAGACCTAAAAGTTGAATAATCTGAGGTTTTGTAGGCTTTCCTTTGATTGTTTGGAGGTTCCAATTGTTAGTTGAATTTTTTTAGATGGGTTTCTTTGGAAAAGAGGCCTAATTGTGGCCTAATTCAATGTTAAGAGCTAGATTTGGGGCAGTTGCTCCAAAAGAGCTATAAATGAGTTTTGGATATGTGAAGGTAGGCCAAAATGGGTGCCTAGTTTGATAATTTTTTGGAGAAGTTTTTTGGTGAATTTGAGAGTTAAGTTGAGAAAATTGGGTTGGTTGAGCTAGTAGGAAGACTAGGTAGAAGATTGACAAGTGAAGAATTGAGTTTTGGAATGAAGAGTGGATTGAATTCCTTTTGAATGATGAAGAGAAGTAATTTGACTACCCTGCATTGCATCAGTTGGTATTAGAGCACAACTTGAGGATTCCTAAAGGAGATTGGGTGATTAGTTACAGTTGGAAGTTGGAGAGTCAAGTCAACATGGCGATGGAAATAAGAGGAGCAACACAAAGGAATGAAATTTTCAAGACCACCTACAAGTGTCAAGGCAGGGTATGTATTGTGATGGTTGATTCAGGTAGTTTATAAAATTTTGTGTCTCAAGGAATGGTTCACAAATTCCACTTAGAGAGGATACCCCATGAGTCACCTTATTCAATTTCTTGGGTGAATGGTGAGCATGCTTTGATGGTTAAAGAACAAGCTTGGGTGGAGTTTCATATAGGTGCATATAGAGATAAAATATTGTGTGATATTGTGCCTATGAGTGTGTGTCATCTATTGTTTGGGATGCCATGGATACATGATAGATTTTCTTTATATGATGGAAGAGAAGATAGTTATGAGATAAAAAAGGATAATGTTACTTTCAATTTGATTCCTTTGATAGAAGAAGATAGGAAGTGCAGGACAAAAATAATTATGATGTAGGGTAGTAGAGTGTCAATGGGTCATGAGAAAAGTGAATATAGAGAAGAAGCAACCTTGGAGAAAATGGAAAATGCAGGGACAACAAGTGAACAAAAGAGTGAGATGCCTAAGAGAAAAGGAGATGATGAGTTAGTGAAAAGGACTGAGTTGGTGAAGGTCAAAGAGGAGATGACCTTAAAATTTCAAGACAAGAGTGGGAAAAGTGATGAAGACAAGAAAAGAATTCAGTTGAAAGCAAAGGAAGGTACAGGAGAGTCAAGTATGTTGAAGACAACAGAGAGCAGGTCTGACATGATAGAGTTGGATACAAAGAAATAGGTGATGAATAATTTTGTGGTAGAGACCCTTACAAAAGAAAGAGAAGACAATTATGCAAGTGGTTTTCCTAGTGAAAGGAAAGAATAGTTTGATAACACCATGAAGAATGGATATGGTCCATAGATTGGATAGGGACAACATATGTCTGATAAAAGTAAAGATGGAAGGCAACAAGAATTTGGTAGAGGAGTTGTTGGGAGACCTAAGGATAAAGAGGTCTTAGAAGAAAGTAAATTAAGGGATGAGAAGATGAGAAAAGGGAAAGAGAATGAAAAGAGTGTGAAAATCCATGAAGGGATTGAAAAGAGTGATGAGCTCATGATGGGAACAATGTTATGTCCCTTGGAGAAATAAAAGAACAAGGAGCAACCAAGTACTACTAAAACATAGGCATTTAGGTCAGAAGACATAAACATCAAGAAGATAGAGAGTTGGGAGCAAGTTATGAAGGTAAGAGTTGCATATAGCTGAGACAAATGGCTAGGAAAAGAAGGCACGACAGTGGAAGGTGAAGATAGGCTAAGGAAGAGTATGGAAAGATTGATGAGTTGTCTATTAAAGGGACAAGAGAATAAAGAATCTGAGATCACAGTGCTAATAGAGAGTTTAGAGAAGGACAAGAAGTCAGAGAGTGTATTGAGCCAAAGAAAATGGCAAGAGACAATGAAAGAAAGCGGAAAAGAGTTTGAGGAGTATGAGGAAAGAGCAGTCACCATGAAAGTTGAAGTTGTAAGAACAAAGTGTTTGAGAGTCCCAAAGATGGAAGGGGTTGATGATGATGAGTTGGTAGAATTTAGCCAAGTGAAGGATAGAGGATAAGTGATGGAGAAGAGAACAAGTGATGTGGTTAGGACAGTAGATTGTCCTAGGTTGATTAAATTTATGATGTGGTAGATGTATGCTACTATGATAGTGGTACTAAGCATGAAGGACCTAAGAAAGGTTATGAAAAGAAGAGTTAAGAGACAAAGGATGAAGGGACTCATGTGTTACTTCCTTGTTTTGATGGTTATGCTAATTAAAATCAAGCCATGGGTGAAGACAAAAGAGGATAGATAGAGAATGAGTTATTTTGTAGAGAAAGGAACTAAAGAGCAAAGCAAGTGCAAATGGAAGAAGCTAGTAGAGACAAACAAGAGTATAGAGATGCAGATTCAAGATGATAGAGAAAGAAGAGAATAGTTATTGATCAGGGACAAATACAAGCCCAAGGTCAAGATGAAGGAATTGCAGGGACAAGATGGAGTATCAAAGATTGAAGATCATGAAGATGTTGATTCAAGGCATGAAGGCTTCCAAGAGACTTGGAAGGAAATTGTGGCTAGGTGAATGATGCAGGTGCACCTTTGCATGAGCATGCCTCCAAGAGGAAAATTTGAGATTTTAAGTTGGATATACATTCCCAAGATGTAATAAGGCTTAGTTAGCCATTTTTGAGTTTGTAAAAGTCCTAGGAAGTTGTCTTAGACATGAAAATGTAAAGTTGTAAATTGTTACAAAAGTTGTCAAGCAACATGGTAAAAATGCAAAAACTTGCCAAGTGGAGGCATATCAAGAGTCAAGGAAGTTATAGAGTTAGCTTAGGAACTTCAAGAAGTTGAAGTGGTTGGAGAATGTTTAAAAGATTATTGTAAACTCATTGCAAGTAGTTGAATCATTTTTGAAGAGGAATCTAATAAAAGATCTTAGTTTTATTTGTAATTTTCTAAGTTTTCCTCCATTATTAGCCTGTGTACGGGTCTGTACATTAGGGTTATGTTTTGAAATGATCTGAATCTATTCGAGGATAGTTTTAGCTTTGTTTTGGATTGCTTCTTGAGATTTTTCATTGTAATTTACTCCACTTGAAGGGGAATTATTGTTCATGGGTCTGAAATAGGGGCATAAGTTTGAAGTTCAAAATGTGTTGAATAGGCCATTCTTCTTTTTGTATAGGTTGTAACTCAGAGGAATGGGCCTGTGTAGACTAGTGTATGTGTAGATATAAGTTCTTTTGTGGTGGAAGGGAGATTTATGAGGATTGGTAATGCTGCCCTGTTGAAAAGCACAGATTTAGTGCCTTTGAACAAGGCTTGAAAATGTGATTTGAAGAATTTGATGAAGGAATTGTTAGAACCTATTGAAAATAGAGTTATCAGGTGTATTTAGAGATTTTGAGATGATCTGAGAGGTTGTAAGTGATCAGAGGAATGGAAAAGTGAGAAACCCTAGTTGTAAGGGGTGAAAATAAGGGGAAAATTGGTGATTTTGTAAAGTGTATAAAGAACATGAGGGCAGCATAAGAAGAGGTTGAAGTGAATAGGAGAAGGCATAAATAAGCTTGATTGAAGTGGTTTCAAGTTGGTGAGTGGTTAAGGCATAGGATTTTTAATAAGCCCTAGTTGATTGCAAAGAAAGTGAGGGTTTTAAGGAAAGGAGTCTAAAAGAGCAAGAGGAGACTTGAAAGTTGAATAATCTAATGTTTTGTAGGCTATCATTTTTCTTTTTAGAGGTTCCAAGTGTCGGTTGAGGTTTTTGAGATGGGTTTTTTTGAAAAAGTTGCCTAATTATGGCCTAATTCAGTGTTAAGAGCCATATTTGGGGCAATTTCTCCAAAAGAGTTATAAGTGAGTTTTGGATATGTGAAGGTAGGCCAAAATGGATTCCTAGTTTGATAATTTCTTGGAGAATTTGTTTGGTGAATTTGAGAGTTAAGTTGAGAAAATTGGGTTGGCTGGCCTAGTAGGAAGACTAGGTAGAAGATTGACAACAAGTGAAGAATTGAGTTTTGGAATGAAGAGTGGATTGAATCCATTTTGAATGATGAAGAGAAGTAATTTGATTGCCCTGCATTGCATCAGGGCTATTTTTCTCGTTCTTGTAACTCTTCAATCCTGAATTTGTCCATGCCAATGTATACAAAATGGATTCTATATACTTCTCCCACAAACTCAATGATATGTGGAGCTCTTGGTTTCCTCACAAATTTTATATCCTTTCCTTCAATAGAAAAGGCTGCAAAGTACATGTCACATTGCATGCTACCTCCAATGGAGTTACTCCACTTTCTTGACAACAACATGCCATAGTTTGGTGGGATGTCCACCACAACTACACCTATAACAAATTCCTTGTCAAGAAAAGTAGCTAATTTGTATGGAACATCCTTGATAACTCCAATAACTAGGATTTATATGAAGTCCATGGCATAACACTTACCATATGCACAATTTATTTTTAGTCCCATTTCCTTGATTATTTCCACTAGCATGATATTAAATGAAGCTCCTGAATCAATAATGCAATTCTTTAGCAGCTTACCATCAACAATTAGAGTTACATAGAATGGAACAATATTATCTGGGCACGTGGTGATGGTGCTTCCAAAATAAATTTGATGGATTTCACCAATGTCTCTATTCATTACCTCTTCAATCACTTAATTTCCACTCACTTGGGATTGAGTAGACACTACTTTATCTTTATAGGCCTTAGTGGAACCATTGATGAGGGCCATTTCCTTCTACTTGTGTTCATCAATTCTCATCATTTTCATTAATGGGGTAGTCACCTTCACTTGTGACAACAAATGAAACATGTCAAATGGGTTATACTTGGTAATTCACAAGGGAATACACTCTTCCCTTTAATTGGGACCTTTTGTTGCTCAAAATTCTTCTCAGTTTCTTTTTTATCTTATTTATTTTTAGGATCAACACTTGACTTAACCTTAACAATTGAAACAACAACCTCATCAGAATTCTTGGATGTAGTATCTTTCTTGGCCCAAATTCTAAGCTTACTCTCTTTAGAAACTTGGCCAATTCTTCTATTTTAGTTCCTTGCATTATGTTCTTTCATGAGC
Source organism: Sequoia sempervirens (assembly GCA_007258455.2). Classification (NCBI taxonomy): domain Eukaryota; kingdom Viridiplantae; phylum Streptophyta; class Pinopsida; order Cupressales; family Cupressaceae; genus Sequoia; species Sequoia sempervirens. The sequence continues at coordinate 144,754,715 of VDFB02000003.1, read as the reverse complement.
ATACTACTAGGATTACCTTGATCATAGTTAACAACTCTGCTTCTTAAGTTATGAGTATTTCAAGCTTGCTCCACCAATTGTCATGAAGGTCTTCTCAAGGATATATACATCTCTTCTAACACAAATGTTGTCCTCAGAAAAATTTACTAATACTCCACTTCAACCTCTTCTTCTACTTCACTCACTATTAATTCCTTGCACCTTTCATTTCTCCATTGACTACAAATCCATCATAACAACCAACTCCTCCACCGAAATCCCATGCCAACCTCCACTTTAGAAAATTCTAAATTCCTGTCAAGAGGAACTATTTTTTTTGTGTCCATTGTTTACATAGTTTTCCATTGCTCTAGGCTGGATGGTGAGTGCTGCTTCCTTTCACCAATGTCTCTGTTGAGTAGACACTACTTGGCCTTAGTGGAACCATTGATGTTCCTTCTAAGAGTCACCTTCACTTGTGACTGAAACATTCACTTGGTAATTCACAAGGGAATGGGACCTTTTGTTGCTCAAAATTCTTCTCAGATCTCAACACTTGAAGTCTTAACCTTGAAACAACAACCTCATCAGAATTCTTGGATCAAATTCTAGGTCCTAGCTTACTCTCTTTAATTGGCCAATTCTTCTATTTTAGTTCATCTTTCATGAGCATTTAGGATTACCTTGATCATAGGCTGTTATGAGTCCTTGCTCCACCAATCACTGTCATTTTCTTAGAAGGTCTTCTCACATCGACACAAATGTTGTCCTCAAATCCTCATCCTCCTTTGGCTTCCACTTCCTGTGACAAAGAACACTCTACATTACCAAAATGTGACCTATGCATAAGAACATGTACTTTTACATCATTTTCTTCCATTGACTCATTATCATCTAATTTTGTTTATTCTACTTGAAACTGCCTTGCCACCGAACATGTTAGGGAAGCATGTGGCAACTGGAAGATAACATACCAAGGTGTTTCATTAGCAAAATTGACTAAATTTTTCTACAAAAATTCAAGAGGAACTTTTTTTTTTGTGTTTTTATGATTGTTGGGAATTGGTTTTCCATTATGCTAATTAGTATTATATGGATGGTCTTGCAGCTGAGGAGGCCTTTCATTCTTGTGAAAATTTGGCTTGTCATTTGTGAGACCCTTTTCTTTCTTGGAAAGTCTATAGCTGATGTCCATAAAACTTGCAATATTGTCAATATTGTCTTCAAGTGTGGATCCCTTTGCTCTAGAGTGTTTATCCTCTCTCTCTAGATTCTTCAAGATTTTAAAATCCTCTCTTCTCCCAACTTTACCAGTTTCTCTTTTGATGTTTTCAATGTGGATTTTCATCTTGAAAGCTTCTCTCAATGTTCAAGGATTCTTATCTAGCAAGAGATAGCTCATTTTTGAATCAAATGCATTACAATAGTTTACCAAGCATACACTATCATTTAGTCTTAAATGAGGAGGTAATTTGTTCATAGCCTTTTGAAATATTACATTGAAATCAACTACTTCATCATTTGAACCTTTACAGATATTGTTAATTGATTTAGGATGAACCTTGAATCTATCTTGTCACCGTACTATTCTATAAACAACCACTTGAAATCCTCCCAGGAACCAATACTTTTAGCTGGAAAACCTCTATACCATTCTCTAACATCATCTGTTAGTGATTGCATGAAAAGATTCATCATCACATCCTCAACCTCCACTTCAAAATCATCCATCATATTTGCAAATGATTTCAAGTGATCTTCACCACTTATGGCATTGTTACCATATAAATTTACCATGGAAGGCCTAATATCCTCAAGGAATTGATTTGGATAGCTAGTAATTCTAGCAAAACATAATTGTTGGTACCTTTCCACTTGCATGGGCCTCCTGGGGAACCGATTTCTTTGGTCATTTTGTGGTTCACCATCCTCCTGATTACCAGATTGATTATTATCCTTTCCACCTCCACCCCACCATTGTCACCACCTCCTCCTTTATTTCCACCACCACCACCCTGATCTCCACCACCACTTCCATCAAGAGCATGTCCATCAGACTTATTCTTATGTGAATAATAATTAGTGTGACTAGAGTTTGAAGCTCCTAAACAAGGATATAGCTTTTTAGGAAGGCATTTTTCTTTTCTCTTTCTACATTTATAGCCTCAATTTACATTTTATCCAGCTCTTGCTACAACTTCTCATTAACTAGCTGCAACCTCAATATTTCAGGGTCAAGAGGTGCATTTGATGGAATGGAACTGGTCATAGCATTTTTGGTGGAAGAATCATTAGATGAAGTGTTTGTATTTTTATTGGTGTTCGTACTAGGGAGGGTTTTCTTATGCTGATCAATGGGTTTCTTCCCATGATCTACAAGATTCTTAGTAGTAGCAGAAGGATCAATGACTTTAGTCACTATAATAGAGGCAATATAAGTTCTTGTTGTAGAGGTTCCTAAGGTAATGGTCACCTTAGGAGGATCAAGGATTTTCTTAGCAGCAGATGTAGAAGTATTCTCAGGGATTGACTTTTGTTTTGTTGTTTCTTTCAGCTTTTCAATCCTTCTTCTCCATACATCCCTTTCGAGCATTGTTTCTTTAATCCTCTCCTCTCTTTCCCTTTCTTGTTTCTCCTCCAACTCCTTGAGTTTAATTTCTTCCTCTTCCAAGGCTTTCATATACTTGTCTATATCATCTTCATCTTCCAAGACATCTTCATACTCACTAAGCTTAGTGTATACACCTAAAATCGGTTAGGATGATTAATTAATTAAATACCAGTTATTTAATTAATTGATCATTATTTTGTCTACTTATAAATAAATTCTAAATTTATTTATATAGTTCATTTTATAATTCTTCTATCTTAAATCATATTCTTCCATCTTAATTAAATAAATAAATTTCAATAGTTTGTCTTATTTAATTATCTTTCTTCTTATTAAATTTAAATTTAGTCACATGTCTACAGCTTTTTCCTCTTACCACCTCATCATGTGTCTCATGAATTTAAATATCCTTAATATTTAATGGGATTTTTCCTCAACAAATTTTGAAACAAACTTGAGACACTTGGCTCTCTTCCTCCATTTATTCTCTCTCACACTTGGAAAATTGTTCTATTTAAGGGAACACTACCCTTTATTTCCTCTAACTTCTTCATCCCCCACCCTCGATCTTTCCAGCTAAAATCCTTATTGTTGGTTGCTGCCACATCACAATATGCCTTGGAAATCCTATAAATGCAGCCTCATTCTACAACATTTCATATCCCAACTTTGAGCAATCTTACTATGCAAAATTTTCATTAGAGCATTATGAGTATTTAGTGTTTGAGAATTTAGCATTTTTAGCATTTAGGATTCATTAGCATAATCAAGGCTTAGTTTGGTAGCTTCATTTTAGTTATCATAGTAGCTTTCATACAATATTTGAATCACAATATTTAGCATGATATCCTTATCACAACATCATTATCATAGCAACAGTATCATATAGTTCAATTAATCATGTAGGAATAGATTCCTTGCATTTTCCAACATTCCATTCCTTAGTTTGTCATTCTAAAGGTCATAATGCACAAAAAAATTTGAGAGCCATTATGATTTAATGAATCCATGAAGATAGGAAACAATGGGATGATTTTAGAGAGTTTATCTATTTCAATTCAATTAGATTTTTCATTTGAATTCTTTAATGTAATGTTTCATTGATTGTGTGATTTTATTATTTAGTTCACATATTTTACTCACACATAAATTACCATCCACCGTGGGGCCTAGCCCCATTTTTATTAACATTTTCTAGAAAGTTCATTTACATATTTTGATGTGAACTTCTATGTAGCGCACCCATGGTTTCTTTCAGTGAATACAAAACATCTATTAGTGCATACAGTTCCTATTACGACTCATCCAAAGCATCTTTCAGCGCATCCAGCTCATATTTAGCACATTCAAGGGTTCTTTTAGCACATTTAGTTGATATTTTAGCACATATAGTAGTTTTTCTAGCACATAGAGTAGTTCTTTTAGCACATTTGTGTGATCTTTTGGCACATATGTTCTCTACTTTAGCGCATCTAGTTTTCTTTATAGAAATTCAAAATTTAAAGAACAAATAAATACTTTCTATTTTTCAAGTGCTTTTAAACATTGTCAAAGACAATTATATTAAACTACTGATGGTGTTTGTAGGGGCTAGAGTTGTTTTAGTGCTTTCTTTTGATTAAGTTAGGCACCTAGTTTAAGTAGAAGGATTAATGAACACCTTGTCTATTGTGCTTGTAAAGTGATAGGCCTATGCTCTCCCCTACAATGGGTGACTAGAATTCCAGAATTGATATTTCATGTTTTGATAACACCTTTAGAAGGCCTGTTGTAGTGGGAAAAAGTACTCACCCTACAGGAATGACCTAAGTGGGAACAACTAAAGCCGAGTTTTCTGACCCACTATAATCAAAAATGAATTTGAGGAAACTCACAATTCAACAGTAGTGTGCAAGATAACCATCCCTAAAGCCTTTGTTCTAAAGGTTGGGAAGTCTCCTGAAGGAGTCTATCATTTGTCACACCAAACGAAAACCCTTCCTATGAACTTTAAAGTGTAGAAGCCAACTGAGTCAGACTCTAAACATTTTTAATATTCACAATGCAAGGGGAGGGAAGAATTTTTCCCCGAGATACTCACCATATAACTATTAGGGATTACTAGGAAAAAGTGGAGGATTCGACTTTGATTAAGACTTGAAAAAGGAAAAAATGCGGGTGCCCTATAGGGGGTGACACGGTTGTGTGAGCTGACATAGTTCTAAGATGTGGGATATGATATTATTAATGACCCTTGATGTTAGGAGTGATTGATTTGTTTTCTCTTATTCAATACTTGTGGAAACCAAAGGAATCATACCAAATTATTGTACATGCACTTAATGTTTAGATCATAGGCTTGAAACAACTATTTTACAACTTGTTGTGGTGTTTGAAATAATTTTTCAAGAGATCATCCATTTAAAAACACTTAATTCACATGGTTCACAAACAAGAAAAAAACTAGTCAAACTTACTGTTCAAAAGATCACTCATGAGAAACACCCAGTTCACTAAATTGGAAATAAGAAAACCAAGCATACTTTCAAAAACCCTAAACATTTCTAGTTTAGCACATGCATTCCCTATTTTAGCGCATACACAACATTTTCTAGCACATCTAGGGCATTTTTTGGCACATTCACAACCTTTTCTAGTGCATCTAGGTCATTTTCTGGTGCATCTATTCCATCTTCCAATGCATTTACAAATCCTTTTAGCATATTCACCTATAGAGTACCAAGTTGAATCACATTTAGGGGTAGTCTAGGACATCACTAGCTTGTTTTAGCACATTTGACCCATTTTCTAGTGCATCTGAGTCATTTTCTAGTGCATTGAGTCCATCTTCTAACGCATTTAGTTCATTCTCTAGCACATTTGGTCCATTATTTAGCACATTCAGCCCATTTACTAGCACATCCAAGTTGTTTATTAGCACATCCATTCCATCTTCTAGTGCATCTATACCCTGTTTTAGTGCATCCAATTAAATTCAAACTAGATAGTTAATTTTACCATGTGTCCAATGTTTGAAACTAGAATTAAGGATCCTTTTTAGAATATAATCATTCCTCAATCACAACAGTGTTTTAAACTTGGAGAAATTGGCCTTTACAAGTGAAATTCTTTAAACCAAACTAAGATCTAACACCTTAAAGTGCCTAAATCATCAATCATATCTCTGATTGTTAAGCTAAGTTTCACTATCAGGATTTGTCATCCTTCATCATGAAACAGTGTTGTATAATCAGATTTATCACCTTAGTCTCATTAATAGAATTGGTCATTCTATTTTACTTGGTTATTATCCTTGGCACTCTTCAACAAAGATCAAAGTTTAGTGAAACTTTAAAACTTGTATGCCTGCTTTAACAAGATCCAAAAAGATAAAAACTTAAGGGAAAAGAAATTGAAAATCAAAATACCATGGCTAAAGGTGAATAAAATCCATCCCACAAATTCCACCAACCTAAAAATGATGAAATCACTGAGGAGGACATTCAAACTGCTCAACAAGATCCCAAATTCCACAAGTTCATGGAAAATATTTTTGAAAAAGATGGGGAAAAATACATTTTAATGCTAGCTAATCAAGGTATGAAACTTCCACATGAATTTGATGTTAATCAACTGAAAGGAGCTCCTAAAAGAACAAAGACTGATCCACTAAACACAGATTCAATGGCTGCATTAACTCATCAAATTAAAAATCTGCAACAACTTCTTGACATGCAGAGAGGAACCACAAAAAGATATCTGCTACAAGAAATTTTCCCATATCCTTTTGATCAAATGGAAAACATGATACCTTTTCCCAAGCATTGTGAATTTCCAAAGTATGATAAGTACAATGGTCAAACTAATCCTATAGATCATGTAAGGGAGTTTCGAACCATGAGCTTGGAATTTGCACATGAAGAGACTTAATTGATGAGATTGTTCCCATGAAGTTTGGGTGTACAATGTATGTAATGGTTCTCCAAACTTCCACCAAGTATCAGATCTTTTGAAGAGTTGGTAAATAAATTCATCACCCAATACTCTTAAAACATCCAACATGAAATAACCATGAAAGACCTTTGCAACACAAAACAAAAAGGGGTGAATCATTTCTCATATTTTTACAAAGATGGAGAAGATTTTTGGAAATATATGCTCATCCCATACCTAAAAAGGAAAAGATGGAAATATTCAATGACAATCTAAATAATGGGTTGAGCTATAGACTTAAATTGCAATGTCTACCCACCTTTGAAAAGTTGATTGAAAATGGAATCAAAATAAAAGAATCCTTGGTCAAGAGAGGAGTCTTAAAAATATACAATGAAGGAAACAACCCAACAAACTCTTCCAATCATTATATCAACAATGATAAACCAAAATTTTTGCAAAGAAACAAGAATGTTGGTAAGAATGATGGTGTGGCTAAAACACAAAATTCAAAACCGATATTTAACTTGACAGCTGCTGCCTCCAAGACAAATCAAAACACCAACCAAAACAACAACCAAAGAAATATTGAGTCTAAACCATCACCATATCGAACATCATCAAATTGAAGAAGATTTACACCTTTGGGATAGTTACTCGAATCAACATTAAAGGAGCTTCTTGCAGCCAAGGTTATAACATTACTAGAGTCATGAGATTGGGAACCAAGAGTTAAACCTTCATGGTCGAATGATGCACATTATTGTGATTTTCACATAAACAAGGGCCATAAAACAAATGACTACATGCAATTGAAAATTTTGGTACAAGATTTGATTGATAGAAAGGAAATATTTGTAGGACCCCAAACAAATGTTGATCATGGAGCATTCAACAATCCTTTACCAAACTATGAAAAAAGGGGAATCCTCTTCATCAAATACCAAAGGAAAAAATGTGAACTATGCCTATGATTCTACCATTCTTCATATTGAGGTAGTTGATGATCAAACCAATGACAAAAAACACCTTATTACAGCTGATAATCCAATTAATGACATCACAATTGAGCATGAACAAGACATTGTTATGGCTAATAATCAAAGTGATGACATTGCTACAATAGAAAATCAACTCAATGGCACCCAAATCAACACCACATCAAATCAAATTAATGACATCATACCAATAAATTTGATCACAAATGTTGCTACAACTGATAATCAAATTAATGTCATTAAAATCAGAGAAGAACAAGATTACCAACTAGTCAACACAACCACAAGAGGGAAGTCCAAAGTATTGAAAGGAGTTGTGTCTAAAACACCTATTGCTTCTTCTACATTGAAAACATCTACTACCCCTTCAAATCAATACAACATAGTTGACCAATTGTAAAAAATCCTAGTTCAAATATCCATATTTGAACTCGTCAAAATTTCACCAACTCACAAAGAAATTATGGAACAAGCTATAGTGGCCACCACAGTACCAAATAATCTAAAAAAATTTCAATTTCAAGCTATGGTGGGACACTTGACCACACCTCATTCCCTCTCATTTTTTGAAAATGATGATGTATCACTCACCCATCCACACAATGTTTCCCTCCACATTGAGGTTTTAATTCACAAACACTAGGTCAAATGTGTGCTAATAGATGGTGGAGGTGGGCTAAATATCTGCACTTTAAAACTTATCTATGCACTTGGACATTCAGAAAATGCAATTGATGCCAGAAGAAAAATCACTATAAAATCCTATGATGATGAAGAGAGATCCTCCCAAGGATTGATAGTGTTACCAATTCAAGTGGGGCTAGTTGTCAAAGATATAATCTACCAAGTGTTAGACAAATATTTGACATATAATATACTCTTGGGATATCCTTGGATTCGTGAGATGCAAGCAGTGCCATTAACGTATCATCAATGCTTGAAATTTCCTTTCAATGGACAAGAAATCACCATTTCAGTTGATTTTAACAATCCTTAATATTGTAACACTCTTAAATCCATCCAAGATACTTTTGTACCACACAAAAGGGAAGCTATCACTCCTAGATCATCAAACAATGAAGGTCAAATCAGCCTAAGAAAAAGGTTCAATTAAAAGATAAATAAATTAGTGATTCCATTTCTTCAAGCAATGCAAGTCAACTAGATGCTTTGTCAAAACTATTTGAGAAAAAGATCCAGTTGGAAGAAAAAGGACTGGGTGGATATTCTATTGAGCAATCATTATGTCTTTCACAACTGTTGCCTTCTCCTAAGTTATATGGACAACCATCAACATCAAGACAACAATCTTCATAGCCTACCACACTCTTTGATGGCACATTTGTAAAAGAAGGCACTCTAGTGGATGAATTTGAAGACAAGGACATTTTAAACTGGTTATACAAAGATGAAGAGAGTTCCCAAGCATCCAATTCCAATGTTTTAATAGAGCCATATAGTAAAGGGTTTACAATCCTAGAAAATATGGGATACAAAGGAAAAGGTCCTATTGGAAAAAGAAAAGAAGGAATTGTTGAACCAATTCAGCTTTCACATTGAATTCAAAGGATAAGACATGGTTAGGCTACAGAGAAGAGTCAAAGGAAGAAACCAAGCAGCAAATTTGTGAGCAAATTCTCCAATTATGAGATAGTTCTAAAACAGATTCAAATGAATATGAGTGGGACTCGCTATCTGAGGAATCTTGTCAAGACAAAGAAATTGATCTAATACAAAGGTATGCACCAACACATATGGAGGGACAGAATTTAGGGTCTAGACCTCTTGAATTTGGATCACATCATATCGATGACTCTAGTGAAGACAATTAGACTTCGAGCAAGATAGATCCTTCGAAGGAGAGTAACAACATAGACCTTGAAATTGTTATTGAACACCTTGACGACATTACCATCAAAACACTCACCCCTTTTGACCTTAACCAGTCTGACAATTCTTTACCATTGGTACACCCCAAACTAATTGACTGGGACCAAACTGACCTGCTGGATATACCTATCTTACCAAATTATGATTCCATTGTGAACTTCCTTTGTTCTAATAATCCCAAAACATGTTCCATCATTGAATCTCATAATGAAGCTTCAGACAAGGGGAGTGCCAAATCTCTTAGCTTCAAAACAATGAAATTCAAAAATTGATCTAATGGTGAAAACCATTTAATGGTAGTATTAGATCAAGAAAAAGTAAAAATAAAGAGTGCATCTAATGGTGAAAACCTCTCTGAGGCACCGAAAGATGGGATATTTGACACTCTTCCTAAGCACTATCATGAGTGATCTTTAGTACTGGTTGAACCCACACAATCTATCAACATTGGCATAGCTGAAACAGTAAAGACTCTACAACTAGCAGCATCCATGATAGAGGAAGAAAAACCAAGCTTCACTAAGTTCTTTGAAGAGAGACAAGTCAAATTTGATTGGTCATATGCTAACATGCCCAACATAGATCTAGAGCTTATAATGCAACATTTATCTCTACCACCTAGGGTTAAGCTAGTGAAGCATAAATTGAGAAAAATGCATCCACATTTAATGAAACTTCAAAAAGAATTCAATAGACCTGCCTGCCCTTTCTTGGAAACAGTCCGTACAATGTCCTTCAATCCTTCATCCAATCCCATACAATTGAATTCCCTAGGGTTATAGACCAACTACAAAACTGTTCCAACCAACAAAAATAGGTTCCCACTTCATTAAAGCCAATTAAGCCCCTAAACTCACTTTCCCGCCCAAACAAAATTTGAAATTTTGAAATAACAATCTTGAAATATATTAATCACCTAAAGACCATTGGATATTTAATATCCAAGCTTATTAACCTATCTAAAGCCTAAGAACATTTAATCAAATCCCTTAAAACATACTTTTCCCCTTACATTGCATTTTTGATTGGATTCCTTATCAGGAATCTTGAAACCTTTAACACCTTTAGCACACTCATTCAATTCAAATGCCATTATAGGCTTCAACACATTATAATTAATGCTTTGACATGCTTGGAAGGTCCTCCTACCCCTACTCTCTCCTGATTCTTGGAGTGTTCCCTGAAGGTCCTGGGTGCTCCTGCACCATTCTCCCTAGGAAAGAAAGAACTCTTGTCCCAAGAAGTGTCCCATGTGTTGCCACTAAGAAATTTCTTGCTCATATGTGCTTTCATCTTCCAATGAGAAGGTAGGTAGTCCCCTAAAGTTACTGTTTTTCTCTTCTGCCAATCTGCATTCTTGACAGAATCAAAACAAGGATTAGTGTGTCCTCTTTGCTGCTTGAAAACAGTGAGTTCTTGTGCCCTATTGCTGCCCTCATTCCAATGCCTCCTTTGTGGAAGAACTTCACCACTATTACCCTCATTGATAGGGCATTCAATGCTACCAATCTTGATACTATTCAGATCCCACAAGGACTGATTTGATGGACTATCCACCTCATAACCCTGCTGCAACTCACCACTTTTTAGTTTGCCAATGCCTTCCCCTGTTTCACCCTGCTTATTCACCTGCAAACTCTTCTCAAAATAGATTACAAACCTATCATTAGACTGTTCCAAAGGTAAAGGAACCAACTGATATTTAACATCTCCCTTGTGCACCAAATAGGTGTTAAGAAACCCATCATGCAAAGTTCTTCTAACATACTGCCATGGCCTTCCCAAGATAATATGACCACAAGTCATAGGAATAACATCACAAAGCACCCTATCATGATATGAACCAATTGAGAAATCAACAAAAGCTCTCTTACCAATCTCTACATGCTGTCCTTGAGTTACCCAAGTGGCCTTGTAAGGAGTAGGATGATCAAAAGTTTCAATCCCTAGCTTGGTTACCATATCAATTGAAACTAAATTGCTATGTGACCCTGAATCTATAAGCAACCTGAATATCTTACCATGACTGAGACAATTTGTTTTGAAAATGGTTACCTTCAGTTCTTGATGAAACCTTTCTCCTTGCTTGATCATGAGAAACTCACCATCAGTCACAGGGTCTGCCATAAGTGTTCTTGGTTCATCCTTCTTATCTTCTTCTTCTTGCACCAAGGTAGCTCTCCTTTCTCTGCCTTTATCAGCTTGTTCCCACTTAGGACATTTGAAGGAAGGATGCCCTGGTTCATTGCAATTAAAACATCTGCCTGTGAATGGTCCTCTACCTTGTCCAAATTTGCCTCCTCCTCTTGGAGTGTATCCACCTCTTTGATCAGAAAATATCTCCTTACCCTTGTCATTGCTGCTTTTATCATTACTACCTTGTCCTTGCTCTCTATTACCTCTGCCCTTGTTTGAACTACCTCCTCTTCCACCATTGTTTGATCTTTCTTGCTTCCTTTTCACCTTTTCTTCTGCTCTAATGGCCAACTGGAAACATTCTCCCAATGTTCTTGGCAATTGCAAACCAATCTCATCTTGAAAATTGTACCTTAAGCCATTGATGTATCTGGCTATCTTCTCATCTTCTTCCTCATATCCCCCTCTAATACTAAGCTTGTGAAATTGCTCAGTATAGGACATCACATCCAAGTCCTTTTGCTTTAAATTTTGCCTCATTCTTTTCACATGAATGGTATAATCAGATGGTAAAAACTGCTCCTTAACCAAACTCTTCATCCTTGACCATGTAGAGACCTTTGCCAATCCTCTAGCCATCCTATCATTCTAGAAACTTGTCCACCATGTCAATGCTATGCCTCTCAACTTGGTTTTAGCAAACTTGATTTTCCTTTCTTCATCCATCTCCTCAAATTCAAAGTATTTTTCCATGGCATCAAGCCATCCCAATACCTCTTCACTATCCATCTTCCCTTGATAGATAGGTAAGTCTATGTGACTCTTCCCTCCATGACCCTGTACTGCCTTCAATAACCTCACTAACCTCCTTTCTTCAAGGTCCTCTGTATCATCAGCTTGTGTTCCTGATTTTCCCTCACATGCTCTTCATCCTCTTCATTGTTTTCTTGGTCTTCTTGGTCTTCTCTCCTCCTACTCCTCTCAAGGTTATTGATCCTTGCCTGCATAGTGTCTCTTTCTCTTCTCCATAGCCTTTCCTCTCTTGCTCTTGCTGCTTCTTGTTCCCTTCTTTCTCTTCTCTCCCTCTCCAAGATCTCCTTCAACTCTTCCAACTCTCTTGCCAATTGGTTTTTTGGTGCCATTGCTACTTCTCCAATCCCTAAAGGACCTACTCACTGCTCTGATACCACTCTGATGCAGAGGGTCAGGGATCTCAAAAATTTCACAAGAATTAAAGATTAACAAAGCTTTGCTCTTCAATTTCTCAACTAGTCTCCAACTTGGAAATAGGGTCTTCACCTTGCAATTAAGGATGTTCTGCCTCCCCTTGTGACTTTCAATCACTGAAATGAATTCACCAGACCTTAAATAAACTTGATTCAAATGGGTTTCAAACCCTAACCAATATTTTGAACAAAACTCCTTTCTGCTGCTCAACCATTCCTACTAGCCCTATTAGGCCTTTGGCGATGGAATACTGTCTTTTCTCTCAAACTTTGCACTTTAACCTCCAACTTAAAGATTGTATCAAGTGTGTTTTGTGATGCCTAACAACATATCAACTTACTTGCAGCACTTGTTTCAGACCTTCTTGCTTCTAACCCTGCTGTTTCCTTAAAATTAGGCCTAATTAGCCCTATTTAACAAAGCAACCCATCTTTAGATTTGTCTCTTGGCCTTGAAACTCTCAACAGTCTCCTAAAATACTCCCAAATCAAATATTTTCACACTTTTAGTCTACAAGAATACTCACAACATGCCCAACTACAAAACCCTCCCTAATTTGGCTTAAAACTAGGGCTTTTTTGTTTTTAGGGTTTCCTATCACTTCTAGGTCTTGGTTTTTGACTTCTCACCATCCTTTCATCATTTCACAACTACTAGAACTCAGAAATATGCCTCTTATTAAGGCAGTTTACTCACTGCTATACCCTAGGGTCAACTTTCTTCCCTCTTCCTTTGCCAATTCACTGTGCACAGTCAATTTTCCACCTTTTCCTGCATATTTTTTGGTTAGTTTCAGTTTGTACAAGTCAGGTTAGATCCATTTCACAGGTTTCTAGTCATACATTCCTTGAAATGGATCATTCTTTCATTGAAAGACCCTCAAAATAGTCTATTTCAGCCTTTTCCTGTAGACAGTCAGCAAGAACACGTGCTAGAATTGATTTTTATGAACTTTCAGAGCATTCAACAATTTGAAAACATGAAATTTATAATGCTTAGTCCTTCACATTTAATGAAACTTCAAAAAGAATTCAATAGACTACAAAACACAAGAGAAAAATGCAAAAAATAGTGATTTTCTGCCCTTTCTTGGAAACAGTCCGTACAATGTCCTTCAATCCTTCATCCAATCCCATACAATTGAATTCCCTGGGGTTATAGACCAACTACAAAACTGTTCCAACCAACAAAAATCGGTTCCCACTTCATTAAGGCCAATTAAGCCCCTAAACTCACTTTCCCGCCCAAACAAAATTTGAAATTTTGAAATAACAATCTTGAAATATATTAATAGGCATCACCTAAAGACCATTGGATATTTAATATCCAAGATTATTTAACCTATCTAAAGCCTAAGAATATTTAATCAAATCCCTTAAAACATACTTTTCCCCTTACATTTCATTTTTGATTGGATTCCTTATCAGGAATCTTGAAACCTTTAACACCTTTAGCACACTCATTCAATTCAAATGCCATTATAGGCTTCAACACATTATAATTAATGATTTGACATGCTTGGAAGGTCCTCCTGACCCCTGCTCTCTTCTAATTCTTGGAGTGTTCCCTGAAGGTCCTGGGTGCTCCTGCACCAAACAAGTAGCTCGACACACCCTGATAGCTAATGTACTTTATTGGCAAGATCTTGATGGTACTCTCCTTCTATGTCTTGAATGTAACAAAGTTGAAATCAATTTATGTGAGGCTCATGAAGGTATTTTTGGCACTCATTCAAGTGGCCTTACTCTCGCTAAGAAACTCCTATGCTTGGGGTACTACTGGCCAAACATGGAGAAGGAGTCTTTTCAATTTGTCAAGAAATGCAAGAAATTCCAAATCCATGGCATCCTCATTCATGCACCAGCACAGGAGTTACAACCATTTGCCTCAACATGGCCTTTTTTCCAATGGGGACTTGACCTTGTAGGTAAGATTCATTCGTCATCATCCAATGGGCACAAGTTCATCATCATAGCTATGGAGTACTTTACAAAGTTGATTGAATTTGTTCCCTTAACCACCATCACTAGAAAATAGATTGCATCCTTCATCTTAAATTACATTATATTTCGATACAATATTCCTTAGTCAATTATCACTAACAATGGTAGACCTTTTAAGAATCAGGATGTCTAAGAACTTTGTGAAAGGTTTCATATCCAACATCAATTTTCTACACCTTACTACCCTTAAGCAAATGGCTAGGCAGAGGCCTTAAACAAAACCATCAATAATGTTGGACGTGATTGGCATGTTCAACTAAACCCTGCTCTATGGGCTTACCATACCAGCATTTTCACCCCAAAAAGAGCCACACCATATGCTCTCGTCTATGGATCAGAGGCCATTTTACCCATTGATGTTGAGATACCATCCCTATGAGTGTATTAAAGGGAATTATTTCAGAGGAGCATTATAAAGTATCCAGACTACAAGAGTTGGAACTGTTGGATGAGCCTCATCATCATTCAGTTGATCACCTAAAAGCCTATCATTAGAGAATTTCTAGAAGTTATAATCATAAAGTAAAACCAAGAACATTTCAAGTTTGTGATTTTGTCTTGAAAGAAAATCTCCACAATCAATAGGATTAGGAAAAGAAGGGGAAGTTTGAACCAAACTAGCTAGGTCCTTTTGTTGTCATATTAGTTTATGGATCTAGAGCCTATCAGTTGTCTACAACTGAAGGGGACTTGTTCAAAGAACCCATCAACAACATGCATCTCAAGAAGTTCTACACTTAATTCATCCAGTGCATGGTAAAAGTCCTAAAAAAAATTATTAAAAAAATGAGAAAATATCCTAAAAAAATGGTCACACTGATGAAAACCTAGCAAACAAGCATCTTGGTGACAACAAAAAAATTAAAAAAGTCAAAAATACAAAAAAAGAAAAATACAAAAAAAGTGAAAATCAAAAAAAAATAAAAATCATAAAATCTGGAAAAGTGCAATAAAAACAAGTAGTGAAATCCTAGCAACAAGCGCTATTTGTGATAGATTAGCTTTTCCATCTATTTGAGCATGTGTCGACCGTTCGATTTCACCATCATTATTCTTATCATAAAAAAACCTCATGTACGTATCCTAGTATTGTGGTCGTGTCTCACCCTAGATTGGGGAAAAAATCTTGAACTCACTGGGGGCAATAAACTTTGAGCTTAATCCAACAAACAAACAATAGTTAGACAACACAACAAACTCAACAATAATAGTGCAACTTAACATTGAACATCAATCACAAACTTTACACCTCAACCATCCATATCAAATAGCTAAATCACATCAATCAAAACAAATTTAACTGGATGATGTTCTTTCTGAATCATGGTTTTATCACTTTGGCATGAATGTTCAACTGTTGTATCTTGAATTTTTTTATCATTTCTTTGGAGCAACTCAAGGATGTCATGGAGCAACTCAAGGATGTCATGAACTAAAGGAGCTAGGAAAAAGAATGATTTTTCTTTGTCTATTGTCTGTGAGTTGATCATTATTACTATGTGAATTTTCGCGACACGTTCTCTACAAAGTATCACTGATGACATTCTAAATTTGCATAGGAAAATGATTAACTCTGGTTTGTTTTACGCAAGCAATGCCCAGGTCATCTCAGTTCAATTATACCTAGATGCTTGTGTTAACTTGAAATATCAAAAATCATGAAAGTAGTACTTAGGTCATCATAGTCTAATTGTACCATTGATGTTTCTACTCACTTTCAACAATTCAAAGGCTCAATGATGATAAAATCATGAAAAATTAACTGACAAAATGACAACTTTGCATGTTAGTTTTGCATGGTTAAGTTAGATTTCATCCATATTAGTTTGTATCTATATTTATAGATTTTTTCAAGGCTAACACAATTTCCAAATGATGTTATCTCTATCATTAATGTATTGAGTACATTTGACATTAAGAAAAACATATCATTCTCATGTAGTTGCATAATCATTTGCATATCATACATACATTAGAAAGCATTATCACATAATTCATTCATCCATGCATTACATCATAATATTTGTATTAGAAAATACCAAAAATAAAGTGCATTACATATCATTTACATAATCAACCCATCTCATACAACATAAAGCATCAAACATATAGAATCATCATCATATCATCATTGCATCCATACATAATCATCACATAAGCATATTAAACATCATATAAGCATCATAACTCAGAAATTAAATGCATCCATCACAGGTATCCATCACATAAACACATATAGATAACTAATCACCACTGCATATCATATAGATCTCAAAAAAATCATAATTTCAAGTGTAAAATGATATCCAAATATGTCAAGAGGTACATTATCAAAATGATAGAAATCATCAATGTCCTCAGCAAAAAAAATTAGGGTATACATCATGTCTCAAGTACATCATAAGTGATCATAATGGAGCTATCTGCTGCCCCCCCAGACAATGTTGGCCCTATGCCTCCTACTACACCACCTGATGATCCTACCCCTAGATCTCTACAAGGTGGTCTAGTGACACCCCTGCTAATAGTCCTAGAATGACTGTGTCCTGACCTAGTAGACTAAGCATAACTAACCTATTGCTCTACAAGGACTACCTCATGATACTACAACCTGTAATACTCAACCTCCCTAGAAGAGTGTCGTACCTCTCTAAGGTAATCTATTGTCTAGGTACCCTCAACCACTCTATGTAACTTCTCTGAAAAGGCCTCTTCCTGCTCACATTGCTTCCTCAAGGTATCTCTCTTAGTTGTGAGAGTGGCAATCTGTGCATGTGCCTATGCTTGTGCCTATGCCTATGCCTATGTTTGTAGCTAACCTTGTATCTGTACCAACTGACCTGTAGAGTTTGTACCTAGGCCTATAAAGCAGCTATCTGAGCCTATTGTTGTTAAGATAGAAAAAAAATATAAACATGTTGCTATGTTGCAGCCCCTAGGGATCTCCTCCTCCCAGGAACTCTAAGAAGTAACACTGGTATGTCACCACCATCATCTTCACCTCCATCACCTCCACCACCATCTCTACCACCTCCACCATCTCCATCGCCATCATCTTCATCATCACTACTCTCTCCCTCCTCATCATCACCTCCTCCACCCCTCCATCTTGGTGCCTGATCATCATCTAATAAAGGTACTGGCTCATCCAAACTGGATATCCTCGAGTAAGGATGTGAAAATAAATAGTGTGCATACTCCTGCAACACGGTAGCCTCTATGATCTTCAGACGATACTCCCACATAACTACTTGTAATATGAGATACTCCTCACATGTTGCATCATTTGATAAAGTAGGCCCCCACTCTAGAATGTCTTGTCGTTTACGTGCATATAAGGTAACTCCCTGGGGAATACCCTATACTCGTGTGTACTATTGCAACACTCTACCAAGAAGGAATCTCTCTATAAAAAATGGTGTCCTCCCAATCAAATATCTAGTAGTGCACACATATGAAATCTCTGTGTCATCCTTTGGCCACTACTCATAGTCTATATAGGGCCTCCATGTCATGGTATGCAAATCATCCAAAACCCTATGCCAGTACTCTAATTTTCCTAGATTGTGTTGGACAACTAGACTTGTATATCCATGAACGTATGGTCGACTAGCCCAACATTATCTATTAGCCACTGGATGAGTGGAAACTATGTGTTCCCATGCCCATATCTATAGTAGTTTCACCCTCATTGACAAACTAGCCCCTCTGAGATATACCACCTGGTGAAGATCATGGTACAAGTGTTGTAGCATACAGGAGCCCCAAGCATATCTATTCCCCTATGTAATCATAGTCTCTAAAATTTGACCCTAACTGACTGAGAGTCCCTTTGACCTAGGATTGGGACTTAAGAATCCTCTAATGAATCCAATAAGAACACATGGTATTGTCGCATACACATCAACCATATCCCGCCATGGAATCTCATATCCACAATCTAGTCATCCTCGAAGAATCTCCTCAATGCATCGGTGGCCCCTACTCTGTGGAATCATAGAAAACTAACGCACAAACAATAGGAATCCTCAAAATATGGTACATCCTCTAGTGTCACTATCATCTCACCCGTGGCTAAGTGAAAGGTGTTGTGGTCACTATGTCACCTCTTTGCCAAAGCAGTCAGAAGTCCCCTTTTAATCCTATGCTAGGGCATGTCTATTAGAGAAGTCAATCCGTATCAAAATCACATCTAGATCAGCCTGCATCAGATGTGGAATAAAATCCCAAGTCCTTACGAAGTGCTCCCAAATCTAAAGGACTCTCAAAGGCTCCTATCATCATAACATATCACAAATCAGCAATCTTATCACTCAACATCAATCAATCCTATCAATCTAATTAGCTCTAATGAGATTTCAATCAAATATCATGAGTGCCTATCATTTATCCTCACCTATCATGAGGTCAATCATCATCATCTATCATTGATCCTCACCTATCATGAGGTCAATCATCATTATCCTATCATTGAATCTCACCTATCATGAGATCAATCATCATCTAATATATCAAAATCATCAACAACATCAAATCAATAGCTGACGTGATAAAAAAACATCAAAATCAGGGAGTCTAACTTAAAATTCATCAATCTGGTCTAAATGTGCTAAAATAGTGTTTCTATGACCTAAAAACATCGATGCACTAGAACAGGGTCTCAAAGCGCTAAATCAATGTATGCACTAAAATATTTCATCAATGCACCATTTTGTGCTACCAATGTGCCAAACCCACTCTATGTACTAGAAAATTAACTCTATGTGCTACAACACATCATCTATGCACTACTTTAACATATGCGTTAAAATCTTCCCATAATGCACTAAATCTAGACATCTATGTGCGAAAAGGCTTTATGCGCTAATCATTAACTCTATGCGCTAACTAATTTCATCTATGCACTAATCTATCCTATGCACTAGAACAATGCCCTGATGCACTAAAGCGGGTACCCTATGCACTAAAACACTAAAAAATAAATTTCAAACATGAAAAAAATGCACCAAAAATCAATTCAAAACTAACAAGGAGGTTTCTCAAGGTACGTACCAGAGGTCTATACGCGATTGGGCTGTTGTGATGTCAAACTCGCTCGAAATGGTGGGTTTGAATCGAAATCACCATCTTGCCAAGATTGCTCAACTCACTCGATCACTCCAAATTTTTAAAATCCAAATGACACAAATGAGCTTAAATCACATATTTTTAACCTTTTAAGGGGTAATTAAGTGGGATTAAGTGGGATTGATTTAATTTTTTTTCAAAAAGGGCCTTAAGTAATCAATTCATCAAAGGGGTAGGATCAACATCATTTTTTGGGAGATAAATCGTCTCAACATCATTAAAAAATTGAAATTATTATCAAATCATCATAAAATCATAAAAATCATCAAAAATTCTGAAAATCCTAAAAATTCAAAATTTCATCAATTTATCTCCTGAGGGGGCATATATTCATTATCACTTGAAATACCAGTGTCTAGGGCATATCAAAAATTTTTTTATCAACATTGGTAGCAATTTTTTCTTTGAAGCAATGTGTAAACACATCACTTCAAAGAGGGGAAAAATGTATACACCTAAAATCAGTTAGGATGATTAATTAATTAAATACAAGTTATTTAATTAATTGATCTTTATTTCATCTACTTATAAATAAATTCTAAATTTATTTATATGGTTCATTTTCTAATTCTTCTATCTTAAATCATATTCTTCCATCTTAATTAAATAAAAAGAAATCAATAGTTTGTCTTATTTAATTATATTTCTTCTTATTAAATTTAAATTCTAAAATTTAAATTTAATCACATGTCTACAACTTTTTCCTCTTGCCACCTCATCATGTGTCTCATGAATTTAAATAGCCTTAATATTTAAATGGGATTTTTCCTTAACAAATTTTGAAACAAACTTGAGACACTTGGCTCTCTTCCTAAATTTATTCTCTCACACTTGGCAAATTGTTCTAATAAAGGGAACACTCTCCTTTATTCCCTCTAACTTCTTCATCCTCCACCCTCAATCTTTCCAGCTAAAATCCTGACTGTTGGTTGTTGCCACATCACAATATTCCTTGGAAATCCTATAAATGTAGCCTCATTCTACAACATTTCATATCCCAACTTTGAGTAGTCTTACTCTACAAAATTTTTATTAGAGCATTCTAAGTATTTAGTGTTTGATTATTTAGCATTTTTAGCATTTAGAATTCATTAGCATAATCATGGCTTAGTTTGGTAGCTACATTTTAGTTATCATAGTAGCTTTCATATCGTATTTAGCATCATATCCTTATCACGACATCATTATCATAGCAACATTATCATATAGTTCAATTAATCATGTAGGAATAGATTCCTTACATTTTCCAGCATTCCATTCCTTAGTTTGTCATTCTAAAGGTCATAGCACACAAACAAATATGAGAGCCATTATGATTTAATGAATCCCTGAAGATAGGAAACAATGGGACGATTTTAAAGAGTTTATCTATTTCAATTCGAT
Source organism: Sequoia sempervirens (assembly GCA_007258455.2). Taxonomy (NCBI): domain Eukaryota; kingdom Viridiplantae; phylum Streptophyta; class Pinopsida; order Cupressales; family Cupressaceae; genus Sequoia; species Sequoia sempervirens. The sequence continues at coordinate 144,733,449 of VDFB02000003.1, read as the reverse complement.
TAGATTTGTCATTTGAATTCTCTAATGTAATATTTCATTGATTGTGTGATTTATTATTTAGTTCACATATTTTACTCACACACTTAGGATTATAGAAAGTAAGGTTTGTTGGTTCTCTTTTAGGGGAATGATGTGAGGTTATACTATGATATTTACCCCTTGGTTTCAAATTATCATTATTAAAGATAGATTTACCCCCAATAGTTGAAAGATTTAAGAACTTCTTATCCTTTTCTCAGAATTCCCACCTCTCTTCTTCCCTTGACATTTCAAGGTTATTATCAAAAGCTTCTTCAGTGGGAAAGCCTCCCTCATTTACATTGAGCACCTCAAATTCATGTGCCTCTTCATGTACATTTTCATTATGCATATTATAATTTAAAGTAGGAGATACATTAGCAATATTTTCAATAAAATTACTCGATTCACTATTCTTTACTTTCCAGGTTGGTTGTTTGTCCTTTGAAGGCTTAGGCTCCAGCTTCTACTTAGGATTCTTCTTCATGTAGCTTCTAGTTATTCTCATGGTGTTATAATTCTTCTTAGAGTTCTCCTTCTTCCTTCTTTGAGGATCTAATCTTGCACTGGCACAAGAGACTTCAGAGTTGCCACCCACTATACCTGGACATAGAAATTGATTACACTTTGGAGATGTAGTCACAATCTCATAGAATAATTTGAATATAAATTGAAATGAAATGGAGAAAGGAACCAAAAATCAACACATATAATTGTACTTGAGTTATAGATGATAATTTTAATAATTTTTCATCCAAACAATGAAGAACAATGAAAATATTTTACTTTGACTATACTAGATCTGACCTTGAGACATTGGAGTAGCATTGTCCCCAATAGAGTCACCAATTTGTTGGTGCTTTTTTAAGAACCAAACTTAATCTCAATAATTTCCTATAAATTTTCCATAATTCAATGATCAGCAAAGGTGAGGATTGGCCAATGACTAAGTGAAAGCTTACTAGGATTTCCCTCTTCACTTCAGGCTCTACAAGACCTAGGAGGGTGATCCCTACAATGTACTAGATGATAATCTTGTGCAAAATTACAACAAAAATTGTAAATAATAGATATATTCTCACAAGTTTTCAAATTAAATGAAAACCTTAAATAATTTGGTGAATTATTTAACGATTAATCATCTAAAGCAAAGAATGGATGACCTTAGATGGAACTTCACAACAATTTAATATGTATGAAATATTTTCTTTAAGATTGTGTTCTTTGAAAGGTAGGACCGACTCAATTACATCAAAGGTAACCAAATTAATAGATCATTGCTTTATCCATGGGAAATGAATTTAAATATAGGATAAAATGTAGTACAACAATGATTAAACTTAGCATTTGTGGAATATTGTGATATTGCTTTCCAACACAAAAGCTCAAGATCTCCTAGAACTGAAACTACTTATCAAATCCTTATACTTAATCACATAAACCTATTATCTCATCAAAGCTTTTAATTAATTCTTTGAATTAAAGAAAAGAAAAACCAGACATTCAACCAAAACGATTGAAGACCAATAAAAGGATGCTTGATCATTTTATTAATAATCCATATGAAATAGTATACAAGGAGAGAAATCATTCCAATATTTTCATTTTCTCATTTAGATGTTGTCATTACTACAAATCATTATGTCTATTATAGACTCAAATTCAACCTAAGACTCAATACTATTATATTTGTTAGAAAACAATGATCTACTGAGGGTGGGGTCAATTAGTAGATATTAAAACTTTTAATCCTTAAACTCCTGAGTAGATAAATTCTTAAATACTCAATGTGCATATTAGAGCATAAACAAATATAACAATCACATCCACATGAAATAACAACACATAACACCAGATATACGTGGAAAACCCAGAGTGGGAAAAACCATGGTGAGAAATCCTGCTAGGATCTACTAATTTCCTAATCCATCCTCACAAGCAATGAAGTTAAATTACAATTTTAAGAGCTCCAACTCTAAGGAAGTACCAACTCCCTATTTTATAAGCTACAACTTCAAGGATGCTACAACACCCTTTTGAGCTACAACTCAAAGCAAAGAGGCTATAACCTCTGCAGATGTACAAATACAAGTATGCATAAATTATTTCTATAAAACCTATAATGCATCAATTTAGTACATAATACTTTCTCTCTTTGTCCACTCTCACACCTCTATAAAAAACTTCAATAAAAAATTCTAGATTTTAATTATCTATTACAGTAATACACTTCAATCACTGACTGTATTTTTCCTACACTCACTCAACTAACCAATTCATATATCTAAACTACTAATATATATCCAATTCTATCTTCTTCAAGAAGCAACACAAATCACACCATAACCTTGATTGAAATTCAATGAATTTTTTAATTTTTGGTAGGCTATGTCCAGGGTTTGTATGCCATTTCACCATTTTCTTGTGCATTGAATTTAACTTTAACCTATGTGTTCTCCATTTCCTTAGAACTATCATCTTCATCCAATAGCCAACAAAATCCTTGCTAGATATCTACCTGATAATCTGTGCAATATTTTTTTTCATTCATTCTCTTTCTAAGATCAAGTTCAAACCTTGTTCATGATGTGTGAATCTATGTCATTATTATGCATTAAATTCTTCTATTATTCCACCATTGAGTCAATCAGATTCACCTACATAAGGAATCATGCACCAATCAAATGATCTTGCATGAAATCATTATCATCGAACATCTATGTTTGATTCCTACCAATTACCAAATTGTATCACCATATTGAGGGGGAAACAAAAAAATTTCTCATAAAACTTTACTTCTCTCTTTGATAAGCACCCTTGCACCAACATTATTTGATCCATCTTCATCAAACTATATCAATTGACCAAACATTGATTTTGCAACAAGGATGTAAAATCAATGAATGTTCGATCACCATGTGGCAATGTTCTATTCACCTACCATATCCATGTCCTTCTTACCTTATCAAGTTCTGCCATCAACATCACATTCTCATCGCCATATCAAAGAGACTAGCATCATAGTCCTTGCGACATCACTTTTTCTGCTCGATGAAGATTATCATCACGGTATCGAAGGGACTACCTTAAGAGTCCTACCGATGATAAAATATCACTTTGATGAAAAATAATAGCACCAAACACATCATTCCAATTTGGGGTCCACACGTTGTAGTCACATGTCCACATACCAACCATCATGGATTAATCTCCACCAATCCCCACAACCCCGCATGTCTTTACTAGGCCCCACTAAATTCTCAGCAGGCATGCATGCAACTGTCATGTATACACCTTCTTATGTCACCAAATATCACTATCTACCAATTTCATTGAATTCAATCATTCTGAGATCGAAGGGATAGCCATGTAACTCCCTTCAAAATGACTAAGTCACTTCGATGTGTTTATGTTCCTCCTTATTGTTCCATTGAAGAGATTCCTTCTAGACTCCTATCGAGATACTTGTGTTTCACCAATGAGACAACCATCAGGTTGTCAAAGGGACTCCAAGAAAAGTCTCACCAAAAGGCACCATTCACACAGATGTAACCAACTCACACCAAACCATTTCCAAACTGTATGATCAAAGAGACAGTTAAGGGACTTTGTTCAAAATGACTATGTCATACCGACACACTTCCAGACACTGCCAAACTAGATGATGGGGCCAGTCAGCAACATGGGATTAATGACATAAGTTATCACTTAAGGTAGCCAACAACTTGTCATAGAAATTCAACAAAGAAATATAACATTGTAACTAGATTTTCCATGACTATAGTTCCTTTGCATTTGCATGATTGATACTCCTCTTCCATGACTATAGTTCCTTTCAATTGCATGATTGACACTAATCATATTACAGTCATGATTGAAATCAATTACCACATTTCACCAACACCAGTAGTCTCCTTTTGACATAAATGACAAAATTTTCCAACAATCTCCCCCTTTGTCATTGATGGAAAAACCTTAATGCTCAACCAAGATATAACATTGACACTCTATACCAACTTTATTATTCACACATCAACACAACAACTCCCCCTATGAAATATACCTATTTTTTACACAACATGCTCATACGATTTGAGCTTGCATCTTATCTCCCCCTTTGGAATCAATGGAAAGGGTTAAATTTTATGCACTCCCCCTGAGGATATGCTCCCCTTTTGATAAACCAATGCAAAGAGAAGGAGAGGATTCTCAACTCTACAACTATCAAGTCATTAGAAATTTGTAAAACAAGAGTTACCTGACTTGATCACATTGTATTGGCCCAGGGTTAGAGAAATAAACAATGAATCTCCCCCTATATGTATTCCCTATCACTAATGTTTAGTGATATGATGTGGGAGAGACTACTCCCATCTTTTGCCTCAAGTATTCAAACTTCTCTGTGGGAAGAGGCTTAGCAGATATATCTACCACTTGTTCCTTTGTAGGAACATACTCCATGATGACTTCCTTTTCTAGAAACCTTCTCTTTGATAAAGTGATATTTGATTAATATATACTTTGTTCTGGAATGCATCATCAGATTCTTTGAGATGTTGATGGCACTTGAATTGTCACAAAGAATAGAGATAGGCTCATTGTACTCCATTTTGATGTCCTTCAAAGTTTTCTTCATCCATAATACTTGAGTACAACATGTAGCTACTGTAATAAATTCTACTTCTATTGTAGAAAGAGTGATAGGCTCTTGCTTTTTACTCAACCATGAAACCAAATTGTTTCCTAAAAGGAAAGTACCACCACTAGTACTCTTTCTGTCATCCACACTTCCTCCCTAGTCGACATCTGTATAAGTTGTTAAAGTGAAATCCTTTCCTTTGGGGTAGAATAATCCATAGTCAACAATACTCTTGATATATTTGAAGATTATTTTTACAACATTGACATGGGATTCCTCTAGCACAGCCTAAAACCTTGCAACCGTGCAAACTTCTTGCAATATATCAGGCCTAGATGCGATTAGATATAGTAGACTCCCAATTATTGATCTATACAAAGTTTTATTTGCCTCAAGTGATTCATCTGATTTTCTTAACCTGCAACCAATAATCATGGGAGTACTAACTAGTCTACTATCCACCATGCCAAACTTCTTAAACATTTCTTTTGTATATTTTGTTTGTGATATAAATAAACCTTTATCAGTTTGCACAATTTGCAAATCAAGAAAAAATATGAGTTCTCCTATCATGGACATTTCAAACTCATCTTGCATATCTGTAGCAAGTATTTCTCACATTACATCATTACTACTGCCAAATATGATATCATCCACATAAACTACAACAATGATCATATGCTCACCTTTAGATTTAAGATATAAATTGTTATCAGCACAACCTTTCTTGAATCCTTTTTGTTGTAGGTACTAATCCAACCTTGAATACCATTCCCTTGGGGCTTGCTTTAGACCATATAGCACTTTTTTCAATCTGCAAACATAACCATCATCTTCTGATAGCTGAAAAACTTTTGGTTATTCAATATATACTTCCTCTTCTAGGTTTTTTTTGGAGCTTCTTAAATTTTGAAAAATAATTGTGTTGGCTCCTTACCTAATCATGTTTTATTGCCCTTGTGCCCCAAGGTAGGGTTTAGGGTTTTTTTTTAAAAGCCCTCGTTTCAAATTTTATGGTCTTATACCCTTGGGCATCCTAATCTTTTATTAACTTGTTACTCACAATTACCAGTATCTTGAGTTACTTCTTGATCCATCAAAATCATTGTTATTATCAGCCCTTTTGTCCAAGTCTTTTGGTCACCGACTACATTCCCATCATTTTATTTTTCCTATAGTCAGGTGGAAATATTTCATGTTGAAAGACTCAAGTCTTAAGTCTTTATTCCTGAGGGTTAATTCCCATCAACCTCATCAAGTGCCCTTTTAAAAAAAAAACCTTTCATGCATGTGTAGATATTTTCAGCCATCGAATCAAAGGATTAAATCCTATTCACTCTTTGCTAGCCCCGCGGGATTAAAATAATCATTTCTAAAATGCAGTGGGGTCAGCAGGTTGTTGACACGTGTATTGTTGTGAGTATGGCGCTCAGTCTCCACTATTGAACCCAACATTTTAAGGTTTCAATCCAACAAATAAGATCCAACATTGAGATTAAATCTCAGTCATTCCCCGCTCACCCCATGAGATTAAAATAATGCTTTATTAAAAGCAGCGGGGTCAGTGGGCTTCCACCACGTGTATTCTCTTGTCGTTTGAAAAGAGAGATGGTGGAGCCCATGAGACTAGTGAGTTGGAATTCAATTGGTAGAATTTCATTGGCTGATGGATTGGTGAACGATTGTGATGGAAATTCAAATCTTGTTGACTCAATCTAAGTCATCCAAAAGGCCATCTCACTAGGAGATCTATGGCTAATATTCAAAGTTGAAGATGCAAACATAAGAGTTGTTAATGCTTTGCACGAGTGAGTAGTAATGGAGGAAATGACCTCCAAAGCTACCCAATCTCACCCATAGTGCACTTAAATGATTAGTTTTCACATAATTGAGAATTGGGAACAAATTTGTAGCATCCAAGAGATTGAGAAGAGCACTTTAGAGTTCAGTGTGGCCAAAATTATAGTTTCCTATGAGTAAAAAAGTCATAAGTAAAAACAAACACAATTTTTTGTGCTTTATCCAAACTATCTTGAATTAGGGTTAATATTCACTGTGTTTTCCAGTTGAATTGGTTTTTGTGCTTTTTAATTGCTTTATTATGGTTTGAATTTTCTTTAAAGAGTCAAAATCTTATTAAACCCTTTGCAATTTCACCTTTGACCCGAGGCCTAGGTTTTGAATTGAAAAGCTAGGTTTTGAACCTCTCTGTGCTAAAACCCAAGATTAGTCTGAAATTACCTCACTACCAATGGCGCCTAAAGCACAAGTTTTTGGTTCTGAAATCATGCCTAGATTTCTTTCCCAAGACATTGTTGACCAATTGAAATCCTCCACCAATAAAAGGGTTAAGGGGAGAGCTCTATTTTATGGAACTATAATTAAGGGTTAATGGACAAGCAATGTTTCATCAAGGATGTCAAGTTTCCCTTCACTAGATGGAAATTACTCCAACAGTGATTCAAAAATAGAAATCTTGGGGTCCCTATTTGCAACCCTTGGAGATTGGACATGGGAAAGGTATTAGTACCCAATGTGTATGTATGGATGCAGAACTGTTGAAAGACATTGCTATGAGGTATGACCCTATTTCTAGAGTGGTCAATATTTTTGATGGCATTGAGATGTTAAAGATAACTAGAGAGGAAATTGTTGAGGTCTTCTAGCTGCATGAGTGGAACAAGGATATGATTCCTATTGATCTAGATGTCTTCATAAAAGAATATGAGAATACCAGGGTACTGCTTAGAACAACAATGTTACTTATGCACACTTCTCGTACTAGGGTTGGGAATAATAGAAAGCAAATAAGGATTGGTAAAGATGAATTAGAACCCTTCCCCATGAAGTATTTTGCTAAGTACTTCAAGAAAACTATGCATTCATTATGCCATATTATTGGTTTTGATCCACCATCAACCCTGCCAACGGAGTATAGTTATATGTCAGCACATTTGCAGCACCCAACTTTCAATGTAGTTTATGATTATGCCACATATTTGGCAGAATGCATCCACAAGGGTTTAGTTGAATTAAAAGGTGGAAAATACTAGGTAAAGTTTTGGTGGTATTCTATTTTGGTGCATATGTTCTTGTACAAGGGAGAAAAGAATTTTGGTAAGGATATGACATTGAAGAAAAAGGAGGATGATATTGATCTTCCTATCCAATGTTGGACCCAAATTCTTGATAAGGATGATGTTGATGGTTTTTTTGGCACATTCCCAACACAGGAAACACACAAGTGCACTACCTCTCTTGAAAGGTATAAATCTACAAACAAGTTCTAGATTACTACCCCAAGGTCTCTCTAGTGTCAGGTCATGACAATGCTTGGAATAGTTTAGTTGGTTTATGTGATTTGTTGGTAATCACAAGGTGGCCTTTATGGTTTACAAAGCATGGGAATTTGGGTCTACAAAAGGAGTTCCAAAGTGCTAGAAGTGAATGAATAGTGTCTTTCCACTCAAATTAGCAAGTTGGAACTCACCATGTTCATCATATTTAGCTTTGTTGTGATGCTTTGACTCCTACTCTAACAAAGGACTAGAAGAAATAGCAAAAGAGGAAAGGGTTGAGAGGGTCATTCTAAATCTAATCTATGAATGAACAGACAATGGAGGATGCTATAGTAGAAAAACTCCCATAACTAAGTTTTGTTTGACCAAGAGACACCTGCAACTACACAAAACTAGTACAATCTCCTAAGGTCTGCAAATTTTTAGATTGTGCATTCACTTCATGAACATACAATTGAACTAAGTTGCAATAATGAAATAAACAAGACCAAGGTAACTTTACACAATATTTTATCATCAACAAGTGCTAAAAGTATGGGCTAGAAGTCCATCAAGTACTGTAATAGAAACCATTATCAAATCCATTCAAGAAACTACAAGCTAAAACTAACATGGAGGTTGAACATGCATGCAAAAAGAGCAAACTCAAAGAAAACACCCAAAATACTACAATGTTTCCTTTTATTGCTACAAAATGCCTTTTACACCAATTCACCAACACTTACAAATGAGGAGAAAGCCCCTATTTATAGTTTTCCAAAAGGAGAATGAATGGCCAGGATTGATTTGCAATGAGTGGCCCAAATTCAATATAGCTTAGGGTTTCACGTACCCCCAATACTTTACAATATAAGAATAGAATCTTTTGTCCTCTTCCCTATTTTGTCTTGTAGCCTATTTTTTCTTTTAGTTACTATAGTATTTTTGTCCTCTAGCTTTCTTCCTTGCTACAATTGAAACTATCAAAGTTTTCCTTCTTGTTGGTGCATCTATAGTATCCTTCAACCAATTAAGTGCATCATTTTTGAAAATTGGTGTTTTTGAGAGGTAGATATGTTTCTTCTTATCTAGATCGATAGCTCCTGACAATCATCATCATTTGGTGGAAAATAAAATAGCTCCCTCCTACTTCTTGTTTGAAAGAATTTCTCAACTTGGCATTGCCTGGCACAGATTCTTAAGAGGGCTTATTCAATTAGGTAGAAATCCCCTTAGCACTAATATTTAGATAAGTGACTCCTTTGGTGGTCACAATCACCCTTAGATCACAAAAAAATATATTCCTTTAGCATGGTTCCATGAATCATGCACACAAGAGGTCTAGTAAGTGCTTTCATCTGTAAATCAAAGAAAATATTAGTCAAATCATGCAAAATCATTGAACATTAGATCCATCCACACATCATTAAAAGATCATAAAAATCATCATTTTTCCACATTTGGAGCTCATTTGAACCTTAAACATAAATGCAGGTTCAGGGGTGCAGGTTTCCCCTAGGTCGAAAGTTGTTTAGAGTAGCTAGGAGTTGGACAACACCAAGGCCATGAAGACTTGTAGGTAGCTTCCTGTAGCAAAAAGGCTCTACATGGTAAACTTGGCAATCAAATTCCATGTGGGGCCCTTTGGCATGTGTAGAAATCAATTGTAAGGCACTTAAAGTTACCAAGTTAAGCTTGATGCATTTGTGTCTGAGGCATGTGAGTGTAGGAAGGCTGAAGGATATTTGGAGTCTTTGTTGTTAAGCAATGAAATTTAGAGCATAGTGACCCATAGGCAGAAGTCCGCACTATGGGACTCGCGGATGCCTCAAATGCTAAGGGATACATGTGAAAGTTTGACCAATTTAGGAGATGAGGGATTGAGTTATCAGGTCGCCATCATATGTTCGCTGTTAGGAATGGCATTGGAGAGACGGTGGTGAAAGGGAAGATCTCCCAAGGAATGATTAAGCAAGGGAAAAAATGGGTTGTGAGACACTTGAAGTCATTAGATGAAGCTTTGATTATCTTGTGGGTTTGAAGGATGTAGGCACCGTGAGGTCAAAAGGCGTTACAACTTGGCTGTTAAGTAACAAAGTTCAAGAGACATCGAACCTCATGCGGAGTTCCACAAATCCACAACTCTTAGAAATTTTGAGTTTTTCCAAATTAAGCACATGGAAGATGCATTAGAAGGGTACCTAGACCTATTCCTCAATGATTTGGCCCCTTTGAAAAAATGCAAAAGTCTAGAATGTGGAAGCCGGAGGGTTTGTTGCCTTAAAAACGACATTGAGCACACGAAAAACTTGTGGACGATAATAGAGGGACGACGACCTACATAAAGAATCTCGTGGATGACAACATAGGGATGATGGCTCACAAAGAAATTTTCATGGGCAACAGCGAAGGGATAGTGACCTACAAAGAAATTCTCATAGACAGCAATGGAGGGACGATGACCCGCAAAGAAATTCCCATGAACAGTGATAGAGGGATGATGACCCACAAAGAAATTCCCACGGACAATGATAGAGGGACGAAAGCCTGCAAATAAATTCCCACAGACAACAATGAAGGGATGATGACCCGCAAAGAAATTCCCCCAACTTCACAAAACTTAGTAAATTTGAGATTTTTCAATTTTAGCATGTGGGAAAGGGGTAGAAAGAGTTCCAAGACATATTTCATTAAGATTTGACTCATTTTGAAAAATGCAAAAAAATTGAATGTGGAAGCCAAAGGGTTCGCCGCCCTTTACAACGACATTGCTCAAATGGACTTCCGCAAGTGGACATTCATAGTGAAATTTCTGCAATATCTAAACACATGGAAAATTTGATGCAAAACCCTTTAGGCATGTGAAAACACTCATTTTATGGGCCCTAGATGATGAAAACTTGAAGTTTGCACCATTTTTGGAAATGCGAAGAATTGGAAGGGGGAATTCAGAGGGTTTTTCGCCCTAAAAACAAAAATCCACACATGGAAACCCACACATGGAGACCCACACATGGAAACCCACAGAGAAACTTCAGTAGATGATGACAGAGGGATGGTGACCCACAAAGAAATTCCTACAGACGGCGAAAGAGGGATGGCGTCTCGCAAAGAAATTCACGTGGATGGTGATGGAGGGACAACAACCCACAAAGAAACTCTCGCAACTTCACAAAACTCAACAAAACCTTGGAAGCTAACTTAGGCATCATAGAAACATCCCAAATCCATAGAAAACTTATCCCCAAAGTCAAAAATTGAAGGCAAAAGCGAAGCAACTGAGTAGGGACCAAGTTAGTAGGAGCAAAGAAAAAGAAAAAAAATGGGGGTCCCTACCTTCGGTGAGGCATGTGTGAAAAATATGCACAACAAATGGAGACTCGGTTGGGGAAATGCTCTGGATAATTTCCATGAAAAACTAGAATCATGAACCCAAAATCTTTGGTTTTGAATTTCACACTAGGGAAAACAAACCAAACACTTGAGAAAAAAATTAAAACCACTAGTCATTCTAACCTTCTATATGATAAAAATCCAAGTGTGTGCAAATGCATTAATTTCCATCCTTAAGTTACTACAGGAACCAAAGCTCCATTAAGTTAAGCTACATAGTTTATTCTAACTACAAAAGCATCTTGGACATTGCCTCACTGTTAGTCAGGCATCCATAGCCCCAATGAGGTTGTTGCTCTGATTCTCCCAAACATTGCTCTATTGTCAACCAAGTGTCCATAGCCCTAGTAGAGTTGTTCGTATCCTCCTAAAAGTTGAATTTTATTTTGATTTTCATTGTTTTATTTTATTTTCTTTCATTCATTTCTTTTGATCTTTTCTCTTTTGAATTCTTTTCATTTCAACCCGCAAGTAGTGAAGCTTGCACTCAGGGCTGAGAATCATAGTGGCGTTTAAGCAAAATTTTAGATTTTTTACTTAAGTCAACTTCACAAAAGGACCTATAGCAACCATCAGATTCCTAAAGTGTGTGAGAGATATAAGATTTTAGAATACGTTAGAATTAGATTAAACCAATGTCTTATCCCCTTCAAACAAAACATCCAGGTCACTTGACACTAATAGAAGGCCTTAACCATCCACTATGTAAACTTGATTAGATTTTATTGAAGAAATATATAGAACAACCCCCAGGAAATAAAATAGTTGTTGTGTATGTAAACCTACCTGACAACAAGCAAAAGGGACCCCAAGCAAAGCAGCAACAAAGTGAGAGCAAGTGGCAGAAAACAAAAAGAAAACAAAAGAAAACTAACCTAGAGCAATAACCTAAACTATAAAAGTAGGAAAGTGAAAGAAAATATCAAGGAAACTACTCTAAAGCAAACTAATCTAAAGCCAATAGACTAACATAACAAAAATGGGAAAGTAGAGTATATACATGAAACCTATACTACCCAAAAAAAACTATGTACAAATATATTTACAAAGGACCGCGTTTAAGCAAGGAAAACCAACATTTACGACCGTTGGATTTTGTAATGCATGCACAAGTAGAAGGGAAATTGTTATAGTTCTAAGCCATGCAAACTCATCCTTATATTCAAAAAAATGAAGTTCAATAGTTTAAAATTCAAATTCAATAACACATTCATGAAGAATTAGCAATTGAGGTGGCTCATGAAACCCATGGTTGGCCCACAAACAAGTCTGTTTCCCCTCATTCCCATAATCAAAATGATAAACACAACTATGAGCATTCACAGGAGCAAGGAAAGATATAACCTAGATGTCGCCATGCAAAGGTGGCACCATTTGACAGTTGAGAGCAAGCACTACATCATTGGTCATTGTGTTGATGGCCTCGAGTGGATGCAAAGGATGGTGCAACATCCTACTTGCATTACAAACCTGCAAACCATAAGTGAATTGATTAGGCAGTACACATTGTGAAGAAAAAATTTCAACTACAAGGAACCTTGTACTTGATCTCAAGCTTGCATAAGGCTGGGAGAATGATGTAGCAAGCACCTCTTCCAAGCTATTGGTGGAACCCACAACCTCTGTCAATTTTTCTTTAGGGAGATACACTTCATATCATCGATCCTTCGTGGTCCAGGACTCTACTTGATTGTTTTCCTCAAAAGGCAGCATGTTGTTCCATTTTAGTTCCCTCGTATTGACTCCAATTTGTTTATGATTCATGCCACAAAAACATTTCATGGAAGAATCTATCCTATTACCATTCTTGGAGTGTGTAGGAGGATTAGCAAAGGACAAGGAAGAAAGACTCCCAATTGCAAATTTTCCTTGTGGTTGAAATGGTATGTCACCCATGTTAGTAGCCTCCAAGACATATGTGCCTAGGTATTCTTCTCCTTGCAGTTCATGTGGCTCACCCAAAGGCTCAATCATTTCCTCTTGTTCATCATCACTGTAGATAGAAAAGGAGTTCCTCTCCCAATCTGGGAGCTCTAATGCTTCATCATCCAGAGGTTTGGGTGATATGTCTTCATCACCACCATCATCTAAAATGTATTCTTCCTCAACATTGACATACCTCCATAGTATAGCTCCCAATGGAAAGAAATCATCAACTGATGACACCTCCCCAAGGAGAGCGAAATCCCATGTGTTATTTCCTTTTATGAATCCCTCATGAGATTGATCATCAATCATGTATAGATTCTCTATGAGAGGGGGGGACTCTTGATGATTAATGGACAACTTTGCCACTTGATCTACTTCATCGTTTGAATGTTTGGGACTGTGTTGTTCTTCTTCTATTGCTATCCCAAGATTTTCTTGAGGGCTATTTTTAGCTAAGTCATCACCTAGTTTTGGTTCTTGGACTTTTGGCTCAATTCTGGAAGTAACTACAGGAGGCGGTGTGCTTGGTTGCTCCACTTGTTCTTTAACCTGCTTGATGGCCTCTTAACATAACTCACATGTGAACTCCGAAAGTGTAGTGTCATGGAGCCTACACTGTCTTGGTAGCAACAACACTTCCAAATCCACTTGGCATATTAGCTCTGACCAATCCCTCATGAGTTTTGAGACAAGCTCATTATATCTTTCCACCAGTGGATCTTCATTGTTAATTGGGAAGGAAATTTGATGGTAGACAACCTCAGCCTATGGTTGTTCCCACTCCTCTAAATCTTCTTCTTCAGTTGTCTGATTGCTCTCATCTATTGAGAATGGGTCTTCAAATTCCATTTCATTGGAGCTTTCATCATTATTTTCTACTGCCCCAAGGTTTCTAGCCTCTTCCTCTTTCTGGTCTTCAACATTTGTGTTGGCTATCTTAACATACAATGTTGCATATTTTGTTGATTCATCTTCAACTGCTAACAACTCTTCTTCTTGAGTGAAGGGCTACTCTTTACCTATGGATACAATATTTTCTAATTTCTTTCCAACTGAACTTTCATCAAGGCTCCTTGCTGTCCCAAGGAACTCAGCTCCTTCCTCTTGATTTTTAGCCTTAGTGTCTGTTGTCACAACACTTACTTCTGTGCAGCTTCTTGATTCAGTTTCAATGTGTTGTCCTTTAGATGTTAACAACTCTCTTACCTCAATATATGACTCCTCTTCATTGAGAGTTGGTTGTTCTAACTTGTTTAAATAGCTCCTAGCTTGGGTGATGATGTCTACACATAAAGGGAAAGTGAATTCTAAATGTGATGTATTATGGACCCTGCACCACCTAGCCATCAATATCCCCTCTTGTCTTAGTCCATCCTTGCTGCTCAATTGTTCTTGAATCAACTCCTTGAAAGCCTTGGCTACCATGTTAATAAACTCTTCTTCTGGGTCTAGCAGAGCTAAGGGTTGGTATATTTCCCAAAAGGGAATTTCTCCTTGCAAAAACAATTCTATTTTTCCCAAGAATGTTAAGCATTTCATCTCATTATGTCTGCAAGTGCCATGAATCATGCACTTGTCTGCCAATGCAAAGTGTTGCAATGGCCTTTTCAATATTCTATTTAAATCTTCTTGTAGCTAAGTGATGTTAACTTGTAGTTGCTGCTCCATTTCATCTCAGCTCTTGTTTTCCTTCAATTTTTTTTATTTTAAAATTCTAGCATATGATGAGATCTCCCTATCTCAAAAAATTTCTTGAAGGTGCATTCAACTTCCAACTTCCAACTTTGTAGCCTTGAGCTTATCCATGCCCTCCTTCTAGTGCCAGTTTTGTTGATGGTTGTTTTTGCACCTTCTCAACATAGGTTGCACACAAGTGCACTACTTCTCTTGAAAGGTATAAATCTACAAAAAAATTCCAAATTACTACCCCAAGGTCTCTCAGGTGTCAAGTCATGACAATGCTTGGAATAGTTCAGTTGGTTGATGTGATTTGCTGGCAATCATAGGGTGGCCTTTATGGTTTACAAAGCATGGGAATTTGGGTCTACAAAAGGAGTTCCAAAGTGATGGAAGTGAATGAACAGTGGTTGCCCACTCAAATTAGCAAACTAAAACTCACCATGTTCATCAGGTTTAGCTTTGTTGTGATGCTTTGAATCCTACTCTAACAAAGGACTAGAAGAAATAGAAAAAGAGGAAAGGATTGAGAGGGTCATTCTAAATCTAATCTATGAATGAATAGTAACAATGGATGATGCTACAGTAGATAGACTCCCATAACTAAGTTTTTTTTTACCAAGAGACACCTACAACTACACAAAACTAGTGCAATCTCCTAAGGTCTGCAAATTTTTAGATTATGCATTCACTTCATGAACATACAATTGAACTAAGTTGCAACAATGAAATAAACAAGCCTAGGGTAACTTTACACAACAATTTGTCATCAACAAATGCTAAAAGTATGGGCTAGAAGTCCATCAAATATTGTAACAACAACCATTATTAAATCTGTTCAAGAAACTACAAGCTAAAACTAACATGGAGGCTGAATCATGCATGCAAAATGAGCAAACTCAAAGAAAACACCCAAAATACTACAATGCTTCCTTTTATTGCTGCAAAATGCCTTTTACACCAATTCACCAACACTTACAAATTAGGAGCAAGCCCCTATTTATAGTTTTCCAAAAGGAGAATGAATGGATAGGATTGATTTGCAATGAGTGGCCTAGATTCAATACAACTTAGGGTTTCACCTACCCCCAATACTTTACAATATAAAAATAAACTCTTTTATCCTCTTCTCTATTTTTTCTTATAGCCTATTTTTTCTTTTAGTTACTATAGAAGTTTTGTTCTATAGCTATCTTCCTTGTTGCAACTGATACTATCAAAGTTTTCCTTCTTGTTGGTGCATCTATAGTATCCTTCAACCAATTAAGTGCATATTTTTACAGATTGGTGTTTCTAAAAAGTAGATATGTTGCTCCTAATCTAGATGGACAACTCCTGACAATCATCATTTTTTGGTAGAAAATAAAAAAGCTCCCTCCTGCTCCTTGTTTGAAAACATTTCTCAACTTGGCATTGCCTAACACAGATTCTTAAGTAGGCTTACTCAATTAGGTAGAACCCCCCTTGGAATTAATATTCAGATAAGTGGATCCTTTGGTGGTCACAATCACCCTCAGACCACAAATAAATCTACGCCTTTAGCATGGTTCCATGAATCTTGGACACAAGAGGTGCAGTAAGTACTTTCATATGTAATCAAGGCAAATTTTAGTCAAATCCTACAAACTCATTGTTAGATTCATCCATGCATCATTAAAAGATCATTAAATTCATCATTGTTCCATATTTGGAGCTCATTTGGACCATAAACATAAATGCAGGTTCAAGGGTGCAAGTTTCCCCTAGGCTGGAAGTCGTTCAGAGCAGTTAGGAGCATAACAGTGCCAAGGCCACGAAGACCCGCATGTAGCTGCCCATAGCAAAAAGTTTTGCATGGTAAATGTGGCAATCAAATTCCATGTGAAGCACTTTGGCATGTGCAGAAATCAATTGTAAGGAACTTGAAGTTACCAAGTTAAGCTTGATACATTTGTGGGTCCGAAGCATGTAGGTGTAGGAATGTCAAAGGATGTTTGGAGTCTTTGCTGTTAAGCAATGAAATTTACAGTACGGTGACCCACAGGTAGAAGTCTACATTGCAAGACTTGTGGATGCCTCAGACGCTAAGGGCTACATGTGAAAGTTTGACCAATTCAGGAGATGGGGGAGAGAGCTATTAGGATGCCATCATATGTTCACCATTAGGAACAACATTGGAGGGATGGTAGTGAAAGGGAAGATCTCCCAAGGAATGATTAAGCAAGGGAAAAAATGGGTCGTGAGACACTTGAAGTCATTAGATGAAGCTTTGATGCTCTTACAGGTTTGAAGGATGTAGGTGCTGTGAGGTGGAAAGGCGTTAAACCTCAACTATTAAGTGATAGAGTTCAAGAGATGACAACCTGCATGCAGAGTTCCGTAAAGCCACAACTCTTAGCAATTTTGAGTTTTTCCAAATTAAGCACTGTTGATGGTGTTTTATGCACAACTTAGACAGAATATGAAATCCTATCTCTTGAAAGGTAAATCTCTATCAACAAGCCTCAAGAAATAACCCCAAGGTCTCTAATGTCAGGTCTTGACAATGCACAAACAACTCAATGATAAATTTGAAAATGTTGGTAATCACACACAACCTTACAAATGAACAATGTTGGAAGTATGCTTTCACTAGATGGAACAATATGGTGATGCTTTCAATCCTAAAACTAACCCAGATTCAAAGAAATATCAAAAGGAGATAAAATTTCAAGAGAGATTCTAATACTAACACCTAAGATCGATCACAACAATGATGAAAGTTGCAAATGGATAGATCCCCAATAAAACCAATCTCTGCTTGGTCAAGGACAAGCCTACAACCCCATAGAAATGGTACAATCTTCTACAAAAATTAGAAGATTTTTAGACTATGAATATTCATCCACATACCCAATAAATGTAGCAATGTAAACAAGCATCCACAGTTGAACTTATCACAAAATGAGGCCCAAACTAACTTTACACAACAACCTACAATTAGCAAATTTCTAAAAGTATGGACCAAAGATCGATCAAACATCATTCATATTTCACCATTATTACAAAAGAACTGAAATCTAACATCTAACATCTAACATTGAGAATCAAGAATAAGAAACCATAATTTTTTGAAGTTGAACACAAAGTTTTCCAAATCAACAATCCATTTGCATTAACTTCTCTAGAATTTACATAACAGTCTTCATGCTCTCTCCTCTCCTATAGCTAATTTCTGAAATCTACTTGTCAATTTTGTTCTTCTAACCCCTAAAATCTAACCCTTTACAAATGAGAAGGCACTGGCCTTTTATAGATTTTACTTTATAATTTTAATGTTCAAGATTAAATCAATCCAATGGCATAAATTACACTTCTAGAAGCATCCAGTAGTTAAATTAGGGTTTTGGCATCTAGATACAACATCATCCAATTGCATAAAAGCAGTTACATCATGGAACAATGAGAAAACAATATTTTTCCAACTTGACTTTGATAATAATCATCATTGGATAAAGCAAACAACATCACATGGTGCAAATAGATTCCAAAAATCCCTTCCAGTTGTAGACAGTTTGGGTACAAATTCTTATGCAGGCACCTCATTTAATATTTGAGTTGAACTCTTCCAAGTTTCCCTCTTGGAAAGAATCCATATGCAAGTCCCCCTTTTGATTTTCTTTAATCCTGAAAAATAGATATCATCATTAGTAACTCACATATTAAAAAAAATCCCATCCATAAAATATCCAAATTAAACTTGAATAAAATTTTGGCCTTTTAAGAAAACTTTCCATTTTTGGGAATTTTTTATTTTCCAAATATTTTTTCATTTCAATAATTTTTCATTTTAGGAACATTTTAAAATTTCAAGAAAAATTTAGTTTTAGAAATTTCCATTTTTAGAAAATTTCCATTTTTGAAATTTTTTGTTCTAGGAAAAAATTGCATTTGGGAAAAATTTCCATTTTGGGGAAAGAAATCCACTTTTGGAAAAAACATTCCATTTTTCAAAAATTTTGGGATTTTTGAGGGGGCTTGGATTTTTCAAAAATGGAAATTTCAGGAATTTTGCTCTATCGTGGATTTTGAGAAAATAGGATTTTGATATATGTGTTAGAATGATGTCTCAGCGACGATAGGAAGTCTTTCCGATATCGGCATGACCTTTGGTCTGTCTGGCTGATGTGGAAATCGGCATGACTTGTTCCTATCGGCATGTAGTCTTGGCGACTGGGAGATGTCTCGGTGATTGGAGTCATCGGTATGACTTGAAGGCTTTGCTATGAAGTCTTGATGATAGGAATTTGTCTCACTGACGGTGTGGGATGTGTTTGGCATGAATCTTTGTGAAAGGTAGGCTCGGGGTAACCTAGAGACTTCGGTGTGAAGTCTTGGCGACAGGTGTTGGTCTCACCGACAGGGATGCAGGTCATCAGTGTAGCTCTCGGCGCCCGGTGAAAGGTCTTGGTGAAGTCAAATGTCTTGCTAACTCGGCAAGACATGAGCGCTCGGTATGTGGTCTCGGTGAAAGACATAAGTCTTGTCGACTGGTGAATGCAATGCTCGGTGTGACTTAGGACCTCGGTATGAAGTCCTGCGAAAGACATAAGTCTTGCCAACTCGGTAAGACTTGGCTATGCTCGGAGTGAGGTCTCAGGGAGAGACAAAAGTCTTGCTAACTACTATTTGGTGCTTCGGTGAAACTTCAGGAGACTGGATGAGAACTCTTGGCGAATGGTAATGTCTTGCTGATGGCAAAGTTGAAATCAATATGACTTGTGAGCATTGATAAAATGTCTTGCCGATGGAGGAATCCCTTGTCGATGGAAATGAAATGGATGTCAAGGGATTCAGTATGACTCATGGCGTTCGATATAACCTCTTGCAGACTGTTGGAACCTATGCTGATATCACCTATGAATCCCTTGAGCATCAGGGAGACACTTCTCATGTCTCACTGACATGTGAACTTAGTGGATTGTTTTCTTGACCAATTAACTTGGCTCGTGGACCAATCAGTGGAAGCAAAATTCAAACGGTTGGCAGTTGGATTTTTTGCAGCAGTTGCGATGGAGCTGAACAGTCTGCAAGGAAAAATCTACACAGGAGTAGAAACATCTATGATGATAAGGATGCTGAGTTGGGTGATTGATTTTGTGTGATATTGAACCGATTCTCAGTGAGCCTATTGAGAATGAATGCATATATGTATGCACTGGACGTTTTGTAGCTGAGAATTTGATAAGCCAATGAGCTGAAGAGCCGAGACCAAGAGAGAGATAGTGAGGACTGAGTGACTGGCTGAAAGGCCGAGGCCATGAGGTCGAAGCAGAGGAAGAGAGGCAGAGTTGTGCTGGAATCTCTCTTGATCATGAATGCCATGATTGATCTCCCTGGGAGAGTTTGCTACTAGTTGTATCTAGAATGAAAAAGATGTAATCTTTGAAAGGCTAGGATCCTAAAACTATATTGTAACTTTCTGTTGCTGAATAATGCAATGGCTCAAACTTTTGAGAGGGGTTTTTTACCTGAAAGGGTTTTCCCCATGTAAAATCTTTGTGTTTGGTATTCTGTAGTATCTTTCATCTGTGTTGTTGATTGCTGTTGAATTTACATGTGTTTCTCTTAGAAGGATTAATGTAGGAAATAACTGTCTATTTCTGCTTTAGGACATAGTTGTACGTGTCTTTGAGGCAACCTAATCGAAATTAAAGTTACTGAAGGCACTATTGTTTGGAGTTTTCATAAGACGCGCTCCCTTGATTTCCTTTCAAGTGGTATCAGAGCCTTCTTCTGGTTGTTGGTCCTGGATATTTCTCCTGTGAAGATTTCTTAGCTTGATGGGCTCAAAGAAATCTGGAGGAATGGACTGATGTATTGATCCATTGATGAGTGGAAGCCTTGTGATATTCTGAGACAACATGCAGCTTGAAGGATGGTCAAGATGGAAAATGGAGTTGATCATGTTGTGATCTGTGTCCCCTGGCTGGTAGAGGTTTAACCTTGGAGTATGAGGTGGATTTTCTTACTCTGTGGTTGTGTAGTAGTAAAGCTTTCATATTGGTGTCTATGTGACATGCTCTTGGATGATATGGAGAAGCCTATATTGCTTCTCAATCATGGAAGAGAGTGGTTATGCTAGGTGGTGGTTCCTGGTGTTGGAAGGCACTGTTTCCTGTTAACCTCGAATACTTGAAGGCTATGGAGTTAATCATTAGATGACTTGCAAGCTTCTAAAATAGCCTTTCTCTCTTTCTTGGATGCATGTACATGGTGGTGGTTTAGATTTGGCCTGACAGGGACCTGGATTCTTCTGAACTATTATTTCCTTCTTTAAGGATTCTTTGTACTTGCATGGCTCTATGGTTTTGTAGGTTTTACACAGTCAAGCAAAACTTGTGGTCATGTGGAATTGCTGTTAAGCTATTGTCTAGACATTGGCCCTTTAGGGTGTTGCTGGATGAGATAGTTGCAGGTCTGCATGCATGCTTGGTGCATGGTTTGAGGAGGTGTGTTTTTATTCTCTGCATGGGAGTGTTGGTACGTGATTTGTCACTCAACACTCTTGTGGTGGATTCCTTGATTATGGTGCTCATTGTGGACATGTTGGCAAGTCATATTTGGTGTGATCTAGTGTTTGAGTCATGTTGTCTATGTGGTTATTCTCTTTGAAATATCTCAGTGTTGCAATTTCCAATGCAATGATGGGTTTGCATGTTTTTGTTGAATGGATCTATGGGTTGTGCAATGTTGTGGGTTGTCTTTACCTACATGTTTGCTATGAGACAACTCGGAAGTGGACTGTCTATATCCATGAGGTTGATTCATTGTTGGTACAAACTTGTTAGCTGGCCTTGTCTGTGGTCACTTGTGCATTGGTGTGGTGTTATGAGATGAGAGGATGGATACTATTGATTACCTGAATAGTCGGTTAAGGGAACCTATAGCAGGTGGTCATGATGCTTGGAGAGCTCGAGTGTCACGTTTTAGTGGGAGCTCTAGCAGTGACTGTGGATTCATCACATGGTGGTGAATGGTCTTCTTAATGTTGCAGATGTTTCTTGGGATCCTGTTACTGTAGAATGGTTTTCTTTCTTTTTGCATGGACATTATTTGAAGATGTGCAACATCTTGGAACCATGGAGGATGCTTGGAGTCTTTGGCTAAGGTGTTAATGGTGCTTGACAGGTGATGTTTTTTTGAGTCTATTTGCTTTATGTCATGGTATACTCTTGCTTGTACACTGGAGTTTTGGCATTGTGCATTGTACTTGAGACAATGGAGAAGCCACTTGAAGCATTGTATCTCCTAAGGAGATGTGTAGATCATGGTGTCATGATAAGTTCCTGATTCAGATGATTGGAGCTTTGACAGTGGTTTGGTAATTCTTTGTGTATTAAGTTCTTTGATTATTTGCTTGATACTTCATGATAGTGCAATAATGCAGTTGAAGTTTAGCATGGGATGATCGGTTGGTAGTACTCATGGATACATGGAGAATAAGGTGAGGTTGTCTTTCTCTTGTGAGAGAAGTGTTGTTGCTTGTTACTCTTGTTAAAGTTTTTCAGCAGAAAGTCTGAGAAGCCTACACCTTGGTTGAACGTGAGTTCAATAAGAGACCTATGAGGAGATTTCTCTTGGATTAGTCATGATGACTTGCATATCTTGAAAGGAGTATTTCCGTTCCCACTCTTTGTCTACTCGGCAGTTTATCTGAAAGGTATTTGGCCCATTATATGTTTCAGATGTGTTTTATTAAGTTTACTTTCATGATATGGATCTTGAATTACTGTTTAATGATTATGGAAGATTCATAGTGGAAGTTGTACAATTTCTTTTATCTCCTTGTTGCTAATGAGAATTTGTAGGAGATGTTCTATGGGCTGATTTCCTAAAATGGGAAATGAACTAGTTTGATCTTCTTTGAGATGCTTACATCCATGTTGGTTTTAAAGATGGTTTGATCTTGGTGATTGAACTGATGGATGTTGTTAAGGCTTTCTTTTGGGATATGAAGATCATTCTTGACACAGCTGGCTATTAGAAGTGTATGTAGGAGGATGTTCTACAGGAGATGATGTGTAGAGTTTCTCTCTATGGCCTTGAAGGTTTGTGGTGAGAGAAATGTTTTTTTTGTGGTAGGTTGTTGCAGGTTGTGCATATCATTGTGGATTTTTCCTTGGTACTACATGGTTACATTTTCTATGTGTTGTTATTGGTAGACTTGTTGATGCCTTTGATCTTTCAGATCTGGATTACTCATGCAGTGGGAGTTCCTATATGTGTCTTGTCTTCTTCGACTGGTTTACACTAGAACTTGTATTTGTTGTTCTGGTTTGGCATAAGTTTACTAATGGTGATACCTGTGAGGTATGTAAAATTGGATGGAATAGCACGAGCTATGGGTGCTATTTTCAATCGCGTGGGTTTAACAGTTGGATGGAAGCAGTCATTCTGATTGTTGTTCTAACTAGTGTTGTTTATCTTGTTTCTGGAGGATGATTTCATGGTTTGTGTTTTATTTGAAGCTTTGAATTTGATATTGCTTCTGTATAGCATTTGAGCACAATGAAGTGGTAGCAATATCTTGTTGGTGATATCACTGGGATCTTTTGCTTATGTTCGTTGGAATGGCGCTTATATAGCTTGGCTTTGTATTCCTCTTCCATAGGTGGCATGTTGGAAGATGATAGGATTGTCGCCTAGATGGTGGACATCTTGGATGTTGGAGCTAATTTCTTGATGGAGCATGAGAGCATGTTTGAGGTCTATGTGGTTTCTTGGAAGGCTGTGATCAGTTGCTTTGTTGGTCAATGAGTTGCAGTTGGATGCCTGGTCTTTGTTGCAGATTGTCCTATGGACTGTTATCTATTGAATCATGTTGATTGGGTGTCTTGAGTATTGCAGGGTTTGAATTGGTGGAGCTAGTGTGATCTTAGTTCCTGGTTGCTTTGGAGGTGCCTGTGTGATCTTCGTCAAGTGGGAGATTGTTGGAAAATGTGCCTCAATCTCATAGGCTGAAACTTCTGAGAAAGCATGGTCACTGTGACATTCTTATTGTCTGGCTGACTAACACTTCAGTAATCTTGTGTTTTACTCATGTCACTGTGACTTTTCTTCCATCTTGCCAAAGGAGCCTATCACTATGACTTGGTGCATTTGTTGTAACCCTTTACCAAGTGGGAATGTCTTGGTGATAGAAGGGTTTGTTATCAAGTTCCTAGCATATGTTGGTGTGACCTATGGTGACTGGATCATCGGTGTAACCCGTTTGCTTCGATATGAAGTCTTAGTGATGTAGGGTTGTCTCACCGATATGTTTTCTCCTGGAGTCATTGAGGTAACTCATATGTGTCGAAATGATGTCTCAGAAATGATAGGAAGTCTTGCCGATATCGGCATGACCTTTGGTCTTTCTAGCCGATGTGGAAATTGGCATGACTTGTTCCTATCGACATGTAGTCTTGGCAACCAGGAGGTGTCTCGGTGATTGGAGTCATCGGTATGACTTGAAGGCTTTGCTATTAAGTCTTGGTGATGGGAATTTGTTTCATCGATGGTGTGGGATGCATTCAACATGACTCTTGGTGAAAGGTAGGCTCGGGGTAACCTGGAGACTTCGATGTGAAGTCTTGGCAACAGGTGTTGGTCTCACCGACAGGGATGCAGGTCATCGGTGTAGCTCTCGGTGCTCGGTGAAAGGTCTTGGCGAAGTCAAATGTCTTGCAAGACATGAGCGCTCGGTATGTGGTCTCGATGAAAGACATAAGTCTTGCCGACTCGGTAAGACTTGGCTGTGCTCAAAGTGAGGTCTCGGTGAGAGACAAAAGTCTTGCCGACTACTATTTGGTGCTTCAGTGAAACTTCAGGAGACTCGATGAGAACTCTTGGCGAATAGTAATGTCTTGCTGATGGAAAAGTTGAAATCGATATGACTTGTTGGCATCGGTAAAATGTCTTGCCAATGGAGGAATCCCTTGTCGATGGAAATGAAATGGATGTTGAGGGATTCAGTATGACTCATGGCATTCGATATAACCTCTTGTCGACTGTTGGAACCTATGCTGATATCGTCTGTGAATCCCTTGAGCATCGGGGAGACACTTCTCATGTCTCACTGACATGCAAACTCAGTGGATTATTTTCTTGATCGATTGACTTGGCTCGTGGACCAATCAGTGGAAGTGAAATTCAAATGGTTGGCGGTTGGATTTTTTGTAGTAGTTGCAATGGAGTTGAATAGTCTACAAGGAAAAATCTACATAGGAGTAGAAACATCTACGACGATAAGGATGTTGAGTCAGGTTATTGCTTTTGTGTGATCTTGAATCGATTCTCAATGAACCTGTTGAGAACGAATGCATATATGTATGCATTGGATGTTCTATAGCTGAGAAGTTGATAATCCAATGAGCTAAAGAGCCAAGAGCAAGAGAGAGATAGTGAGGACCTAGTGGCTGGCCGAAAGGCTGAGGCCATGAGGTCGAAACAGAGGAAGAGGGAGGCAAAGTTGTGTTGGAATCTCTCTTGATCATGAATGCCATGATTGATCTCCCTGGGAGAGTTTGCTACCAATTGTATCCAGAATGAACAAGATGTAATCTCTGAAAGGCTAAGATCCTAAAACTGTAATGTAACTTTCTATTGCTGAATAATACAATGGCTCAAACTTTGGAGAGTGGGGTTTTTTACCCTAAATGGTTTTCCCTACATAAAATTTGTGTTCTGTATTCTATAGTATCTTCATCTATGTTGTTGATTGCTATTCAATTTACATGTGTTTCTCTCAGAAGGATTAATGTAGGAAATAACTGTGTCTGTTTCTGCTTTAGGAAGTAGTTGTACGTGTCTTTGAGGCAACCTAATCAAAATTAAAGTTAATGAAGGCACTACTGTTTTGGATTTTTCATAAGATGCACTCCCTTGATTTCCTTTCACTATTTTCTTGGACTGAATGTTGTGTTCATCCTCCAATCATGAAGAGTTTATATCCATGTCCTCAGGAGGTCTCAACTGATGGCACAATATTCCTCTTGCACTCAAAACATGCAAAACAAAATTAGAGTCATCAATAAGTAGTGTAGGGTGAGATTCTAATTGAACAAATTCAAAATTAACATCATGGAATGTTTCACCTATTTGAGTATCTTCATGAGGTATCAATGATGAAATTTTAGGAACACTCTTGTGTACAACAACTTCCTCAATAGGATGTTCATCAAGAGGCATCACAAAATGATCTTTAAGCACATTTTCACCTACAGTTGTGTGGTCATGTTCACTACTATTCTCAACATCATTTATATTTTCCTACATATTAGTATGAACCACATTAGCTACCTCATCATCAATACATAAAGCCTATGGATTTTTAATTCTCAATTCACCAATAGATAGAGGAAAAATAGAATTTGATAAATGAGAGAACTCCCTAAATTCATCTTCTATCAACATTGGTTTAGATTTTTTTTATCGTAGCCATCAAGAACATTAATGTCTTTATCAATAATATCAACTCCTTCAGCTTGCTCCATGAGATATTCATCAGCAATTTGTTGTAATTCTTTGATTGAAGATTCATTTGATGTAGCTTTTTGTGTATTCTCAACACGGTTTAACACCTGCACTCTTTCTTCTGCCTCCTTAATCATTTTCTGGCATTGGAAACATGTTAATTCAGAATGCTCCTCTTCATGTATCTTGCACCAAGTTGGTAGCAATAATTCTTCTAGATGGACTCTGTAATCAAGGCTTAACCAATCTTTCATAATTCTAGCAAAAAACTCTTCATATCTTTTCTGTATGGAATCTTCATCATGGACAGAGAAAGTCTAACTTATCACTTCTTCTTCTTGTGGTTCATCCCCAACTGTATTTTTTATTTCAGATCCTTCACTAACTTTTTTAGGAAGAACATCTTTTATCTCTATTGGTTGCTCTTCGCTTGGACACTCACTCTGTTCCTTTGTTATTACTAGCATCTCATATTCATTTTCCCTACAATCAACCTCTTCCAAGGCCACCTCAACATCAGCTGTACATCCCTCAAGTCTAGAATTTGTTGGATTCTCTGTAGTACATTCTTTGACTAACTGTTCTCTCCACTCCAGATATCTCCCAACTTTAATGATAATGTCGACATAGGAATGTCAAGTGAACTATGAATGAGATGCCCTATGAACTCCACCACTTAGATGAGATGAAATCTTGCAAACACCTACCAGTACTAAGTTGATCTTTAACTCTCTCTATAAATTCCTCAACTTCAACATCAATAAACTCTAAATCTGTAGAGGCTAGTGGTTCATGTATGTTACACATGAAAATATCCCTTTGCAAAATCCTCTTGCTTTTACCTAAAATGGTTAAGCATTTGAAAACTCATTATGCCTACTGGTATTATGAATTCTACACTTATCGAATAATGCATAGTGATGCAAACCCTTACTATTCCATAGATATAATCTCTTATTCAAAGACTCACAAAGTTGAGGAAAATCAATCTAAGAATATCCCTTTGCAAAATATCCATTTGAAAATATCCCTTTGCAAAATCCTCTCGATTTTACCTAAAAGAGTTAAGCATTTGAAAACTCATTATGCCTAGTGGTATTATGAATTCTACACTTATTTGATAATGCATAGTGATGCAAACCCTTACTATTCCATAGATACAATCTCTTATTCAAAGACTCACAAAGTTGAGGAAAATCAATCTAAGAATTGTTTCCATCATGAAAAACATAAGACTGCTTTTCCATCTTGACTCAGAATTTGCACTTTCATATTTAGAGATCTATCATATCTCAAATTTTCAACATGAAGGCTCATTCAACTTCCAGCTATGTCACCTTATTCTCATGCTCTCCTTCTAGCACCAATTTGTTGATGGTGTTTTATGCATAACAACAACCTAGACAAAATATGAAATCCTATCTCTCTTGAAAGGTAAATCTCTATCAACAAGACTCAAGAGGTGACCCCAAGGTCTCTAATGTTAGGTCTTGATAATACATAGACAACTTAGTGATAAATGTGAAAATGTTGGTAATCACAAGGGGCCTTACAAATGAACAATACTAGAATTATGCTATCAAATGGAACAATATGGTGATGCTTTCAATCCTAAAACTAACCTAGATTCAAAGAAATATCAAAAGAAGATAAGTGTTTAAGAGAGATTCTAATAATAACACCTAAGATCGATCACAACAATGATGAAAGCTGCAAATCGATAGATTCCCAATAAAACCAATCTTTGCTTGGTCAAGGACAAGCCTGTAACCCCATAGAAATGGTGCAATCTTCTATGAAAATTAGAAGATTTTCAAACTATGAATATTCATCCACATACCCAATAACTAGCGCAATGTAAACAAGCATCCATAGTTGAACTTAGCACAAAATGAGGCCTAGACTAACTTTACACACCAACCTACAATCAACAAATTGCTAAAAGTATGGACTAGAGATTGATCAAACATCATTCACATTTCATCATTATTGCAAAAGAACTAAAATCTAACATCTAACATTGAGAATCAAGAACAAGAAACCATAAACTGTTGAAGGTGAACACAAAGTTTTCCAAATCAACAATCCATTTGCATTAGCTTCTCTAGAATTTACATAATAGTCTTCGTGCTCTCTCCTCTCCTACAACTAATTTCTTAAATCAACTTGCCAATTTTGGTCTTCTAACCCCTAAAATCTAACCCTATACAAATGATAAGGCATTGGCATTTTATCAATTTTACATTATAATTTTAATGGCTGAGATTAAATCAATCCAATGGCATAAATTACACTTCTAGAAGCATCCAGTAGTTACATTAGGGTTTTGGCATCTAGATACATCATCATCCAATTTCATAAAAGTAGTTACATCATGGAACAATGAGAAAACAATATTTTGCCAACTTGACTTTGATAACAATTATCATTGGATAAAACAAACAACATCACATGGCGCAAATAGCTTCCAAAAATCCCTTCCAACTATAGACAGTTTGGGCATGGATTCTTATGCAAGCCCCACATTTAATATTTGAGTTGAACTCTTCTAGGTTTCCCTCTTGGAATGAATCCAAATGCAAGTCCCCCTTTTGATTTCTTTAATCTTGAAAAATAGATATCATCATTAGTAACTCATATATTAAAAAAAATCACACCCATAAAATGTCCAAATTAAACTTGAATAAAATTTTGGCCTTTTATGAAAACTCTCCATTTTGGGAATTTTTATTTTCAATTTTTTTATCCATTTCAAGATTTTTTTTTCATTTTCGAACATTTTAAAATTTAAAGAAAAATTTCCATTTTGGAAATTTTCGTTTAAAAAAAATTGCATTTTGGGAAAAAATTCCACTTTTGGAAAAAAATTCAATTTTTGGATTTTTGAGGGGGCTTGGATTTTCCAAAAATGGAAATTTCAGGAATTTTGATTTGTCGTGTATTTCGGGAAAATTCTCACAGCTAGGATTTTCCCAAGTTTAGTTCTCTAGAAAATCAGAGGTAGCTTGGATTTTCCCATTTTTAATCCTTATGGAAAATCTGAGGTACCTAGAATTTTCCGAAATCCATGGCAAGTCAAAATTCCTTAAACTTCATAACTTTTTTTCTAGAAGGATTTTTTGAAAAGTTCAAAAAGAAACTTGGTCTATTTTTTCATCTTCTATCCATCGGTGCAAAAAATATTTACATATAACATTGAAAATTCACTTCAAAATCCCCATTTCCAAAATCCATGACAGGTAGATTTCTCCTAGACCCTCAAGATGCCTCAAAATATTGCCCTCATCAAATCAAGTCTGGACCAAATCTCAAAATAACCTCCCAAGAAGAGCAAAACTAAAAATTTGACCAAGCCAAGATGTGGAGATGCAAAAGAAAAAAAAGAGGGTCCTTGCCTCTGGTGGGGCATGTGTGCAAAAATTGCACAATAAGCACTTAAAAGATGCATTAGAAGGGTGCCTAGACATATTCCTTAATGATTTGGCCCCTTTCAAAAAATGCAGAAGACTAGAATGCAGAAGCCAAAGGTTCTGTTGCCTTAAAAATGGCATTGAGCACACAAAAACCCATCGACGAGAATGGAGGGACAACGACCCACATAAGGAATCTTGCAGATGACGACATAGGGACAGCGACCCGCAAAGAAATTATTGTGAAAGGTGATGGAGGGATGGTGGCCTGCAAAGAAATTCCTGCAGATGGCAATGGAGGGATGGTGGCCCGCAAAGAAATTCCCGCAGATGGCAATGGAAGGATGATGGCCCACAAAGAAATTCTTGCAGACGACAATGGAGGGATGACAACCCACAAAGAAATTCCCTTGGATGGTAATGGAGGGACAATGACCCACAAAGAAATTCTCGTAACTTCACAAAACTTAGTAAATTTGAGATTTTTCAGTTTTAGCATGTGGGAAAATGGGTAGAAAGATTTCCAAGACATATTTCCTTAAGATTTGACTCATTTTAAAAAATGCAGAAATTTTGAATGCGAAAGCCGTAGGGTCTGCCACCCTTTACAATGACATTGCTCAAACAGACTTCTACGGATGGACTTCCATAGTGAAATTTCCACAATGTCTAAACACATGAAAAATTTTATGCAAAACCCTTTAAGCATGTGAAGACACTTATTTTATGGGCCCTAGATGATGATAACTTGAAGTTTGCACCCTTTTTGGAAATTCGGAGATTTGGAAGGGGGAAGCTGGAGGGTCCAATGCCCTAAAAATGACAATCCCCACATGAAATCCCATAGATGGTGATGTGCACATGATGACCCACAAAGAAACTTCTATGGATGGAAAAAGAGGGATGGAGGCCCCCAAACAAATTCTTACGAACGGTGAAGGAGGTATGGTGGCCCACAAAGAAATTCCCTGGATGGTGATGGAGGGACGATGAACCATAAAGAAATTCTTGCAACTTCACAAAACTCGATGAAACATTTGTAGTTCACTTAGGCATCACATAAACATTCCAAATCCATAGACAACTTGTCCCCAAAGTAAAAAAATGAAGGAAAAATTGAAGCAAGTGAGCAAGGACCAATTCAGTAGGAGCAAGGAAAAAGAAAAAAAAAGGGGGTCATTGCCTTCGGTGGGGCAAGTGTGCAAAATATGCACGATAGATGATCCTAAATTTGACTATGTGGTGTTCCATAATTTCTTTGCATCAAAATTGAGGAAGTTTTCGGTTCATGACCCACCAAGGATCCCCAAAGAGATCCATGATTTCCTGAGGCCCGGGGAAAGAAGGATAGATTTGAATTTGAACCACAATTGGGGGGATATAATCTCATATCCCAACAAAACAATTTTTAGAGTTTATGGCACAAATGTGAACCCATATGTACTACCAAGAGATGTGTCATTGAGGATTGGTTTCCTTGAAATTATTAGACAATTAGGAGGAGCTTAAATGGTACACTTGCTTGAGACACTAAGGGATCATTCTTCCCTGAATGGACAATGTTCACAGATTTTGTAATGAAAAAGGGAGGATGGAAGCACTTGGGGCAACTTCTTGCATCATACAAATTGAGCACTATGCAACCAAGGAACCATGACCCTGAGGGTTTCATTGTTGCATTGAAGGCAAAGAATAGAAGTGGCTTTTTTGTGCACAATTTTTATTATCCTGAGGATGTAATCAAGAATAATTTTTACTTTCAAGAACAAGAGGAGAGGAAAGCAAAGTATCTTTCTTTCAATAAGACGGTAGAGAAAGTTAAAAAAAAATTCCCCAATTATGATCCTATGCCCAATATTAAGGGTGATTTTAATAGAGTTATGTATGTTTTGGAAAATTTTGAGAACATAGTGGGTGTCTTAAGAGAATAAAATGTAATAACAGACAAGGGGAAATCAATGGATGCTGAAGAAGATCCTACAGTAGCATTGGAGGAAAGACCATCCTATCAAGTAGAACCAAAGATCAGAATATACTACAGGAGGAAGGAAACAATAAAGAAGCAACGAACATTACCAACCCCTACTACATTAGAGGGGCCAAGGGAAAGTTCCATTGTGAGGTCAGTGTCATCACCTCCAAGAAGGGACCCACTGGTTGTGATTGATGTTTGTTCACCTCCAAGAGGTCCTTCTCCATTAGAGCAGCCATCTACCAAAAAGAAAAAGATTGAAGTAATAGGTGTATTTGACTACCCTGAGATAGATGAGGATGATATTTTAGTTACACATGAAGAGATGCAATCAGGAGAAAGCAGCCTTAGACTAGGAAATGATGATATACATGGTGTAAATAATACAGATGATTTGAGGCAGGAATCCTGCAAAGCATTCATGCAAGATGATTCTTTTATTGAAACAAAGGAATTTAAATATTTTGTGTGGAGAGAAAAGGCCCGAGTATGTAGAAAATGTGGCTAAAGAAAGGAGTTTACATCCAGAACTTCTTAAGAGTGTTGTCCAAGCAAATGTAAGGAAAGCTATGATGAAGGAGTTTCAAGACATGATAGCTGAAGAGGACCGAGCACTAGTATAGAAAAGTGGTGTGTTGTTTCCTAAATGGGATATTGTTGATGTAGTTGTGCTAGATACTATAAGGAGGTCTGAAAGTCCAATATTCCAAATGGAGGAAGAAGCCAAAGTGGCACTGTAGGGTGTTGGTGTTTTTTCCAGTACACTATTAGAATTCTCTAAAGAGTAGCCAACTCCTATAATCAAGAACCCTTAAGATGAATGGACAACGTAATGAGTAAAGGACTTTGAGGTCTTTACTCCTTCACTTCAGGCTCTATGGGACCTAGGAGGGTATTCCAAATTATGTTCATTTTGATCTATTTGATGGAGAACACATCAATGCACATATTAATTCTTGTAATTTGGAAATAAACATAATCCACTAAATATTTGATTGATCTTCAAGTGAATAATCATTTATTTACCAAGAACAAGGAAGTATTTCAAATACATGCTTCGTGATTGACATATTTTGAATGAATTGTATCTTTATTTTAAATCCATGGTTGGGTAAATCATTAACACTCTTAACTATAAATATTTCTAAGAAACAAACTAGTGTCTCATCAATTGGACAAATAAAGTCAAACATGCAATAACCAGTAATATACAAATTCTTTAACTATGATAATAATGGACTATTTTCACAATTCCTTGCAGTATGAAAACTCACAATTCCTATAACATGACTCTTATCAGATCCTTTACAAATTCCCACAAATATATAACCTTATTCAAGCATCTAATTAACCCATTGAGTTAAAGAAAAAATGAGGGCACACATTCAATTGACATTTGAAGACAAAAGATAACATCCTTGATAACATCATTCATGACTTGTAGAAACTTACAACATGAGAGTAAATGTTTAGGAGACAAGATTTTTTTTATATCAGTAATTTGCATAAAACTACTTTAAGATCTTACATATAAGATTCAAAACCAAGACGATTCAACTATTCTATTCATCAGTTTTACAGTATATCCTTCATATACCTAACTTCTACCTATATCGTATATTAGACTCAAAATTTTAGAACCCCCTATAATGAGCCTTGAAATCCCTTTTATAAGATAAGGGAGACACAAGCATCAAGATCATTATATCTACATTTCACAAATATTTCATTTCAACACAAATTCAATTTCATTTCAAAAATTCCCTGAATAGTTGTATGTAATCATTTACTGAGCATGGGGAAACAAATTTGTAACCCCCACCAAAATAAAATTCCAATTCTTCCAAAAAATTCCTTTAACTGCTAGCTAAGCACCGCATTCCACCTCCAGGTTGAACAAAAATCTTCATAATATTACTCTTGGGCATTCATATTCAACATGAAGACAAAAAATAGCAACATATGCAAAGATCAAAGGAAAAACACCAAAACAATTTATCATCACCACAAAAAGTAAAACTAGACACCATTCTCATTACCTAGAACCAAAAGAAGCACCAACACCAAAGCCATAGTACACACACCCACTGCACATCCATTTCATCACTGTTAATTATTGAGGTAATTGGAAATTTGTGTATCATTCTCAATGATGGCAATGAATTAATTCCTCGCACGCACCAAGACCCAATTGATCGATCTTGAAGAGCATACACCATTAATGATCACTATTTGCAGAGTAAAACAACTATCACATGCATGTTTCTGGTGTTTTGAATGTTGACCGTTGATTTTGGAATAAGATGGAAGATTGAGCGACTTAGATTAGGTCAAATCAGGTTTGAAAACCTGAGACCATAGTTTTTCATCCTTTGTCCAATAAGAACCTACTGACTAGGAGCTATGTCATTCATCCACTAGTTTCACCACACTCTACATGACAATTAGGAAACTCCATGCATCATCCTCTCCCATACCTCACAAGCTTTCCAGCAGGCATCAATCAAATGTCATGAGGTGTGCGATGAATGGTTAGGATTAAATCCTAACTCTTCATAACAACCATTGATCTCCCCATCATTGATCACTGAGCACTTGTACAAAGGTTGGGCCCCACATGGCAAGGAAATGCATCAAAATTTCATGTACCTCACACATCTTATGATGGCTATCCATTAATTCTTGCATGGTGTGCGATGGGTGGCAGGGATTGGATCTCTAAATCTAACATGCCATATTCCTGCACATGCCAAATGTTAGTCTTAAGACAGGGCCATGGCTAGGGCGATAGTAATTAGACCCTTGAGGAATGATGACTTAACCCTAAGTCCTTTAGAGGTGAAATATTTTTCCTAACTTTAAAAGTATGTGGTGTGGGACCATGCACGGGATGAATTTCTCTTCTAAACTAAAGGAGGTGGTAATTAGATGCATTCAAGGGCTCAAGTAATGACTAACTTGACTGGTAAGTGGCGGGAATAGGTCAATGAAAAATTATAACATTGAAGGGTTTTAGGATAGAACATTAATAAGGTAAGGGTTCACAAACCAAAACCTTAGTACATCCTTGGAAATAGAACTTAACAATCATGATCCAAGTCATTATTTTCTCAAAATTTTACAAGAATTTTGGGAGCTCTATCAGTCATTAATGCTTGGGGATGTATACCCCCAATGGGTATAGCAAGAATCCAAATCTCGGGTTGAAGCAAACCAGGGTAGAAGCACAAAAACTTAGGAGCTTGCTCGAAAAAAGAAATAAGACACAACTGAAATAAAACACACCACACCCAATCCATGTACAATATTTACACAGTTATAATTCCATTTATCTTCTCAGAAGCCTCTTTTATACAATTTTATTTAATCCTCAAATTGGAGGCCCATGGCCCCCAAGAACTTAGGACTAGTTCTTTCCTCTATCAAAAACTTTGTCATGTTCTACTTGTAGTGGGTCAACATGTGTATTATGCATTTCTAAGAAACCAACATCATCATGATTAACACCATCAATCCCACTTGCTATGAAACTATCCTATTCATCAACATGTTCCATTGTAGGCTCATCCAATTGAATTGGAAAAGTAAAATGTTCATATAACTCCACTTGATCATGAATTTTAGTATCAAATTCATTTTGTACATCAAATTGAAATCCTTCATAAACATTTTGTTGTATGTTGGGCCAATCTTTTGCAATATCAAAGAGAAAGGGTTCATATTCAGCAACACCTTCATTATGCTTGACATGAGTGTTATCCTCATTAGATGGAAACAATTCCATGACAAGGTATAGCAAGTGAGGGGCATCAAAAAAGAATTCAAGTGCACATTCATATTGATTAACATCATGCTTCATGTTATTTGCACCCCTAGGTCCCTCTCCACATGAATCAAACAATCTTGCAATGTCAACATAATCAGAAGACTCATCAAACTGTTTCTCCTCATCAACATGCAACATTGTCACTTCAGGACCAATGTGCCTATCTGGGTGCACAACTTGGTCATCTAATAATAGGTCCCTCCCTACATCCATGTATATATCATCTTCATTATCATGTGTGGCTGATAATTTAGCCACTGTTTCAAGCACACAACCATGTATCATAGGAACACAAGTATGTTCATCTACATTTCCCTCAATACTAGTACTATATTTAGAATCGTTATCATGGTCAATGACATATTCATCTTCAAACTATTCACCCTGTGCACAATTGTCACATTTAATTATCAACAAATCTGAGTTACACTCTTGGTAATCATTAGATACAATCTGCTCATCCACTTGTGGGAAAGCAGCTTCACAAATACTTGTACCACTACATCTTTCATATGAATGGATAACTATTGAATTAAAATTTCATTCCTCAAGGATAGAGTCAAAAACCTTAGTGTTAGGTTGATCTTCATTTCTTGTTGTCTTTTTTGTGCCATATCTAATGTATTCACAAGCAGTACTTGCCAAGAAATAATTAGGATTTTCAATAAAGAGTGGATTATTCCTGCACTAGTAAGGATCATCATTTTCCACCTCCCATACTGGCGAGGGTTCATCATATAAGGGATTATGCAACACCTTCATTGTTGTCACATACACCCTTGCTTTCTCAATATAAGGGTCCCAATCCCTAGTATCATCGATGCATTCAAAGTCAATGTAATCACTTGAAGAGCAGAGAGAAACATTTTCAACATCCTCTTCATCATTTGTATTCAAAATTATTGATCCACATTCAAAGAACTCTTCACATGAAGAAAATCGTTCACTCCCAAGTAGGTGCACCCTTTCAAGGTTATCAGCACGTCCTCTACTTGAAGCGAGAGATTCCATCTCCATTTCATGATAATAATTATAATCAACAAAGAACCGACCAAGTTTAATTTCATCACCTTGGTCACTAATTTGTGCATTTTTTTCTCTGATCAAATCAAGATGTGGGACCTCCCCTTGTACCCCTTGTATTTTCTCACCATCTAGGACACCCCAAGGATGAGAATTATGCACCATTTCCTTGTCCACATATTGTGTATCTTCATCTATATTACTTGTGAAATGACAATAGTCATCAACCAACTATTCACATTCTGATATATCCTCTTGACATTCACCGACCTTGGATCCTCCTCATCATGGTAGTCACTAGTGACACTCTGAGGTAATACTTGGTGTGTGTATTCATCCTTAGCCTCCTCTACAACCCTTATCCAATCAATCACTTGGATCAAATTTTTAGGCTTCAATTCCTTTGATAAAGTCTCAATCTTGATTGATACATCTCACAAAACAAATCAATGCATATTGAGTCTTCTAGCCTAGAATTTTTAGGTATCTCTAATAAAGTGTCCACAAAGATAGAAAATAGATCATAAGGTGATTCTTATTGATACCTTTTCATCTCATGTATACTCTTGGCTAAGCATACTTGATCAACTTTGCTCTGATCCCGTGAGCCTTTCACTTGGGTCTTGCCATGATTCTCATATTGTGATGGTGGAGAAATTGGAACTGTAGAATCCTTGTCACCTTGGCACAAATTTATACTAATTGATCCACTAGTTGTATTTGCATGAAATGTGCTATAATGAATAGCACTAGTAGTTGAATATCCCTTCATCATGGAGTACTTCAAGTTATTTTCAACATCTATGGAGTTTGATATGCCTGATGCAATGTTGTGGGATCTTTGTATCTTAGAAGGTAACTCATATTTCTATTAAATGCACCCAAGTATACCACCAAACACTCAACATCATTTTTCCTTATGCTCTTAGGGATCTCTCTTATAATATTTGAGAATCTAAGATTGAAATAGGGAACTAGCTCATCTTCTTCCTTCTCCATGCTCATAAATTTTTTCCTAATTAAGGCTGGATCAATTCTTTCTCCAAACTGTTCCATGAAAAATATTTTAAACTCCTCCCATGAATGTATGGAGGAAGCTAGAAAATAAGAGAACCAATCTCTTGCATCTCCTCTCAAGGACTAAACAAATAATTTCATGACAACATCTTCAAATTCCAATTCATAATCTCCCATCTTATCAACAAACTCTTGCAGATGTTTTCTTGTTGATTTAGTTTTTGCACCATTAAATTTTGGTATCCTATCTCTAATCTTAGGTGGTACAACATTTGGATAACCACAAATGTTATCAAAACTCATGGCTCTATACCTCTCAACACTAAAACTCCCTTGACACAACAAAGGTTGTCCATCATGCATGGTCACATTCATATCTACACTAGAATGTGTAGCTTGACAATGCATCCTCACTCCTTAAAAGAGTATTATAAAATTTTCTTTGCAATTACACAAGGTAATTCAAATTCCTTTCAGCAACTACAACCCTAAGCCTTTACAATGTACACCTCCTATGAATTTTTCTTAATATCTTACAATACAACATGCTTATTTATGATAATGGACTAATTGCAATTCACATTCAGAAGGAACACTAAATTACCACTATTATTCCCTCATCTAGTGCTAATTCACCTAATAGGGAATCATTTACATCTCAGGTACAAAAAAATTATCATAATTTGCTTACAAACATGATCATATTTTCTTCAATTCTATGAGAATACCTAGAATTTTGCAGCAGCCGCCTAGCTTTTGTCTTTAAATATGTGAATCTGGGGCTTTTATGTATGCTTTATTAGGTTCTTTAGTCAGAGTCACCACTTCCTATATGGAGGATTAAACTTCAAATGGGATGAAGTTTCTTCAAAAATAGAACATGTTCTCAGTTTACTTCCATAGCGGGGTCACTTTCAGATCCTTTGACCTTTACTGCAATCAAAACTTCTACCAGGTTCAAGAATTGGTCAATATCTAAACAAGATGTTGAAAATTACCAAACAATTTGACTCTATGATACAGGGATCTGCATCTAGAGAATGGAAATATTCCCCAGTAGAGTTACCATTCTGTTGGTGTTTCTTCTAGTACACCCTTAGAATTCTCTAAAGAGTATCCAACTCCTATAATCAATAACCCTTAAGATCAATGGCCAATGTAACAAGTAAAGGACATTGAGGTATTTACTCCTTCACTTCAGGCTCTATGGGACCTAGGAGGGTTTTCCTAATTGTGTTCATTTTGATCTATTTGATGGAGAACAATTCAATGCACAAATTAATTCTTGTAATTTGCAAATAAACATAATCCACTAAAGATTTGGTTGATCTTCAAGTGAATAATCATTTATCTACCAGGAACAAAGAAGTATTTCAAATACATGCTTCATGATTGACATATTTTGAATGAATTGTATCTTTATTTTAAATCCATGGTCGGGTAGATCATTAATGCTATTAGCTATAAATATTTCTAAGAAACAAACCAGTGTCTCATCAATTGGGAAAATAAAGTCAAACATACAATAACAAGTAATATACAAATTCTCTAACTCTAATAATAATGTACTATTTTCACAATTCCTTGTAGTATGAAAACTCACAATTCCTATAAAATGACTTCTTATCAAATCCTTTGCAAATTCCCACAAATCTGTAACCCTATTCAAGAATCTAATTAACTCATTGAGTTAAAGAAAAAATGAGGGCACACATTCAATTGACATTTCAAGACAATATATAACATCCTTGATATCATCATTCATGACTTGTAGAAACTTACAACATGAGAGTAAATGTTTAGGAGATAAGATTTGTTTCAATATTAGTAATTTGCATAAAACTACTTTAAGATCATTACATATAAGATTCAAAACCAAGATGATTCAACTGTTCTATTCATCAGTTTTACAGTATATCCTTCATGTACCTAACTTCTACCTAGACCTTATATTGGACTCAAAATTTCAGAACCCCCTATAATGAGCCTTGAAGTACCTCTTATAAGCTAAGGGAGACACACGCATTGAGATCATTATAGTTACATTTCATGAATATTTCATTTCAGCACAAATTCAATTTCATTTCAAAAATTCCCTGAACAATTGTATGTAATCATTTATTAAGCATGGGGAAACAAAATGTGTAACCATCACCAAAAGAAAATGCCAATGCTGCCAAAAAAATCCTTTAACCACCAGCTAAGCATCGCATTCCACCTCCACATCGAACAAAATTCTTAATAATATTACTCTCAGGCATTCACAGTTAGCATGAAGACAAAAAATAGCAACATATGCGAAGATCAGAGGAAAACCACCACAACAATTTATCATCACCAAAAAAATTAAAACTAGACACCATTCTCATTACCTAGAACTAGAAGAAGCACCAACACTAGAGCCACAATACACATGCCCACTACACATCCATTTCATCACCGTTAATTACCTAGGTACTTGGAAATCTATGTATCATTCTCAATGATGGAAAGGAATTAATTCCTCTCATGCACCAAGACCCAATTGATCAATCCTGAAGAAAATACACCATTAATACTCACTATTTATAGATAAAAATGGCTATCTCATGCATGTTTCTATTTTTTTGAATGTTGGTCATTGATTTCAGAATAAAATGGAAGATCGAGCAGCTTAGATTAGGTCACATTAGGTTTGAAAACCTGAGACCATAGTTTTTCATCCTCTGGCCAATAAGAACCTGCTAACTAGGAGCTACGTCATTTAGTCCACATGTTCTGCCACATTCTACACGGCGGTTATGAAACTCCACATGTCATCCTCTCATGTACCTCACAAGCTTTCTAGTGGGAATTAATTAAATTTCATGAGGTGTGCGATGAATGGCTAGGATTAAATCCTAACTCTACATAACAATCATCAATCTCCCCATTTTCGGTCATCGGGCACTTGTACAAGGGTCGGGCCCCACATGGCAAGGACACACGTGAGAATATTTCCGCACATCTTATGACAGCTATCCATTAATGCCTGTGTGGTGTACGGTGGGTGGCATGGATTGGATCTCTAAATCTAATGGGCCATTTTCCTACACATTCCAAATGATATTCTTAAGATGGGGCCATGCCTAGGGTGATGGTAATTAGACCCTTGAGGAATGATGACTTAACCCTATCCTTTAGAGGTGAAATGTTTCACCCTACTTTAAAAGTATGTGGCATGGGACCATGCACACGATGATCATCTCTTCTAAACTAAAGTGGCCAGTAATCAGATGCATCCAAGGGCTCAAGTAGTGACTAACTTGACCAGTAACTAGTGGGAACAGGTCAATGCAAAATTATAATGTTGAAGGGTTTTAGGATAGAACACCAATAAGTAAGGGTTCACAAATGAAAACCTTAGCCCATCCTTGGACATAGAGCTTAACAATCATGATCCAAGTCATGATTTTCTCAGAATTTTGCAAGAATTTTGGGAGCTCTATAATAGGGGTCAACATTTATTGAGGAATGGGATGCCTTGGCTATTTGTTCATTATCTTTGGGATCTAGGAAACCAAGATTTGCAGAAGTAGCTAACTTCAAGGGACAATTGGTTATAAGGATAGTTTCTAATACTCCCACATTAGAAGCATCTCACATGACCACAAATGTTGCTAAATTCACCAAAGCTATAGTGGAAGGTCTCACTACTGAAAGAGACTCCTATAGGATCAAATATAATGACCTTGTTGATGAATATAATAAGAGTCAGCAAAGGGCATTTGTGTTAGAAACAAAGCTAGCATTGTACAAGAAACATATAGAAACACTGAAGAGTCAAGGTCCCTCTGGCTCAAGCTATGTTGCACCCATTTCTCCAATGGCACACCCTCATTCTCCTCCTATTCCACCAAAAAAAAACTTGGGAATAGTGCCTTACAAACTTGGGCCAAGAACCACTTACAGTGGAGGAGCCAAGCACATCAGGTGTAGCTTTATCAAACGATCCCACCAAGGTACAATTATTCTTGTAAATTGATGTATATAAGAAATTGTTTGAACAAGTTCAAGACACCGTGTATGAGAATAATTCCAAGATTGTTCATACAATATTTGAACACATGAATGTGAAAATTCAAATTAAACTGAATAGTGTTCATTCAAATTATTCTTTGATGCTGCAAGCAATAAGGTTATCCCAAAGAGATAATGATATAGCTACTCCAATCCTATACAAAAGGATTCCTAGGGTTGAAAACTTGAAGCTCATGGAAGTTGGGCTTCCCATCAAAAGAGTAGTTATCCAAAGATTATACCTCTTTATAAATTTGTTGAATGGATTAAAGAACAAATTTTTTAGGGGTATGTTGCTCCTTTGGAGGACAAAATAAGAGAATTGAAGTCCAAGTTTGATGTGGAAGATTTGGTGTTGCTACCTGATATCTAGCATACATATGATGAGGTGAAATTTCTACAAACATGGAAGGACCAAGTGGACACAACTATTTTTCCTCAAGAAACTCTCATTTGTGAGAATGTTGATGTTGATATGTTGAAGAATACTCTTGTGAAACTATCTATCATCATCATCTTCCTAGAAGACTTTGATAAAGAAGCAAATTTTTTGATGGAAAAGTATGCACCATACAAGAAGAATATGGATGACATTATTGGATTTAATTGGCCTTTTGACAATGAATATGAATTATGGAAGACTATTTTCATTGATGATTTGGAGCTATAAGTATAAGGATGGAGAAAACATATACATGGTCGAGTATAGTACAAGTTTGGGCATAGAAATTACAATGCATAAGAGATATGTTTCTTCAATTTCAAATTATGATAGGTGAAGCTGATTATTGATGGCATGGACTAACTATTAGATGTTGATCTAGATTTTGATCCATCTTTTTCCCTCCTTTTGCACACTTTTGTCATTTTGTTGAAAAGGATAAAGATGCTCCAATTGTTTCAAGACCATTTTCTCCAACAAATTTCCTTTTGGAAGGTGTAGGATTCTCCACTACTTGAAAGACAACCTTTGTCTCAAATGGAGAATATTATTTTGTTGGTTATAACCTTCCCTCATGGAATGAATAGTATAGGTTGTCAAATGAAAATGTGACATGTGTACTATTCGGCCTGAGCCTTTTTTTTCTCCCTTATTCTTATAAAAAGGAATTCAAGGCCATTAGTGCAGGTCTTTTATTGAATTTTGGAATTTGAA
Source organism: Sequoia sempervirens (assembly GCA_007258455.2). Lineage (NCBI taxonomy): Eukaryota > Viridiplantae > Streptophyta > Pinopsida > Cupressales > Cupressaceae > Sequoia > Sequoia sempervirens. Next base: position 144,690,598 of record VDFB02000003.1, on the reverse strand, counting down.
GTGAAAATTGAGAATAATGAGAAAATAATTTTTTAATTCAGTATCTTATAGTTTTGAGTCGAGCAAGTAGATTTTATAAATTGTGTGGTTTCCAAGCATGTATGAACTAATAATAAAAATATTTTGAGTCTATTGTCTCTCCATCTGTAACATTCATATGAGTTATTAATGAGAATTCAATCAACGATCCTTTCATTAATGTTCATTGTTATTTTGCAGTGAAGTGTGTTTTAATTCTAGCTCTGGTTTAATGAATCAGTTAAAATTCTTTGATTAAAACATGAATTCATATAAGTGTTGAGTGGATATGATAAGTAGTCATAGAGTCTAGATATATGATATGTGAATTGTAATCCAATCTCATAAGATCATGAATGTTTAGAATTAAAATTACCTTGTTAGAACTGTAAAATTTGAAAATTTTATAGTTGTCTTTACTCAAATTTTTTCCAAAGAAGCCCATATCATGAATATAAAATTGATGTAATTTGCTTTGTATCCATGTTCTAGTCAGTATTTACCATTTGGTCCCATAAAATTCACCTGACCCCAAGCATTTGAATATATAAAGTCATATCGACATGAGATGATATAGGTCTTCCCGACCCATAAGTTATTTTATACTAACACATTTTTTAGTGCATCAGCAAGAGGTCATGAATTTCTTACTGATATAATTTTATCTGAGGATTCATATCAGCATGATGCATTTTGCAGTCTCAAATACAAAAGGATCCTATTAGAAATACAACAATCATTGGGGTGAGTCATATCAAGAACATATGTGTCTTACCGATCGAAGCACAAAGAACTATATCGGCCAGACTTGGGTTGTCGGAGTGAAGTCTCGTAGCATCCATCCGGTCTTACCGATAAAGTAGAGGAGGATTTTGTTGATATGAGTTGATGGATTCCTATCAACCCCCTATGTCATGCCGACAGGATTGCATTTGTAAATCCTTGGTGATACGTTTTGATCATCGGCGAGACTAGTTTCATCAGAGAGAGATATGAGAGTCATGTCAAGTGTTGTTCCATTGGAAAGAAAATAATTATGTCTCAGAAATTAGAAAATAGACCAAAGGAAATATCTCAATGAGATATGAAGTAAGCAGAGGAACATCTGCCCAACTTGCAAAGTCACTGTGACATGTTTGCATCGGTGGGAATTATAGCGATATACTTGAGATTGAAGGGATAACTCTCGGGGAGACTCATAATGCTAGTGAAACTATGAGACATCTTAGTGATATATGATCTATCGATAACAAAGATACAAGTGAATCAAAATAACTCTCAGGGAGACTCAAAGTGTCGGGAAGACTACAAGATTTCTTAGCATATGTTTTAATGAATGTTGGTAAAAGCCCTAATAGAAGGATCACCCAAGATTTAAAAATGTCTCGCCGACATTACATGATGTGATAGTGAGAGTTTTGAGAAAAGACTTGCTACACTCGTGTTTCAGCTAAAACATTAATGGAGCCACAAAGCATAAGAACTTCATGAATTAAGGAAAATTCAATTGAAAACACTATTGTGGAATTGATAATGGAGAAAATAGAAGGATGGATGAAGAACCAGGGAATCTTTCGACTCAAAAGTTTCAAGCGAAATACAATAAGCTCTTTTTTCCTTGACTTCTATAATTTTTGACTTCTACAATCTTTGAAGAATGGAAGCCACTAGTTCAGGAAAATTGAAGGGGAGAAAACATGGGGAAGTAGTCAATCTAGAGGGAAAAAATAGAGAACCGAAATTGAGCTAGAGGGCACTGAGCAAAAGCTAAGCCAAGATCTTATCAACCAATTCCCTGGCTCTGGACCTAAATCCAGGTGATTTGCACAACTTAGGGTAGAAGTGGATAAACTAGATGACAAATGTAAGCTCATAGGAGATATTTGGACACTAATAAGAGGCTATGAACTTTTTAGTTTTTATTACTATCGAAGAAATCATTTTGAACCAATATGTAATCCATGGAAGCTTAATCTGGGAAAGCTGGTTTGCCCTAATGTATTTGTCAATGTTGAATTGGTGATATTGTTGGCCACTCATTATGATTCAAAACTCAAAGCCATATGTGACCCATCCGGGAAACCATTGATACATATATCAGAAGATGCAATAGTTGAGGTTTTCAAATTGGAGGGGGTTTGCAATGAGAAAATCATATGTGAAGAATTAGAAAGGGAATTCAGGAGGATGGCTACAATTTATAAAGGTTGGAGGTTGCCACTGCACATAATTAAATAGGATGGAAAACCAATTCCACTAGAGGATAGTGATGGACCCCCATTTCATGTTGATATTTTTGAACCCTATATGAAGTATACTTATTTCTTGGTAGGCCAAGTATTGGAAATGGAAGTCCCTAAATATATGTCAATTGTGCCTCTGATAATCTCAACAGATATTCAGTATCACAACTCTAGACCTTTTGATTATGCCTCATACATTTTTAATGGGCTCGATTCTGGGTTGATGACAGTGAAAAATGGAGCCTCTATATTACATCTTAGGAATTATTCACTATTGATGCATATGGTGTTGCATTTTGGACAGGAGTTAGGGTTGTGGCCTCAGGAGATGAGAATTTCTGAATTTAATAAGGAAGGTATGTTATTACCTGTACAATTATGGACTGTTGTTTGGGATAGTAGGTTTGTTAATTCTTGTTCATACACTTTGAGGAGTATTTTGTAAACCATTGTACAAATTCTATATTCATCCATGTGTTTATTCCCTATCTGATGAGATAAAGAGGTTTCTCAAGCCTAAAGAGTTCAATGGTCCAATTAGTCACAATTGGGGGGATTAGTATTGCTTGGATGATGCTACCATGATTAGGGTTTATGGATTTTAAGATGCCCCATTCATTTTTCCTAAAACAGTCCTAGACAAGATTGCATACTTGGAAATTGTTAGGCAGATTGATTTTTCCAGTGTTATGAATTTGAGTTCCTTTGGAAAATAGGCTTTAATGCCCAGTACATTGTGCTTTGGAGATTTTATTGTACTAGCTAAGGAAGGGTACAACTTGATCCTTGATAAGTTACTGCAATGCAACATGAAAAGAGGACTACCTAGAAAGAATTTTGATCCAAAAGGGTATATCAATTTTGCTAGAAAAAAGATAAACTTTGGAGGATATCAACATGTACCCCATTAGTTTGATGATATGATCAAGAACTTGGAAGTTGAAGAAGTAGAAATGGTGGTAGAAAAACATAATGAAGGGTTGCACGATACAAAGTTGTTATCTTCTGGGGAAGAGCCATCTGAGGGCAATGTGCCACAGGGTCAATCTAATAAGATGTCAATATTGAGAACTCAAGACTACACCTACCCTGCCAGGGAATTAAATGTGGAAGAGAGTATAGATACGAATGCAACTCATGGAGTATAAGTCATTTGTATTTGTAGACACATGAAATTAGCATTATCCACTTAGGTCATATTCATCCACTCATTAAATAAATTGAATGCAGCAAATCCATTCACCAGGTAAATCAGGTCTTTAGTCCTAAGGTTATTCATTTAAATAAATCAAAGGCTCACATCATCCTTTAATTAAATAAATCAAACTTTATTTAATTAAAATCTCAAAAGTCATTTCTCATCCCTTTTTTATTTAAATAAATCAAAATATTTGAGTCAAATTGGTCAAAGCCCCTAATCATCATCCTAGCTAATTAATTCTAATTAAATCTAATCTAATGCATGTCGCATCCTCTAGATAATCCCACTTGCACAAATAAATCAATTTATTCTTTTATAAAATCAACAATTTCCATCAACATGGCATCTTTGAGGAATATTCCCTCAAGTTTGAATTCAAAATCAAGTGGACATGTACATCCAACAAAGCAATTAATAAGCTCTTACATGTCTTGTCTCTCAAATTCAAATTTGAATTTCCCCCTCTTGGGCACATTTCCCAAATCGTGCACACTCCTCAACCACTCACAAGTTGACAAGTGGCCTCATCTCATTTGTCCAATCTTTATCCCACATTGCTCTCTCATAAGCATTCTTTCAACTTGAGAATCTTTAAATAGAGAACATCATCCTTGATCAAATCCTCCACAATCTTAGCATTTCATCTACAATCTATATGCAAAGTTACTCTCTTGGTTTGAGAACTAATTTTTCTCTTCATCTCCATTGAATCTCATCATTTTAGATTTTGAGCAAGGATTGGGAAAGGGTCATTTACACATTTGACACCAATCCACTATGGAATAGTATTTGCAATTTTTAAAGGATGCTCACATATGGTGCTAGAAGGAGGGCTGAAGATTTTCTTTGCAGTTGCGCATCTGATTATCATAACATTTGAGAAAAGTTTCTAATAATCCCTACAATAGATCTATTTTATGCTTTAAAATAAATCTTCCAAGTAGATAATTCCCTTATGTTTCTGCATTTTAAGTATGTTTTATTTGACATAGTTGGTGTGATAGCTCCCACACTTTTCCTGCATCTGTCAAATTTGTGATAAAACTACATTTGCTTGCATCTACGGAATCATTCTCAGAACAAGAAATAATCACATTCATTACACATGTACAGCTATTGCACCAAATTCATGGACTGAATCACAATGATAGCTCTACCATCCAACTTGCCTGCACTTCTATAGTTTCTTTTATTCCGTTATGGTATTAGATAGACACCACCATACTGAAGTGTGTATTGACTATGGAAGTGCACATTAGTTTCACTTTGTCTTCTTGAATGATTAAAGAGTGTTTTTACTCTTATCTTTTGAAAGGTTCTTTGATTTTAAATGGACATCTACACAAGTAGAAATGTCTTATTCAACTTGTTGTTCTCCATCAGTTTACAATTTTTTTAAATAATATGTCTCTTGGAGGTATTTCGAGACTTTGTGTATTCCATGAATGACATCACGTTGGGGCTTGAAGTTGGGAAAGAATATTGAAATCTATCTTAAATTTATTGCGCACATATCTGCAAGTTTTTAAACGCTGCCCATTTATTTTTATTTGTTATGAGAGCTACTTTTGGGTTGAGTTATAGCATTACTTTTGGGTCATGATAAGATCCATCTCACTGACTGCGCCTTTCCTGGCTGTCACTTGTTTCTTTGTTGCCTCACCTACAAATCACATTAGAAATAATAGCACAAGTTTCTAAGTTTCTAACACATGGAGATTGCCTAAAATTATTGATGTTGGTCAGAAGTGGAGGAGTTAAAACATACACCTACCAATGGCAGTTGCTCAAAAGTACCAAAACACCTTTGTCATTGAATCCTATTGGCACTCATCCTGCAATCATCAGACAAAAAGAAATTTACTCTCATTGAATTAAATCCAGCTAACTATCATGGAAGTTCTTTCATCAATGAATGTTGCATATTATTCTTGATTTCCTGATATGTGCCAACTACATCACTTGTCTTTTTATGGTTCCCTGCAAAACCCTCCAAGGATTATAGTTATTATCAAAGCAATATTATCAAAAATATTATGGTTAGTAGGTTACCTGTGATCATATTTAGGGATAATAAATTCAACCATTTCTTAGGGAAAATTGACCTTGGCATGATGTTTGCATTGGTTTTGGTTTGACGTGCAGATACAATTTTGTGAAACAATGGTGGTTTCTTCTACCTCAATTATTAATTACAATTGTCACCCAAGAAACCCTTGTTTAATCCATACTAAGGTGCTTACACGTTCGGCCAATTTATTTATAAATAATAAATATAGACAGTTGAAGAAGTTGCAGGTGGTGCCGAGCTCGATTCCCCTTGCAAGACTAAGCATGTCAAAGGATACCCAAAAATCCTTACCTAAGTCGGATGGTTTTGTTTCCACGATGGGTACTCCTCAATTAGTTACCACATCACTCAAGACATGGAATATAACGGATCGACATCTGATGTTACTCAACGAAATCACCTGTGTTAGCCACGCCTTGTCTATGCTTCCACATTGCGCAGATGCTGTCAGGATGTTAATCAAAGTTCGTAGGAAGTAAAGGTAGTAAAGACGTTGGTCAAAACGTTGGTAGTCACTGCAAATTTCATTAGCTTGTAGTTTTTTTCAAAAAAGAATTTAGGCGTGATTTTGCACCAGCTAATAACATTTGATTGAAAGCTTCATATACCTTTTCAATAAAAGTCAATGTTTTCAATCAATACATTTCATGAATGACATCTCTTTTAAGGCTCATTAGCTCTCCACCTGCAGTTTGCATTTGCATATTTAAGACTTTCACCAACCACCCGCTTATTTAAAACTTTTTGTCAAGCAATCCACGTACCTGGTCTAGGATGACTGCATTTCTTTAAGGACTTTTGTTAAAGCAGTTCACATTCCTTCACGTGCCTTTATCTTCCATGAATAAGCCTTTTTAGAGGAGAACGTGGGAGGAGCGCCTAAATGCAACAGTTGCGGCCTACATTTGTGAAGTAGTGAATTTAGTATGGGCATTGGTCAAAAGTTTTAGAATTCCGGTTTACACCTGCCAAATGCATTTACTAGAAAGATTTGAAAATTTTTAAATCACTGTCCTCATACACCTCTCTATTTCTTTTACCTACCAAATGCATTTGTTTAAAAAATTACACTTACTAATTGCATTTGTTGGAATTTTCTTTCACCTTGACTTTAGAGACACAGAAAAAATGATGATGGTGAGGGTGCATCAGTAAAGATCTTGATTTTCCTGTGTAAAGCGGAGGGTTCAAAGTATCTTGTCGGCCTCGTCTGACAATATATCTCCTCAACAAACTATTACTTTTTTTTTGTCGAATCTTTGTTTTCTTGGAGATAATGGTATAGCAAGGTGAAATAAAATCTAGAAATATCAAACAATACTACAACATTAAATGCTCCTTCAAATTTTAAACTGCAATATTAAATGCAAACTCTGACAAATTATTTTTTCTTTTTTAGTAAAGGTAAATTCTGAATTAAATGCTACATCTTTCACATGATGTGAATTCAAGCTCTATTTGGGAAATACTAAAATCTATTTTTATTTGAGGAATTAAGCTTTGATTTTAATGCTAAATTTTTTTTATTCCTTGAAATAAATCTTAGTTCTAAAATTTTAAGTTTGTACTATTTGTAGGGTTTTTCTTAAAAAATCAGTGGCATTGGAATCAAATAACACAAACAAATTTGAGTTAGAAAGTTAGAAATTAAAACTTGAAACTCACAAAGCATTTTTAAATGCTTTAAAGAGCTTCCATCCTATGTCGTAGTTTGTTGTTTTAAATCAACTCACCTCTTTTGGGCTCTTAAAAATAACATTTCAATTTTTTGCAACAAAGGGGCTTAAAAAGAGCTTAATCAAACTCACTTGTTTTAAAATTTCGGATTAAAAAATTGAACAATCAAATCTTCATCTTTCCTTTGGTGCTTAAAAAAAATCGAATCATTGCTTTGAAGGATAAAATGAATGTGTCTTTATTGTTTTGTAATTATTTACACAAAGTAATATCATCAAAAGACGTATGCGCTTCTCTCGCGCCTCATGGTGATCTTGAGAATCAAAAGGCTTTTGGTGACATTAAGTTGCGTAAATAATTTCCCATACACACTTTGATTTGGGTTTAAAATTGAACATCTTGTGCGAGTGTGAGTAGAGCATCATCGCGTATATTCTCTTTCTTTGTTGCCATCAAAGATTGATCAAGTTACAAATTTTTTCTTTGCCTGCTTTTGTTTATCCTAGAGGGCCTGCCTTGGGGAAAAGGTACTCACCCAAGGGAATGACTCAACCGGTAACACTCTAAAGCCAACAGTATTTCCAACTGGGATATAAATGTGGGTATTGGAGTAAACACCAGTATCACACAGTTGATTCCGATGAGATGGATCCAAAAGGGGACTCTCGCCATATGGTTCAATCTCCACAAATGGAAAGTATGAACTAGAACCCTTTTTTTATAGTGACCAATTGATCCATTGAGCAAGTTTATCAAAGTGGTGCATTGGAACTTAGATTCCAAGAAGTTACTTGCCATGTCTGATCTTGGTTGAAATATAGAGGTTAAGACTTCATTCTTAACATACCTTTATATTTTTTCCTTGGTTGCATGTAAAATCATCTCTTCTACGAAGGGCATGAGGCAAGCCCACCAAGAAAAAAGTACCAATTGAGTTAGGATGTTATATTGCTTGTGAGTCAGTTTGAAAACACAATGCTTTAATCGAAAACATTGGAAAATCAACATTCAACATGAGCATCAAATCTCAAACCCTTTAGGAGAAGCAAATATTCTTGAATGAATTCACATGTTATTGCTTTCCCTTGGGATTCTCATTCTTAGAGGCTTCTAAACATTTGGATTTCATCTCAATTTTCTCCTACTAAGGTCAACAATAGGTAACTCTTGCCTCAAATTTCCTTGGTTTCCACATAATACACTTTGCGGGATAAGGGGGGAGTTGAGACATTAGACATCTAGATTCAAAATCTAATCAAGAAGTGTTTGTGATAAAAATAATCCATTAATCAAAGATTAACTCATTTGGACCCCACATATGTGCTTGGCATCTTTTGGTCGTATGGTTTTCATGCAAACATTGATCTTTTGATTTTGTAATTACTTTTAGAGAAAGGCATGTTCTTCACTATCTTGGTCTTGTAAACAAGTCCTTCCTAGGTTCATTTAGTATCAAATCAAAAACTTCATTCATCCAAACATTTATCATCTTCATCCCACCAAACAACTTTAGATCTTTGGAAACATCATTCTAGAACTTGGGTAGATCATCAAAATCAAAATCACCTTGTTTAGCTAGGTGTAGGGGAATGCATCCTTTCTCATACATTTAATTGAATTAGTAATCCTTTAAGAAAATTCATCCTAAGATCACATCCAACATCTTAGGCTTTACAAGTTCTTTATCTGAATCAAACCAATCAAAATCAAACCCTAAGTCTAGCATTGATACAAAGTCGCTAAATGTTCAACACTCATATCATTTTCCCTTTTCATCCTTCATCTCGTCATTGGTCCTAAGAGCCTTAGAGGTCACTTTTGCAACGAGGTCAAAATTCAAGAGGAACATGGAATATAAACTTGATCCATACATCATGAGTAATCCAAGTCAACTAAGCTATCAAAGCCTTACAATGTTGATTGATTATCAACACTCACATCTATACAAATCGTACATGGGATCATTACCTTCTACAAATGTCAATGGCACAACAAGTTGAGTATGCCCAAATCAAAGATTGGAACACATTTCCCAATGGTAGATCTAAATCCAAACCTACAAGTTTGTCAACCAAACAATTAATGCATGAGCCTTCAAACGAACAACGAGAATGTACCAAGTACAAGATTTTGAAACATGAATCCAGAAAAATTTGGGATAAATATGGTTACAAATCCTACAAATGTTGTTCAAAATCCAAACACGATGATAATGAATCCATGCATTAGTCCAAGTCAAGGTAACACCATGCAATATTAGAGTTACCTAAAACAAGGCAATGTGATTCCCAACATCAACAATGTTCAATTTCAAACCATAATGCCAAATTTGAACATCATCCCAAATCAGAACATTGTCCAAAATCAAACACAAGTACACACTCCAAATCTGCTTAAACAAAAGCCAAATCAACTATATCAAGGGAGTCAAGATTGAAATCTAGATCAAATTTGGTGAGATCAAATTGCTACACTTACCAAAATAGTTGAGTCATTGCGCCAAGAGGCATCTCCACCACCATTACCCATATCAACATCATTCCTTGGTTTAGGGCTTCCCCCTTTACCTAGCACTAATCACTCCATCCAAATCAATCCACCTAACACCAATCAAGCCATCACATCAAATCCTTTGAATATACCATTGACATTGCACCAATAGATGGTATCTAATCAAATGACAACATCAATCCTCAAAAATCAAAACATGGTCTCCCAAGGACCTATCACCTCACTCATTCTGACCATTCCTATCACCTTGATCACTCCAATCACCCCTATCACACCCATCATAACTCAATCCCTCACTACCATGATCGCTCCAAACATATCTCAACAACTTGTCGCTACATCCAACATGATTCTGAATCCGCCACCACTACCACCAAAACCAAACATAGCAAGACAATATGACATTGCACTAAAAGTTCACCAGGCCTACCAAAAGGCCATCTAACAATATCTAACTAGGAAACAAGCAAAAAAAGTTCAACAAGTGCAACAAGCCTCTCAAGCTACCCAACAAACACAAGCACAAACATGAAAAATGATAACTATTGGGGATAATGATGAACATTCAACCATTGGTGATAGCATTAACAATCTCCCCACCACAATTGCTGAAAAAAATGATCAAGATCTCTCCATCGATGAACACTTTGAAGATGTCTCCACCTCATCCATTGATCAAATTAACATACATCAAGAGTCACTTTTCAATCATGATCAAAATCCACCAAAAATAACCAACAATGATCCAATTCAAGAAAATTCAACATCACTTGACTCCATGGTTGAAGGCATTCACTATCTCTCCACCACAATTGTTGAAAACAATGTCCAAGATCTCTCAATTAAGGAGCATATTGAAGATGTTTTCACCCCATCCAATGATCAACTCACCATACATCAAGAGCCACTTTTTAGTGATCTATTTCAAGGAATGTTAGGATTATTTGATCCTATTGACATAATGCATGATCTGTTCACCTATGATCATGTTGAAAATGTCTCTACATCACCTTATGAGTTAGAGGAAATATCTCAAGAATTTATCCCAAAGCATGATCAACATCTTTCACCAAGGTCTAGCAATGGTCCTTTCCAAAACATGTTAACACCCTTTGACCCCATGGTTAAAGATGGCGAAGGAACCCTGAACTTGACACTTGAGGATATTGAACCACTTACCATTTCTAATAATGGCATCCACAAACCCTTTGTAAGCAATCCATCCTTTGAAACTAATCCATGTCAAGAACTTGATCCAAAGCATGTCGAAAGAAACTCTGAAATCATTCAAGATCAAGAATTTGTATCTTCAAGATACTACAATAATCTGATGGAAACTCTCCTATCTATGCAAGATGATCATATCTATGTAACACATAATCCTCCATCTACCCATGAGATGCTTTATTTGGATGGACACGTGGATGATCTTCATTCATACCAGGATTCTTTTACTCCTGACATTATTACACAAAAAGAGAAGGTTATTGAGTTGTCAACATCAGGATCAAATATATCCCAAATTCAGACTAAGGACATCAGGTATGCAGATATCCAACATTATCTACTCAAGGAAACAAGTCAGATAGAACCATATAATTCAGAGTTAGCGGAGCAACAAATTGAAACAATGTCATCTACATTGGTCATTTGTTAGAGCATGTTTACCAAACAAGACATCTTAGAACTGGAAGAATCAAAGCATGAAGGTACTACTTCCACAATACTGGGGGCAACTTCATCTCAAGTAAACGTCAACATAGGGAGCACAAAGAGTTCTTATGATGAAACTAGTGTCAATACTACAACCAGCCACGCCATGAATCTTCATCCACCCATCACCCCATCCATGAATTGGGACCAACGTCAAAAGAAAGAATTGAATCAAAGTATGAAGAATGTTATCAAAGAAAAAGAAGCTGAGAAGCATAATGGACAAATCAAATACACATGGATACCAAAGAATACAAAGAAAGATTATCCCTATCAAACTCCATTAGTCAAAGAAACTATGGGGAAAAATAAAAAAGGGAAAAGTATCCATCAAAGATGTCGGCAAAAGCAAAAGTAGGATTTTCAAGTGACGTACAAAGTATATCAAGCAGTTGGTCCTAATTCCACGCACACTTTCGTAACCACCCATCATTGCTCATCTTCCCAAGTTTGGAGAGTTAAAGGTTCCAAGCTATCAACAAATCCATCTTTTATCCCTAAACACATTCCATCCACGCCTCCACACATGATATCCAATTTTCACATTGACCATATATTTGAAAAGACCCTTCATCATAAGGATTCTAAAGGCACTCTATCATGATGTACACACAAAGACAGAGTTAACCTCGATATCAATAAAGCAAATCAAGAATCCCAAAAGTTGCATTAAAGTGCACATATCTTAGCAAAGCAACTTCTTCAAACAGGATATCAATGGCACATTATGATAGGGGCATCTACATCAGTGACACCTTGTCATTCAACATGAGCTTAAAATATTTTAGAAAAAAATAAAAAAAATAAAAAAATATGAAAATCCAAAAAAATCAGAAAAAGGATTGAAAACAGAAAAGAAAAAAATTGTCCTCTAGTGAAAATCACTTTGGTGGTGATTTTGGAAAGTACCATGATGAAAACCTAGAAAACAAGCGTCATGTGTAGAATCGAGCATTTACGTGTGCCACTTCAGATGAAAGCATCTCATCCCATCCATAATAAATCCAAAAATCCATCCATAAACCATTGATCCAATCCATTTTCGCACATTTACGTCCATCATCCATGTTATCTTGATCTTGATGAAACTTTGGTGCACACTTTACGCTTGCTTATGGTAAACATTTTGACATGGGCCATTTTCATTGATCCTATCCTATGCAACATTATCTGAGCCATGAAGCACTATCCAAATGATCTTTCTTGATCCAAACACCTTATCTTATCACAAGATAATCCTTGGCATCTTTTGCATGCTTTCCATATCCATCCATCCATACACTTATCTGAGCATCCACCCATCATATTCCATACATTACTAGACATTGGGGGTAGATATTTACATCTTGCTTCAAGAATAAATCTTGATCTATATCCTACAACTTATATGGTGATTTGAACATTGGAAAATGTGAAATCAAATTGGTCAAAACCACCTGTGAGTAAAAATCCAAATCACTAGCCCATGGCATATTTTGACAAGAAGATGTTCCTTATCAAGCTTCATCAAACATCAAACATTGATCCAAACAATCAGTATCAGTCGCATCTAATTTTCACTTCAAACATCACATCAATCATTCAAACACTTTTTGTTTCAAACCAAGCTTCATTAATCATGATCAATCAAATCCAATCAGAAAATCATCATCTTGGGATATCCTTGTGTTGCTTAACACTATCCTTGCATTGTTGTGCATCCTCAAAAATGTTGTCATCATCAATCCTGGTCATTCAAATCCTTGCATTGTTGTGCATCCTCAACAATGTTATCATCATCAATCCTGATCAATCAATCCTTGCATTTTTGTGTATCCTCAACAATGTTATCATCGTCATCAATCCATCAATTCGATCATTCAACCTTAGCTTGGTTTCACCAAAATCCCAAACAAAGCACTGATATCATCACATATCCATATCCAAATCATCAAAATCATGCAAAAATCCCAAAAACATCCAAAACATCAAAAAAATCCAAAAACATCAAAACATAAGAAAATTCAAAAACATTCAAAACATTTGCAAAATCCAAAAACACTCAAAAAAATTGAAAAATGTCAAAAACATTGGAATTTGAACTACATGGTCTCTACGTGTATAACGTAGGCAAGGATAATCTGTTGATCAGCTTCTGAGACCCCTAGGATAGGTCTTTAGGTTAGTCTCTTGGTCAAAATCTTAGAAAATCCCAAAAACATTGAAAAATGGAAAATCAAAACATTTGTAAAACCCTGAAAAAATACCAAAAATAGCCTCAAAACATTGTAAAACATCAAAAATATCCAAATATTTGAAAAAGTCCATCCATCTCATTTCGCTTTCACCCGCGATAATCAATCATCCATAATAAACTAATCATCACCTTCATCCTTTAGCAACACAAACAAAAACAATCACAGCAATCAACAAAAGAAAGCTTCAATCGTAAAATCAAAAGCAAACAAATCTTTTAAATGCAAAATCAAACTCTTGATCAATCACAAACATTTCAATCAACGTATATCAATGGCCTATCAATCAACTTATCAAACCATCATCATCCTATACAATGCATGTCCTAGGATATATTGTTTCGACAATGGGCATCATTTTGGATATCACTTTGGATTCTTATCCTATCAAAAAAAATCCCTTTGGCTAGAGATATGAAGAACATTGACTTTTTTGCATACTTGATCTTTTCTTTTGATTTATCTTATTGCGCTCATTCCAAGGACCTCTCGATGATATCTGAATGAAGGATTTAGAGAGATAGGAATGGGGCAACGATCATTATACTTTTATCTATTGTGCTTGTTGGACGTTCTTGTAAAATAACTTGGTGAATACTTGCTTTGTTAGGTGTGTCCTATCAAGGTTTCTGTATGTCAAGTGTGAACAAGAATACTCCTATCTGTTTGTCGAGTCAAAGTCCATTGCACTAGGTACAATGCCATCCTGGTTCTTTATACCTTGATGCATCGTATCTATGTGTGTAATCAAACATAAGGTAAGTAGCCCTTTTAAAATCCCAATCCTTGATAAGCAAATCATCCATCTATCATCATCATTTATCATCATCATCTCTCATAAAGTTGGCTTGTTGGATCCTCTTGTCATCATCTAATTTCATCTTTTCTACACTAACATCATGTCATGAATAGTTAATCATCATCACCAGTGCATCCATCTTGCATCCACAAACCATCAATATTCTACATATCATCTCACATACATAATCATCATCATAATATAGATCTATTAGTCTAAGCATCTCATAAATCATCCATTGCATAATCACAGCATATCACATCATCAATCTCATCCATCTCACATCATATCATCATTTAAGTTGTTAAAATAATATAGATTTGTTATTCTAAGCATCTTAAAATCATCTCATCATAACCATCCATTTTTGAACCTCTTTATCACAAGATCGACCCTCAAATTGAATCTTTTCACTTGATCTCTCGAGGGGGCAATGTACCACTGTACTTTCTACTAGGGCATCCAAAAAATCAGAATTTTTTTGAATTTCGATTGCGGTAAGATTATTCTTTGAACCAACACAACAAGTACATTGCTTCAAAGAGGGGGAAAATGTAGACACGTGAAATTAGCATTATCCACTTAGGTCATATTCATCCGCTCATTAAATAAATCAAACACAACAAATCCATTCACCAGGTAAATCAGGTCTTTAGTCCTAAGGTTATTCATTGAAATAAATCAAAGGCTCACATCATCCTTTAATTAAATAAATCAAACTTTATTTAATTAAAATCTCAAAAGTCATTTCTCATTCCTTTTTGATTTAAATAAATCAAAATATTTGAGTCAAATTGGTCAAAGCCCCTAATCATCATCCTAGCTAATTAATCCTGATTAAATCTAATCTAATCCATGTCACATCCTCTAGATAATCCCACTTGCACAAATAAATCAATTTATTCATTTATAAAATCAACATTTTCCATCAACATGGCATCTTTGAGAAATATTCCCTCAAGTTTGAATTCAAAATCAAGTGGACATGTACATCCAAAAAAACAATTAATAAGCTCTTACATGTCTTGTCTCTCAAATTCAAATTTGAATTTCCCCCTCTTGGGCACATTTCCCAAATCGTGCACACTCCTCAACCACTCACAAGTTGACAAGTGGCCTCATCTCATTTGTCCAATCTTTATCCCACATTGCTCTCTCATAAGCATTCTTTCAACTTGAGAATCTTTAAATAGAGATCATCATCCTTGATCAAATCCTCCACAATCTTGGCATTCCATCTCCACAATCTCATACAAGGTTACTCTCTTCAATTGAGATCTAATCTTGCCCATCTTATCATCATCATCTAGCTTATCTATCAAGGAATGGGAAAGGGATATTTTCCATAATAGCACCAATCCAATATGAAATAGGTTTTATTTCATGTTTTATATGCTTTAGTTTATCTTGTAATTTGTTTGCATTTAGAAACATGATTTATTATTTCATATGGATGCTTGATTATTAGCTGGGTTTTAAAATACTAACCATTTGCAGATTTGGCATCTACAATATCAGATAATGAATTTATAAATTCTCTAGAATTTAAAGCATCCTTATATAAACAAAAAGGAAAATAGATAAGAGAAATGGTTGATAATGTTACACCAAGTAATGAAGAATAGTTACTAAAAGATCTAAAAATGAGTGTGGATAGAGAGATGGTGGGTATGACACATGAAAAGGGGAGGAAAATTTTAGAGAGTTCTAGTGTTATGATTTTTCCAAGGCTGCATCTCAATTCTCCATTAATTTTTGATAGTTTTCTGAAAGATAGTAATGCTACACTCAAAATCAGCCCAGAAAAGGTGACAAAAGTATATGCAGGGTCAAAATACAGTCTAGATGAAGGGTCATTAATGATTTGGGCCTTGTATCCACCTCACATGAAATCAGTTGTCATTGATATTGAGAAGGCATTCGGGCATGTTATGAATTTAAAGGTTGGAGAGGCTGATCCTATGGCAACTGCAGATATTGGAATCAATGTAGCAAAACTGAACAAAGCTCAAATACAGATGTTAATCAAAGAAAGATAAATGTATAAAATCAATAATGAGAGGATGTTGAGAGAAAATGACTGCTTGAAAGATTTGTTAGGAGTTACAATGAAATCAACCAAGTTTCTTACTCATGGTGAAAGTTAACAAGCAAAAGATCATTGGGAAGGATCAAGTGCATACTCTCAAGGGAAATATGACACACTTGTAGCAATAATTAAGAAAAGAAAATTCAGTCTAATAACTTGGTTAAATAAGCTCTGGGGAACACATTCACATAACTTTGTTGCATTGCAAGAACATGAAAGAATGGATGGTAGGATTCTGGAGAAACTTCAAGAAATAAACCGGAGGGATGTCTCTGATAATGTGGTGATTGAGGTTGAGAAGCATCTTATGAATAAGCACTGATACTTCTTTGAAGAATTGTGAGGGGATGCTAAGGGATTAATTAATGCCACCAAAAATGGATTAATTGCATTCTTCGATGATAGAGGAAGATTAAAATAAATGACTAGGTGGAAAGGTGAAAGTGAATCAATATTGCAAGAAATTCTGAAAACAACTACCGTGAAAGATGCAACACTAGATGAAGCATGTGAACAGAATGAAAAGATGGTGAAAATGGAGATCGCGATCCAGAATGCATTGGGAGATGAAGATATGCATGAGTGCTAGGACTACTTGGACCACTTGTCGAAGATTCATTTGTGGCTTAATAGAGCCTAATTACTTCTTTTTAAATTATTTGTTGTTTTAACATAAGACATTTTTGAAAGGACGTGTCCTTTCAAGCTGTTGATGTATAAATATCCATTTTTGGTAGTAAAGAGGATATCGAATAGGAGAAAGATACAATAGATTACAATGTTTTGCAATTATGAGACTATGATGCATGTTTGAAACTATTGAGATATCAATGAAAATCATTTAATGTGGTGGCATATTTCTAGTATCAGTTGTTTGTTGTGTTAATTGAAAGTATTACTGAAGTTGTCTCCAAGGTTGATGTTTTCTAGTTATTTAAATTGATATAAGAAGCTTATATTGATTTTATCGGTGCACACTTGTTGTATCTATATGGTTGATTAATTGGTTCTTTCAAGAAAAGATTAAATCCTTTTAGTTGATCATAGTAATTAGGGAATATCATTTGGATCATTAAGAAGAACTTCATAATCATATTCTTGCATGTTTATACAAGTGATAAACTCAAATTTGTTTGCCAAACAATTAGAGTATCTACCAAAAAGAAGTTACTCATTTTAGATCTCTCATTTGACTCTACATACCCAATAAGCACTAGTCTCTACATCTTCACCATTTTAGTTTCACTCATTTTTTACATTTGTTAACTTAACATATTAGTTTTAGCCTTGATATTGCTATACAATCTATACCAAAATAAAATTCATTTATCCACTCCCATTTTCCATTATGGATGAATTATTTTAGGAAATAAACACAAACCAATTCTGCCTCATTGATATAGGTATACCCACCTAGGTCTAGCAGCATCTGAAGAGAAGAAGGTTCAAATCATTTAGCCTTGTCTGTTACCCTGAAACGTATCAAGAGATTGGCAACCTCTTGAGGTATTCTTACCTACATTTTTGAGAGATAACATACCTCATAGTTCAATTTATTGTGTTTTGACTCCCTTCCCTGAGATAAGACACTGATCTAAAGGTGTTGAATGCATTTCTTATGGTTTTAGTTCTTCAATTTGAATTTTTTTTTTATAAAAAAACTCTTAATCAATTTATCTTTCATGAATTTTATTGTTGTATGGTATTCTCAACTTTAGGTGTTTAATTCCTTTAAGGAATTTCTAGTTTCTTGAAGTATTTCATCTATTTAGGCTTTGATGGGAATATATATGTGTTGTTATACAATGTATGAAATAATTGTCTAGAATAATTCCAAGATACACATTGTGGGATCACCCTCCCAGGTTTTATAGAGCCCAAAGTGTAGGAGAAGAAAAATTCTAGATTCCTCTCATTTTTTGGCCAATCATCTCTTAAGTATTCAAGAATTGAATCTGGCGAATTCATAGATGCTTGATGAGATCTACTTGGTTCTTTAAAAACACCAACAAATTGGTGAATCTACTAGGGATACGCTTGATAAATATTGTTCTCCAGAGTGCCTTGTCTATGATAACTATGATTTATGGTGATGTTTATCCATAGAGTCAATCTATTTGAAGTTTATGTTAACCATTGCTTAGACTTGTTCCAAATTTCTTGCCATTTTTGTGTTCAAAAGTCATTTCTCAAAGTTCAACCCAAATTGCTTCATATTTGTTAAAGTTTGTCTAAGTTTGTAAGGATCTAGCAAATTTTGCACAAATTGTAACACAATTGCTGAAAATTTGTCCCAATCATTTTGGGTGGTGACTCTAAAATATCTGCACTAGTGTGTGCCAATATTTGAAGATATCAAAGAAGTGAAGAAGAAGAATAGAAGAAAATTGAAAAGGTTGAAAAAGGAAAAGAATATTCAAGCACAAATGCAAGGAACCCATGGAAACATGAAGAAACATCTAGAGCAACATTCAAATCAAGCCTTAATACTTCTCTAGAGAGAGGAAGTTATAATGAAAAATGTTGTGAGTGAGTAATATTCAAATCAAGCCTTAATGGCTAAATAGAGAAGAGAGAGGGAAAGGATCCAACAAGATAATATAAATTCTAGTCGTGCTAGGGCTGCAAGGCATTTTACCTCAACTTCTAACACAAATATGCCTCTTCCTCATGATGTATTGATTGGTTCTGATGAGTATGCCCATGAAAATGCTCTTGGCCATATTGAAATTGTAGTGACATATGATGTTGATACCACCTTACCAGAAGAGGAGGAAGTCTTTAACGATGTTCAAGAAATTAGAAGAAGAGCTTTAAGATTATATGAGAATAGAAGAAAGAGAGATGAAGAAAAATAAAAAAGGATAAGAGAATCCATGGTAGAGAGATACATGTTACAAAAAAAAATTGATTAGATGGAGGAGCTAGAAAGGTTAGCAACTCAATCTACACAAACAACTGGTCCTACTGTTGAAGAGATTGTGACTAGGAATCCTGTAACTGCCACAACCCATAATTCTTGTGTAAATTCATGGACTAACCGAGCTGTGAAAGCTTCTCTTGTAGTTTATCCCCCTCCCAGTACTAATGTTGCTTCTCAGAATGTTGATAAGGCAAAAAAACCCCTAGGAGGTGTGAAGATAAATGAGGGAGGTTCCTCTAAGAAAGATGCAACACAGAATGATTTTGTATCATGGGTTGAAAAATTGATAAAATAAAATGAGGAATTGTAGTGAAAAGTGAATGAGATGGAATTGTTAGCTATGAATACAAAAATTAAGAAAAAACTAGGTTTCCTAGAATCTACCATAAAGACCTCTATTCCTGAAGCCAAAATTCCCCAAGCCCATGCATCATCTTCAAACTCATTTGAATACTAACCCCTCATCCAATGAAAACCATTCAAATTCATCTTCACAACCAAAAAATAAGGCTAGGGACACCCAACAATATGATCAAGATGATTGTCAACCAAGGAGGACTAACACTAGAAGGCCTCAAAACAACTTTGATAGAAGAAGGAATCATGAATACCAGAATGAACAAGAGGGACTCTCTAGAAGAAGATAATTGCATACTGATAGATATAGGTAATTATGCTTTGATGAAATCCCAAGGTATCTAAATCCTGTTCGTAATAATGCAAGAATTGTTTTTCCTAAATTCACTAGAAATAATGCATTCAGTGGTGAGGATCATTTGAAAGCCTTTCAGAGTTTTGTTGAGGATTTATAACTATGGAATGATTATGTTTCAATGAAGTATTTTATGCAATCATTGACTGAAGATGCTACAACTTTACAAAATATGAGAAATGCTTATAAAATGGCAATCCAAATAGAAAGCAATATAAGAGAAATAAGAAAGATAGGGATTAGAGACTATCCTAAAGCTTTGAAGAATCCTAGAGCTAAGAATGAAAAATTTGGTAAAGTTGTAGCTCCTAAGGTGAAATTGGATAAGGTTATAAGTTTGTTGCAAAAGGTGGCAAAAAATGAAAAACCTTAGTTCCAAAGAAATGAAAGGCCACCAAGGTTACAAGATTACCCTTACCATACTAATTGGAATAATGAAAAGCCAATTCACAACTAGAGAAATGTTCAAGCACAAGGTACACCTAACCAATTGTTGAAGCACTCTACAAATGTCACTAAGGATTTACCATGGTGCATGGTATGTCAATTACCTCATTCACCGCAACAATGTGCTATGGCAAGATTTGTAGAAGAGTCACAAGATGATCAAGGAGATTATGATCCCCCTCAAAATCAAGATGAAATTGTAAATGTACTAATGAATGCATTAGATTTTTCTTGTGATGATTGTACTTCTGATGATGAGCCATGTAGAGGTGATGTTTATATGAAAAGTCAAGAATTAGGTGGACACGATCAACAAGTTTTCTCAGATGAAGAGAGAGACAATGACTGCCATGTTTATAATCTCGAAGTAGATAATATTTGTTTGAGAAGAACCTCAAATGAAGAAATGAAAAATATGATAGCTACATTGACTAATCGAGCAATGATACTTATCATTTGAGAAACAAATTTGTGAATGGTGATCAAGGTCAACCTGGCAGTATGTTCATTAAAGAGAAGAAAGTAGATGACAAAGGGACCAAAACAAAAGTCAAGAAGGATGTGAAAAAACCTAAAGAAAGTAAAGTAGCCAAAATTTAGGGTAAAAAAGGTGGTAAAGCCAAGATAGATGATGAATTCATTTCCCCAGTTGTGAAGGCTAAGGAGTAGGAGCATGTTTTTGAGAAGGGTGAGAAACAAATTGATAAGGTGATAGAAAAGAATGTGGTATTTCCTAAATTACCAAAGTATGCTCCTATGGACATGTTTCAGGTGTTGTCACAGGTTAAAGTAATAGTCCCATTGTTGGCTATGATGAGTATTGATGAACATAAAAGTAAGGTAGTTGCCCTCATCAATAATGTACCTATATCCTCTAGTGATAAGATGGTGGTTGATCCACCCAAAGTGAGCAAAAATCAATAAAATATTGATAAAGTGGAAAGAGTAGTTAATGAAAATCCTAAGGTATACTTGGGAAACACAATTATTGAAAGCCCAAGTCATATCAATCCATTTTTCCTAAGTTTGATCATTGATGGGAAGTTGTTAAAAAATTGCATGATTGATTTAGGAGCCTCAAACAATGTGATTCCAATAAAAATTATGGAGGAAATGGGTTTGAAGGTTGATAGCACCTATGTAAAGTGTTTTTCTATGGACTCGAGAGAAGTACCTCTGATAGGAGTGATTAATAGAGTTCCATACATGCTTGTAGAATTCCCTGAGAAGGAATTGTACATGAGCATCATAGTGGTGGATATCCCACCAAATTATGGGATGTTGTTGTCAAGACAATGGAGTGCATCCATGGGTGGAAGCATTGAGTATGATTTAACATCCACTATCTTTTCCATTGACCAAAAGGATGTCAAAGTTTCTAGGGAACCAAGAGCCCATCATATGATTGAATATGTAGAGGAGATAGAAGAACCAGTGATAATCAACTTTGTGGATACTGGTTTGGACACTTTTTGGGTTGAAGAATTGAAACAAAAGGAAGATGTTAAGCCTGCACCAATTGATAGAGAAGCCTTAGATGCATTACAAGGAGATGGTCTTTGGACCATGTAATTTGATGGAGCTTGTTCCAAGGAGGGATTGGGTGTAAAAAATTTCCTCATTTCCCCACAAGGTAAAAAATTCAAATACTCCTTGTTGAAATTTTCTTGCATAAATAATGTAGTTGAATATGAGTATTTGTTGCTTGGTCTAAAGATAGCTTCAAAGCATGGCATTAAGATGTTAAAATTATTGGGTGACTCTAAAATAGTGATATCCCAAGTCAAGTCTAAATTCATGTCTAAAAATATAAGACTTAAGTAGTATAGGAATGTTGTGTGGGATACCATTGAGGCTTTTGATGCTTTTAATATTGATTGGCTAGAAAGAGGAAAGAATGTGAGAGAAGATTTGTTAGAAAATATTTCTATCAAATTAGATGATGTCACCTTTGATGGAATTTCAAAAATAGAGGTGCAGAATTGGCCTACAGTGCCTAATAATATTTGCAACTGGCAAGTATTTGATGATGACAACAATATTCTGAAATTTTTGCACTATATTGATCAATATGAAAGCTAGGAAATTGACTTCGAAACAATGGTGGTTGAAGTTGATGGTAAAGAAACATAGTTTGGGAATGAAGTAATTCAGTTAAAAACTAATAAAATTTCCAAAGGGTTGGTTGCATTAGAAAGGGTTTTTGATGGCCCTGATAAGACAAGTGTCAAGCAAACATCTTCTCATAGGGAAGACTTGGAAGAAATCAATCTTGGAACTAAGAATTCCCCTAAAAATGTGTACATCGGGAAGGGAATGAAGCCTCATGTCAAAACCATGTTGATTTTCCTACTGCAAAAATATAGACATGTGTTTGCATGGTCATATGATGACCTAAAAGCTTATAGGGAGGACCTTTTTCAGCATGAAATACCCTTGAAACTAGATGCTAAACCTTTAGGTAGAAGCAAAGGCCAAAAAACCAACCTTGCAGCCCAAAATGCAAGAAGAATTAACAAAGTTAAGGGATGCTAGAATTATCAAGCCTATAAGGCATTCTTCATGGGTTTCTAACCTAGTTCCAGTTAGGAAAATAATTGTGACCTACGACTCTATGTAGATTTCAGAAATTTAAATATGTCCTCCTTGAAAGACAATTACCCATTGCCTAACATGGAGGCTATGCTATAGAAGGTGATAGGGTGTGAATTGTTATCTATGATGGATGGTTTCTTAGGCTACAACCAAGTCATGATGAGACATTGTGAACAATACAAGAGTGCATTCACTACACCATGGGGGGCTTATGTGTATGTGAGGATTCCATTTGGATTGATCAATGTAGGTGCTACATTTCAGAGGGCGATGGATGTGGCCTTTGCTGATTTTATTGATCTATTCCTAGCTATATACTAGGATGACTTGACTGCACACAACAAGAAAGAAGAAGATCATTATTCACATTTGGAGAAAGTATTTGTTAGAAATTTAGAATATGGGATTTCCTTAAATCCTAAAAAATGCATCTTTAGGGTTAAGGAAGGTAAGCTGTTAGGGAATATTGTTTCTAAGGATGGGGTCAGGATTGATCTTGAATGTGTATCAACAATTGACAAGATTTCATAGCCAAAAAATGTAAAGGGAATCCAATATTTCTTTGGGAAAATTAAAATTTTTAGAAGATTTATCACATATTTGGCTTAAATTGTCAAGCCAATTTCCAAAATATTGAAGAAAGGAGAGAAGGTATCATGGATAGAAGAACCAACCAAGGATTTTTAAGCTATTAAGGATGCAATCAAGGAGGATCATGTGCTCAAGTGCCCTGATTATTCAAAGCCATTTCAGTTATTCACTTTTGCTTTGTTCCATACTATGGTAGGAGTGCTATTACATAAGAACGATGAAGGCTTTGAGAAACCTATTGATTTCTTTAGCAAGTTGTTGCAAGATGTTGAGCTTAAATATGATGCCATAGAAAAGAAAAATTCTGCCTTGGTTAAGGCTATAAATTTTTTTAAGACATATTGGATGGGAGCAACTACGGTAGAATATGTCCCAAGTGCAGTAGTCAAATATATTTTTACTCAATAGGAGACCACAGGGAGAAGATGTAGATGGATCAACAAGATCCAAGAGTTTAATATTGATGTACAAATTACAAAATTGGTTAGAGGCCAAGGTTTGGCTAAGTTGATGGAAGAGACCAACTTAGAAGAAAACCAGATAAACCAAGTGGAACATGAAAATGTTGCACCCTTATGTGATATGCAGACCTATGGATGGTATAGAAGAATTGTGGAATACTTGTAGAATATGCAATTCCCTGAAGGCATGCCTAATAATTAGAGAAGAACTCTAAAACTATAGGCTATCAAGTACATTATTATTAATGGTGAACTCTGGTGGAGAATCCTAGAGGGTGTATTGTTGAGATGTGTAGATGGAGATCAAGCAGAGGAACTTTTGAATGAAATGCATAATGGAGCATGCAGAGGTCACTACATGGCAAAGACCACTGCTCACATGATATTAAGAGTGGGATTCTAGTGGCCAAATGTGTTTAAATATTCCCATATATTTGTTAAGAAGTGTGATGCATGCTAGTGATTCACTAGTAAATTAAAATTCTCAAGTAATTTGCCTCTTAAACCAATTTCAATGTAGGCTTCTTTCCAACAATGGGGCGTTGACTTTTTTGGGGAATGTTAGTGAAATCTAGTGGGGGACACTCCTAGATACTTTTTGCAACATATTACTTTATGAAGTGGGTAGAAGCAATGCCCACAAGGAAATCAACGAGTAAAGTAGTAACTAATTTTTTGATGAATAACATATTGAGCAGATTTGGAATCCCACAAAAAATCATCTCTGATAATGCTATGTGCTTCAGATTAGAGGAGTTTACTAATTTTTGTAATAAGCATGGAATAAGTATCTCCTATTCATCTCGCTATCATCCTTAAGGGAATGGGAAAGCAGAATCTAGTAACAAGAGTTTGATGATCATCAAATGAGTAATTGAGAAGGACAAAAAGGCATTGGATTCAAAATTGTAGCTTGCATTGTGGGTTCATAGGACTACTGTTAAAAAGGTTATTGGACAATCCCCACTTAATCTTTTGTATGGTGTAGAATCAAGGATACCTCATAACAACTTGTTAAAAATTTACAAGTTTATTCAGGAGTATGAAATAGATGTCTATGATGAGATACAACACAAAATGGAGGAGTTAGCTAAGCTTGATGAAACTAGAAGAGAAGCTCATAAGAGAAATGAAAATTTGTGGCTTCAATTCAAGTATCTGTATGATACGAATTCCATTGAAAGAAAATTTGAAGTGGGAAGCATGGTCTTAATGTGAAATGCAAGGATGTAAGACAAAGGAAAAACTGGGAAATTTGATCCTTTGTGGCTTGGACCATACTTGATTGCAGATACACATGGAGAGGACTCATATTTCTTTCAATCCTTGATAGGTGAAATTTTAGAGTTTCTAGCACATGGATAGTTCTTGAAGCCCTATTTCTCTTGAAATAGGTTATTCTCCATGTACATTGTATAGTCCTGTAATAGGTCTATTGTGTTTGCTTCTAGTTGTGTTTGCTTGCCTTGTCTTGGCAAGCTCTTGGGTTTTTGTTTCTCTATGTCAATCTGCTTAAGCCAAGAGATCAAAATTCTCACCATACCCACCAAAGGTATGCATCCCTGAGCTGGAGCCACTCGTGGAGCTTCTTAAATTTTGAAAAAAAAATTGTTGGCTGCTTACCTAGTCATGTTTTATTTCCCTTGTGCCCAAGGGTAGGGTTTAGGGTTTTTGTTTAAAAGCCCTCGTTTTAAATTTTATGGTCTTATACCCTTGGGCGTTCTAATCTTTTGTTGACTTGTTACTCTTGGTTATCGATCTTTTGAGTTACTTCTTGAGCCATCAAAATCATTGTTATTACTGACCCTTTTATCTAGGTCTGTCAGTCACCAACTACATTCCCATCATTTTATTTTTCCTATAGTCAGGTGAAAATATTTCATGTTGAAAGACTTAAGTCTTAAGTCTTTATTCTCGAGGGTTAATTCCCATCAACCTAGTCAAGTCCCATTTTTTTAAAAAATAACCTTTTATGCATGTGCAGATATTGCCAACCGTCAAATCAAAGGATTAAATCCTAACCACTCCTTGCTATCCCCGCATCATTAAAATAATGGTCTATAAAATGCAACGGGGTCAACGGGTTGTTGACATGTGTACTGCTATGAGTGTGGGGCCTAGTCTCCACTATTGAACCTAGCATTTTAATGTTTTAATCCAATGGATAGGATCCAACATTGAGATTAAATCTCAACCATTCCTCACTCACCTCATAGGATTAAAATAATGCTTTATTAAAAGAAGTGGGGTCAACGAGCTTTCACCACATGTATTCTCTTGTTTTGGAAAGAGATATGGTGGAGCCCACGGGACTAGCGAGTTGGCAACTAGTTGGTAGAATTTCATTCGCTGACGGATTGGTGAATGATGGCATTAGAAATTAAAATCTTGTTGACTCAATCTGAGTCTTCCAAAAGGCCAT
Source organism: Sequoia sempervirens (assembly GCA_007258455.2). Lineage (NCBI taxonomy): Eukaryota > Viridiplantae > Streptophyta > Pinopsida > Cupressales > Cupressaceae > Sequoia > Sequoia sempervirens. The sequence continues at coordinate 144,663,891 of VDFB02000003.1, read as the reverse complement.
CCCACCAGGAGATCGATGGCTACTATTTAAAGTTGAATATGTGAACATAAGATTCATTAATGCTTCATGTGAGCGAGCAGTAATGGTGTAAATGACCTCCAAAGCTACCTAGTCTCACCCACAATGCAATTAAATGATTGGTTTTCACATAATTGAGAATTGCAAACAAATTTGGAGCATCCAAGAGATTGAGAAGAGCACTTCAGAGTTCAGCGTGGTCAAAATTAGGGTTTCCTGTGAGTAAAAAAATTATAAGTAAAACAAACACAATTTTATGTGCTTTATCAAAACTATCTTGAATTAGTGTTAATATTGACTGTGTTTTCCAGTCGAATTAGTTTGTGTGCTTTCTAATTGCTTTATTGTGGTTTTAATTTTCCTTAAAGAGTCAAAATCTTGTCAAACCCTTTGCAATTGCACCTTTGAGTTGAGCCCTAGGTTTTGAATTGAAAATCTAGGTTTTGAACCTCTCTGTGTCAAGAGCCAAGATTAGTCTGAAATTACCTTGCTACTGGGCGAGTGCAAAAAGATGGGTAGCCAATTTGTGGCCAACCTTTTAAAAAAGTTTTGAAATCTCATAACATGAGCACGTTATAACATGCTCGTGTTATGGCTTGGTGTGTTGAGCTTGAGGCTCGACCACAACGAACCCATAACATAAGTGCGTTATAAATCACTCATGTTATGACCTATTAAAATAGAAAAAAACAAATTGAATTCATTCTTGCACTTGATTATGTTTTTTTCTTGCCCATGGGAAAAACCCCAATTTTCTGCACTCACATTTTGGGAGGAGATATTTTGGAAAACTCTTCATCAACAGTTGTTTTTTCATTGCTAAGATGCCACCACATCGATGATGAGGTCTGAGAGGTAAGGATTGTTTGTTTTTTGTTTTGAATTTGTTAGTTTTAGGTTGTTTTTAATATTTACTTTTTGAATTTGTAGATGTTAATCAACCTGCAAACCCTCCTCAAAATCCTCAGCAAGCACAACAACAACAAGAGGAACAAAATCCTTAACAAGCATAGCAAGAATAACAACAAAAAAATCCTCAAGTTATTCAACCACAACCTCAATCTCCTCCACCAATCCCTCAACATCCTCCTAGCACTCAACAAAACTTAATGAGTGAAACTGAGAACAATAAAAAAAAATTGAGGATTCAGTCAGGAGGTTGAATGATCCAAATGGTTCAACCATAGAAATAATGACCCTAGAAACTTCACTAAAAGAAATTTTAAAACATGTAGATTCAATCAACAAACAATTAATTGGTTGGCAGGATAGGAGGCAAGTGGCTAGGTCTTATTACCAAGATAAATTATCATATAAAGAAGTAAAAGATTTAAAAATTACAAAAGGCGATTTGTGCTCATTATTCATTGACCCACGGTCAAATGAAAATCTTGCCCTCAATGTGAAGAGGTTTCCTATTCATTGGTGCCACCACAAAAAAATTAGGAACTTTTTTTGGGATAGGTGGTACATGGTTTTTGATTACCCACTATGCAACAATTGTGAAGTCCCATAGTATTTAGGAAACTATACTGTGAGTTCATCTTGAACAAAATCCCAAATTATTTTGATATGAAGGACTTTAGGGGGAGAGGTGGGGGGTCAGCTCAAGATAGACCTGGTGCACAGTAGGATCCTGCATGGCAATGGAGATGACCTCTCACTAGGCCGCCTCATGAGCACATAGTTATCCCTTCCGTCGTGAAGGAGAGGATGACATAGAGACTTTATAGGCCATTAGCTCTTTGACCTAGAGTGTCATCCAGCATGCCAGCCCTATTCTACAATGCCATCCAGGGGAGTCTTCGAGTGGTGGGCTTCAATCCCATTTGTTTCAATCTTGTGGGGCGACTTTTTCATACGACCCCACCAACACTCAAGAGGCTACTACACAAGATATCTCTACAACTATGGAGATGGTAAGGGCAACTAACATTTTGCATGAGGCCTATGGAATTGATACTTAGGTAAAAGTTAGCACGTTCATTGAATTTAATTTATTAAATTTTTATTTTGAAATGCAAGATTAACTAATTTAATTTTATGATTTTAATAAATTGCAGGGTCACAATGTTGATACTAGATACATTGGCCCTACACTTGCTTATTTCTCCACTGCACCTATCGTTGAGGTATGTAACTAGTAAACAATTATAAATTTATTACATGTTAATAACATTGTTTTATGAATGGTATTTTAATATGTGTTTTTGGATGTTGAATAGGATAATATTGGAGGTTTCTAGGGAACACCTCCTAGTGCCAGTGGATTTAGTCAAACCTACACGTAGGTAATAGAATAAAGAGTTTAACTAATGAATTATACTTAATAGATTTGTGTAGTTTATATTCATATCATTGATTACATTGCATTGCACATATTTCAAACTCAAAGCATTACTTCACATTCCATAACTACTAACTAGATGTTGATAGATGACAAAATTTCAACTACAATATAGTTTTTTAGAAAGTCAACATAAGCAATGATGCAATTACTTCACATAGCATAAGTAATAAGTAGGAGCAGCTTCCAATTGCATTTTCTTATCATGGCATTCCATGAGACCACTTTTTACTAAGGCATCTTTTCAAATAGTTCACTGCCTTGTCTATGCTATTGATGCTTGGAATGATTATATGAAAGAATAATAGTAAGCAATAGCATAGACAAGGCAATGAGTTGTTTGAAAAAAATTCCTCAAAAAAATGCAATCTCATGGTGATGTGAGACCCAATTTCTTTCAGGCACTTTTTCAAATAGCTCACCACCTTTTCTATGCTACCACATTTTCCATACATGTATACCAAATCATTTTATCAAATAGTTAGTTTCCTCACTATTATGGCTAAAATCTTAAAAAAGGTGTTTTCCAACAAACTATGGATGCTTGGAAAAAATATATCAAAGAATAATAGTAAGCAATAGCATAGACAACAAAGTTAGTAGTTTGAAAAAATGCCTCAAAGAAATGTGGTCTCATGGTGATGGAATGCCATTCCATCACTATGAGACCACATTTCTTCAAGGAATTTCTTCAAAAAGATCACCACCTTTTCTATGATACCACATTTTCCATACATGTGTACCAAAGCATTTTATCAAACTACTCACTTCCTGCTATGGCTAAAAGCCTAAAATAGGTGCTTTCCAACAAACTATCGATGCTTGGAAAATTTTCTATCAAAGCATAATAGTAAGCAATAATACCATAGAGAAGGCAATGAACTATTTGAAAAAATGCCTAAAAGAATGCAGTCTTATGGTGATGGAATGCCATGACGTGCATTTGTTTGTAATGGAATTCCATCACCATGAGACCCCATTTCTTTGAGGCATTTTTTCAAACAATTCACTGCCTTGTCTATGCCACCACAGTTATCATACATGTTTACAAAATAATTTTATCAAACGGTTCACTGGCTTGCTGCTATGGGTAAAATCCTAAAAATACATGCTTTTGAACAAGATATGGATAGGGAAAATAGTAAGCATGATAGTCAGAAATATATAGTTTAATAAGTACTTAGAATTTTGTTCATTATCTAATACATTATAAGTCATGACGTGGATCACTATTGTAGTTTTTGTGATTGAATAATTTTATTTTTATTTTCAGATGTTGCAAGCGGAAACACCTCTGAATGTTTAGATGGAAATGGACATTAGTGTTTCATCTACTATAGAATCCTTGATGGCTCTGACAGGGAAGTATGAGGCAAATTACTAAATTTCAATTTACATTCATTGTTATAGATGTTAGTGAAAAATGAAACCATTATTGATTCGTAGTTTAATTTCTATTTGGATGGTTTATACAGGGCTTTAGCATGCCGCAACATGGGAATTTGAATATTTCTTTCATGGAGAGTGATCATCAGATGACAGTAAGTGATTATTTTCTTAAATATATCATTTTTTTAATGTAATTTCCATATATTAATGTCTTTAATTCTTATTGTAATAGATAAGACTTCACCAAGAACTAAACACTAGGAGGAGCACTAGGAGCACTTCTCGACTACAACATAAACAAGTGATAGATGTATCACCATCCGATCGACAAGAAAAGGACAAGATTTTATTTCGAGATCATGGAGAGTGATGAATTTTGATTCTAGAGCCCTTTGTTGTGTGCCTATATGGCATTTTTGTACATATTTTGTATTGGATATATTTGAAATTGCATATATGGCATTATCGTAAGCCTATATGGCTATTTTGTACCTATATTTTATACTTATATCGACATATATTGATGTATGCCTACATGGATATTTGATTAGTACAAATCTTTTTTATTGATGGTGTCCACATTTGCATTATAAATCCATGGTTCAATAGATATGAGTTACATGTATTCAAGTGTATACTTTACAACTTACGTGTATTCCAATGTATACTTTGCAACTTATGTGTTTTTGAGTACTTTTGCTTCCCTTATTCACATGTACATGCTTCACTTATTCACATGTATACTTATTAATTTGTTATCCCTAGCATTGATCATTGTTTTCCTTCATGGTTTGTCTTGAATATTAATTGATTGATGTTAAATAACATTATTAGTCAATGCTAAACAACTTCAATATTTCTACGAATACTAGTAGAGTTACAAATTCTAAAATTGCACAAATTGAAAAGAAAATATTAACTATACATAAATGCATTGATTATTAACTTGATAATTGATTAAGAATGAGTATAAAATATATCAAGAGATGAGACTTCTAGAATGGTAACTGCCAACTAGAAAATAGGCAAAGCATTCCCAATACTTTGAAAGTAATAATCCACCCAAAATTGCAATGGGATAGAAGTGATGCAGAGTAGGGAGACTTTCAATTACCAATCACAAATTCAACTGATTTCAACAAGCCTTCAATCTCCAAAACCCTAACTAGAGTGATCCCCTTCACAACTTCACTATTTGCCTTATAGGTCTGCAGACCTAGTTTCTTGGACCTATCTCACAACTCCACTCTTAAAATCATTAACCAATTATATTTTTAGACACCCTTTAAGGCATACAAAAACATATCTCAAAATCTCATATAACTATTTTGAAACAAATCCCTCAAACTGATGCTTCTACATTGTCCCCTTAAGCCAAATAGGCCTAATTTACAAAGCAACTTTCCTCTAAACAATCTACCAACCCCAAATACCTATGGATAGTCATTTACCAGTCTATAAAACCACCAAATCTACAACTTTTATCCAGTGAACCACTCACTAAGTCCTCTTTATACAAAACCCTCTTTTTAGCAAGTTATAAAGGGGTTTACTGAAAATCCCACTTCCCAACTTCTTTACACTTCACCAATGCATCAAACATGCTTCAAATGGCCTGAAAATGCTTAATCTATCACCAAAATTTGCTTCCCCATGATTTTTCCTCACCTACCCACCTTTAACAATCAAATTTCACTCAAAACATTCAAATTTGATAACTAGGGCATCATACCCAAACCCCCAAATGATCTCTCCTACTCCCAAAACCATTCAATCAACTAAATCTTACCATATTGGGCCCATTACACTCAGCTATAGGAGTTATTGTATCTATGGAAATTCAGATGGGTTAGTTTATTAAATAATAAACATCAAAATCCAATGAAATAACAAAGCACAAAGGAAATATAATGAAAATAAAAGGAGTAATACTACCAGAAATCTTCATCTTCCATGGTTCACCTTTGCTACACCTTCTAATTTGCAGCAAGTCAATGAGGCCCTCAGATTTTAAATTGAGCAATCTGTAATAATGCCAAAGCCCTATGCAAATGTTGAAGGATTTGATAAAATTATGCTTATGTCTATGACAATATGATTAATGAAAATAATGACTACCAATGTTAAAATGACTATAATGCCTATATTCCCGAAATTATGAGCAAAATTATCTTTTATAGAAAACCCAATTTTGAGTGGACGAATGAGATTAAATCCTAAGAAAGACCTAGAATGAGAGGTCCAGATTAAATCTAAGAATCCCTAATTAGGGTTAGGGAAAATTCATTAATCAAATGGTCAAGATAAAACCTTAGATAAATGGATCGACGGTGGAGACTAAATGAGACAAATTAATTAGAAAATAAAGATTTTTGAAAATCAAGAAGATAAAGATTGCCTGATTTATGAGATTTGAAAAATCAAGAAGATAAGAGTTGAACTGAAAAACAGATTTGGAAAATCAAGAATCTGCCCAATTACTTGATTCTTGGAATATTAGTTACTAATTTGAATTAAATTAATTCAAATTATGGATTTTATGAGACAAATAAATAATCTTTTTCAGATTATTTACCAAAATGGACTGACAGTTAAGAAAGTGATGACATTTTAAATAATTTCATTTATTTAAAATGAGAGGAATATTAATTTTGACAATTAAATAATTAAATTTAATTATTTAATTTAGAAGATAAGATTAATTAATTAAATAAATTAATCAATTCATTTAATTATGACAATTAGTGACATATTAAATAAATTAATAAAACTTATTTATTTAATAATCAGGAAGAAATATATGACAAAGGATAATTAAATAAATTAAGAAATTTATTTAATTAAGGGAAGACTTAGACAATTAATGACGTATTTAATAAATAAATAAAATTTATTTATTTAATAATCATGAAAATAAAAGACATGAATTAATTAAACAATTATAAATTATTTAATTAATAGTCGAATGTGGACCAAGGACATAATTAAATGTCTTAATTATGCTAGGACGAAAGTGGTAAAAATGAAGCTTGCAGGCCTAGGTCATTTTTAGGTGTCTACATTTTGCCCCTCTTTGTCATAATGTTGCTTGTCGCGTTGTGACAAAGAAGATAAGTCAAAAATATGTCCCAGTGCAAAATAAGATGAGGAAGAATGACAAGGAGGGTTGTGGTATGCCCCCTCAAGAGGAAAGACAGGTTCCAAGAACATGTGTGTGCTCTCAAAATTAATGAGAAGACTAGAATATGAAGAGACAAAGAAATGTTAGTGAAAAAGATATGGATGATGATATGGATGCAATGCCTATATGAGATGAGTGAGAGAAAATGACAAGACTAAAGAAGATGCATGTTAGTTCCTAAACCAAATCCTTCAAAACATAGCCATAGGACTTTAATATTTATTGCTCTTAATCATCATTGGGCGAACTGTTGTAATGGCCAATAAATACCATGATATGACATAGATCAAGGTGTGCAAGGTCATACCATCACATAAGACAAGCAGTCATAGACAAGGATGATCATGACTCATTCTAAGAGCGTGATTGCCCCAGTCTTTTTGTCATAATCAACCAAAAGCAAAAAAAGACAGACAATTCATGAAACATCATTGCTTCTCTAAATCTTGTTTCCAGGATATCCTTGAGAAACTAGCGGCATGATTGTCAAAGTACAAAAATAAAGCCTTTACCATGGTATGTCATTTTTTTTCTAAATCCCAAAGTCAAGACCTCGCTAAGAAACTAGTAGTCATGCGTGTCAATCGTCATGATACATTGTTGCTTCTCTAAATCCTGCTTAGTGAGACCTCGCTGAAAAACTAATATCATGATAAAAACTAAAAGACAATTGTCAAGTGTTTGCCAAGTGTGTCTGGATATCCATTGTTCTGATGTCAAGATGTCAGGTTTAATGATGATGAGATGTCTGAGTATTAAAGATTTGATGCTGGTCAAACAACAAATGTCCAAATATGCCAAATTCAGAAAGGACACATCCTAAATAATATGAATGCCAAGAAAATTAATCTCCAAATGCCATGGGATGGTGATGATGACAATGCCCAGGAAGGACACATCCTGAGGCATAAATGACACAGTTGGTTCTTCAGAAGGACACATCTAAAGAAAATTGATGTTAAGAGGAGCGATCCCTAGATGCCAAGAGGATCCCTCAAAATGTCGAATGATAGTGACGATGCCTAGGAATGACACATCCTAAGGCATGAATGACAGAGGTTATCTTTCAGAAGGACACATCTAAAGACTAACCTAAAGTTGACAGTTTGACAGGTTATGATGATTTGACCTGCTTTGACTGGGTTTGGCTTATGTTTGACTACGTGCCGATTTGGTCATGATGATATGACCGACTTGTTGATGAGATTTTCATGCTGAAAGAATGATTGCTTTACTTTGTTTTTAGGAGTTTTCCTATCTGGAAAATGATTGAAGACTTTTGACGTGTGTGCCAGTGTAGTGTCATGAACCCTAATTGATTGACCTAGTGTGGCCTCGGGGGCTCATCAACATATGGCCTTGCCTACATCATTCACTCAAAGACCTTGTAGTTCAACACAACCAATGACTTTGTCCAAATAATAGAAGTTTGAATCATGATTTTATTCTGACAAACCGAAATGGACTAACCTAATGTCTTGGGGACTTGAATATGAGTCTTGCCTATGTAGCAAATGCACAGAAACAACATAGTTCTGACAAATGACAAAGACTGATTGATATGACTGAATTTGACAAGAAATGACGATGTGTTCGCACTCTTCCAGTAGTCTGAAGTTTTGTTTGTGGTTTTCTTCAAGACGTTTTATGATTTTTAGGTCTTTCTTCAGGACATTTTACAATATTTTTGGTATTTTTTTTTTGTTTTATGATTTTTTGGATTTTGACGTTTAAGAGGATCGTGACAAATGCATATGACTGATGCCTACACATGAGAATCTAAGGACAAACATGATTGTGCCCCTAGTCAAGCTGAATACCAATTGACAGGTGATGACAACATTGTTTGACGTGGGAAGGACGCATCCTGAAACAACGTGAGGATGATGACGATAATGTGGCAAAAGTATGGAGGTCTATAGCCAGACCAGGAACGCAGTCAAGTAAAATTTTGGATAATGTGCTTGTATGGATTAGACTCGTTGCATTTGGAATGACTTGGTTAGGACTAGATGGGATGATGGTTATCCTTAGACTATTTGACAAGGGAAAGCCAAGATAGGTGACAAGCATGAAAGGATAGGGGGTGGCCTTGGTAAAGGATGGGAGACATGAGACTAAGGGAATTGTCATATGATTTTCAAGGACTATGTCATACAAGGACAATAAAACTATGACAGTCAATGACATGATGTTTCGTGAATCGTGTATGATCGAAGGATAGACATATCAAGAGTTTTTCCAAAGCATGATTTATGTGTGGCAGTTTTATGTCAAGACCAAGATAGGTGGGAATGATATGGATTAAATGGTCGGATTCCAATGTCAAGAGGAAGGCCTAGGATATGAGATGACTTGCCTCCAAGTGTAAGAGTCCACATAGATGATTTATTTTACACATGATGCCTGTTTGCCTGGTTTTCATCATGGTACTTATCCAGGGTGTCTGTTTGCCAAGCTTTCACCATTGGATGAAATTTTTCTCTTTACTATTTTCTTGACTTTTTGATTTTTTTGGGGTCACCAAGATGCTTGTTTGCCAGGTTTTCATCAAGGTGACAATTTTTATCATTTTTCAATTTTTTTGTATTTCTAATTTTGTGGATAGCCTGTATGCTTTAGATGACCACTGCCTATTTTGAATTCACTGACGATCCTGATGTAGAGATTGGTGCCATGATATGCCAATAATGTCCTTGTCTGAAGTAGTTGTCTTGTCAGGATTGTAACGCTTGTATACAACTGATTGATGTCATTGTGATCCTTTCTGATACTAGAGTTGGCCTTATCAAAATACGCACATCGCAATAGAGTGCCATGAGAGTCCTTGTGGTAAAGAGTTGCTGCCATGATGTGACAGATTTGTGACATGGGATTTTTGGATTTTAGGTGAGATGTAGGATTATGACAGAGGATGGTAGACGTGGAAAGGTTGTTTGGACATTTGGATGAATCATCTTTTATTCTCCAAACTTGGTATGGTGTATGATAGATTTTGGAACCAACACTCTTAGATGCCTTGTTTGATGACTATTTTGAAGGAGGTGGACATGTGTTATATGTGGGAGTCCTCTTGTCTTGTGGCTCCACATTGTGATTGACTTTTGTATTTGACTTGGTGTCTTTGTTTGATCCATCATTCTTTGGGATCCATTTTAATTTCATTTGTCCACTTGTCCTTTTGTTTGATTCAATGGCCTTTGACATTTGATTTTGATCTTTTGACTTGTAAGACTTTTGTTTTGTTGGTTCCAAAGGGAAGGTTGATTCATGATAGAATGGTTCATGGTGTGCGTGGAGGGGGTGTTGGCAGCAATCTATGACAAGGATTTCTCATGGATTCTATTTTGACGTTTGTATCTGACAAAGTTGCCCCCAGTATCGAGGAGGTACCACTGACATCATTTGATTTGTTGTCTGAGGAATAGCCAAGACCTTAATGTCTATAATTTTCTTGAAGCTGTATTGGTTCTAGAATGCCTTGCTCGTGTATGCCTAGTCCTTTGCCTTGATATTGCATACTTTGAAAGATTCTATTTGCAATGGAGTTTTTGTTGTTTTGAAAGCAAGATGCTAACCCATCATTAGGTATGTGGATACTATCACTTGTAATATTTCCATCTGCGAGAAAGCCTGCTCTGACAAAGATAGATGACCCTAGTTGATAAAGTGTCTTAGCTTCATTGTCATGTTGGACATATTCCTGACTAATATCTTTGGTTCTGATCATGTGACATGTCAGGTTTAGATGATTCTGTTGGTGCTTCCAAGGAAATGTTGAAGCCATCATTATGTTTAGTGTCATAGAGTCCAATGATTTTAGCTATAACTTGATCATATGCAAGCATGTCCCTAGTGGAAGATTCTTTTTCTGGAGGAATATCGTCTATGTGTCCCATGGAGGCAAGTGTCTCAGTTTGGAAAGGGTCAATAGTCGAGGCTTGTATAGGGTCGTCAAGTGTTTGATCATAAATGGCGTAAAGGTCAAGAAGTGGATTGTTTTGGACTTCTTGGTCAATGGTAGGGTCTGGGTCGAAGATGGGGTTGTCATGGATTTGGAATTCTTGGTCAATGGTAGGTGTACTTTGGATGTCATGATTGTCTTGAAGGAATCCTTGAATGGAGTTTAAGATAGGGTCATGGGATGGACTATCTTGTTCTTGACATGAGGGTGACATTATAAGGTCATGCCTTGGGCTTTCGTCTTGACATGTATTCTCAGGTTTACACAATAGGATTTGAATTTGAGTAATGATAGAACTTTCATGACTAGATGTGGCTTGTGAGGGGATGACTTGAAAAGGATTAATGAATGACGGACTAGGATAGGATGTGGAGACTTGGACTGGACTAGTATGTGAAGGACTAGGATATGACATGGGGACTTGGACTGACTAGCATGTGAGGGACAAAGATAGGACATGGAGTCTTGGACTGGATAGGTCATGGAGTCTTGAGCTGGATTAGTGTAAGGTTGACTAAAATAGGACTTGGAGACTTGGATGGGATCGATATGGTATGATGTGAGGACTTGACATGAGTTGGTAGATGGTTGATAAGGCATGTAGACTTGGATGGGATTGATAGGTGAAGGGTCATAATATGACATGGAGGTTTGGAATGGACTAGTTGATAGTTGGCTTCCCTTGTCAAGGTTAGGATAAGGGTGATAAGTGGATGTTGTTGGGAATTAATGGCAGGATTTGTGTTAAGTGACTGTTGATAGTGAGGGTAGACGGATGGAGGATTTGGACTGATTGGTTGTTGGTACGAAGGGCATTGATTTTTGGCTTGGATAAATTATCTCCTAAAGTCTGAGGCTTCTTGGTATTGACCTCTACAGAGTAATTCGTATTCAACTTTACTAGCAAGCCTATCAATATGTTGGTGAAGGGAAGACAAGGTGGTGGATGTCATGATGTTGTTAAATGCAAAGTGATAATTACGTTTGTCTAAGGGAATGACTAATGCAAGGTGATAAACTTGGTCAAGAAAGGATGCCAAATGCCAAGGTGACAATGAAGATGTTGACTAAGGAAAATGGCCAATGCCAAGTCTAGATGCCAAATGAGGACTATGATGGACAATGCAAATTCTAAGTTCAAAATGAGGACTGAGACTATTTTTTGATGTTTTGTTGAAAAGTTTGAGTTGTCTAAGGTCGATTGTTTGTGTCTGGATTTGTGAATATTGTGTATAATGTTTGAGTAATCCAACAAACACTTGACAAGCACAATGTTTTGGGTGTAAGCAAGCACACATAAGACAAGTACAATCATAAAAGGCCAAAAGGCCAAGGGTTTGTATACTTGATATAGCCCACCGATATACCCCAGATTGGTGATAAACACCTTTCCTTCTCGAAAGTGGATAGCTTAGAATTTTGGTGGCATTGACTCCCCTCCACGGCTCATTAACGTCATTCGAGCACACCAAATTTAGATTCTTTGGGTAATGACATCCCAAGAATTGCTATCTCTACTCAAGGGGATCAGTAGTGAGTGTCTTCGGGCATGATACTGCACCCTGCACTATATCAAGCAATGGCCAAAGAACGGTTAGACACTAAAACAAGAGGTGTTTAATTTGGGCATTCCGTTCATAGGGCATGATCCATGCGGCGAGAGTCCCCTTTCGGATCCATCTCGTCGGAACCATACGTGTGATTCTTGGGCTTTCCCCAAGAATCTACTTTTGTATACCGGTTGGAAGTCCCTTGGTGTCAGAGTGCTACCGTCTGAGTCATCCTAGGGTGAGTACTTTTTTCCACCAGAACAGGCCCAAGTTCTAGAGTTAGTAACTGTTTCTCTTACACCCAGGATGACACAAATGCGCAAGGGGAGAGGATACTCCGATATACCAAATCATGAGGGTGTACAACAAATAAAATGGGTCTAATTTTCTAATCACCAAGTTTTCACAAGGTGAGAGCATAATCACCTACCATTTGTTCAAACACAATCAGACACTTGCAAACAAAATTCATTTTAGAGCACCAAAAGAAATGTTCCTAAATTAAAAAATGCAAACAAGTGGTTTGAGAGATAAATCTTTGACAAACATAGCTGCAAAACCACATGTCAGTAGTTTGAATAAATGTCTTTGACCCACGAAAAACTCCAATGCCACATGCTTCAAGACTTAGAAAATGTTTTCCACGATTCTACACAAAGAAGACGTTATAGACAAAAGAAAAAAATGCGGATTTTAAAAGCTAAATTGAAAAAATAATGATCACTAAAATGACCATAACTTTCTTAAATCTTAACGAAATTTAAAACCATTTGATGTTCTAGAAATCTGAGAGTGAGATCTACAAAACCCAGAAACTGTTTTAAAATGTTTTATTCGCCCATTTTTCTGTGCTCAAAAGAAAGTGATAGGATTTTGTATGACTTCTTGGCTGTAACCTACAAAGCAGTGAAAACAAACAAGAAAACACACAATTTTTTCTACAAAATATCGGGTTCACTAGATGTATCTATGGAAATTTAGATTGTTAGCTTATTAAATAATAAACATCAAAATCCAATGAAATAACAAAGCACAAAGGCAATATAATAAAAATAAAAGGAGTAATACTACCAGAAATCTTCATCTTCCATGGTTCACCTTTGTTACACCTTCTAGTTTGCAGCAAGTCAATGAGACCCTCAGATTTCAAATTGAGCAACCTATAATAATGCCAAAGCCCTATGCAAATGTTGAAGGATTTGATAAAATTATTCCTATGTCTATGACAATATGATAAATGAAAATAATGACTACCAATGTTAAAATGACTATAATGCCTATATTAAAAATGATGGGTGTCCCAAAATTATGAGCAAAATTATCTTTTATAGAAAACCCAATTTTGAGCGGACGGATGAGATTAAATCCTAAGAAAGACCTAGAATGAGAGGTCCAGATTAAATATGAGAATCCCTAATTAGGGTTAGGGCAAATTCATTAATCGAACAGTCAAGATAAAACCTTAGATAAATGGATCGACGGTGGAGACTAAATGAGACAAATTAATTAGAAAATAAAGATTTTCAAAAATCAAGAAGATAAAGATTGTCCGATTTATGAGATTCAAAAAATTAAGAAGATAAGAGTTGAACTGAAAAGTAGATTTGGAAAATCAAGAATCTACCCGATTACTTGATTCTTGGAATATTAGTTACTAATTTGAATTAAATTAATTCAAATTATGGATTTTATGAGACAAATAAATAATTTTTTTTAGATTATTTACCAAAATGGACCGACAGTTAAGAAAGTGATGACATTTTAAATAATTTCATTTATTTAAAATGAGAGGAATATTAATTTTGACAATTAAATAATTAAATTTAATTATTTAATTTAGAAGATAAGATTAATTAATTAAATAAATTAATCAATTCATTTAATTATGACAGTTAGTGATATATTAAATAAATAAATAAAACTTATTTATTTAATAATCAGGAAGAAATAGATAACAAAGGATAATTAAATAAATTAAGAAATTTATTTAATTAAGGGAAGACTTAGACAATTAATGGCGTATTTAATAAATAAATAAAATTTATTTATTTAATAATCATGAAGAATACAAAGACATGAATTGATTAAACAATTATAAATTATTTAATTAATAGTCAAATGTGGACCAAGGACATAATTAAATGTCTTAATTATGCTAGGACGAAAGTGGTAAAAATGAAGCTTGCAGGCCTAGGTCATTTTTAGGTGTCTATAGTTACAGTCAGTGGAATAGGCCATAATCACATTTTTTTGTCTTCAAAACCTTAAAATTTTAGTTTCAGACCCGCCTACAAGGAAAACTCAATAAGATTCTACAACCCTAATGGGAATGCCTCAAACTTAGTCAAAATGATACATAAGACAATAAAACAAAAATTCAAATAAATTTGGAGTCACCATCAGGTCATAAAAGCCGTGCAACTACTCTGCAACAACAATATTCAATAGAAAAGATGCAAAATTTCAATGAAAACAAGAGCTTTATTATTCAATCTTTCATAAAACCTCCAACAACTTTTATCCATCGATTTTACAACATATTTTAAACCTTAACCAACTTATTACAAATTTTCTAACTACCCTTTGAATGCCCATGACCATTGGGCTTCCTCAATTTTACATTTTTTTGTACTTTTACAACTTTTCAATATCACACTTTTGACAATTCAAATGCAAAAATGTGACAATATAAACTCAATGACTCCTAATTACCTATTAGATGGTCTATTAGGACCTTATTGAATTGAAAGAAACTCAAATACACCTAAAACTTTCAAAAGACCTCATTTGACAAAATTAACACAAAATGCATTTGGTGCCCCTGCACCAAGAAAACTTATTTAAGATCCTTGAGCAATGTATTTCCTAATGCTCCCTTGTTCCTACATATCTCAATTCAGTTTAATCCAAAGAGTTCCATGAAATGCTTTATCTAAAAGCAAAAAACATGTTTTCAATTGGTATTCCATGAAATGATTCATAAAAATATTCTAATATATTTAATCCTTTGATTGGAACAACTCAATTAAGTAAAGGATACATAATCTTCACAACACTTGCAACACATAATATTCATAGTAGATGAAGTAGTGTTTTAGTGTGAAAGAGTGCTATGCCTAGCATAAACGTACCTATTGGGATGCGTTAGAGTAGTTTGTTTGGTCACACGAATTGAAAAAAGAAAGTTGCACCTCTTTGCAACTTTACACTGCTTGCATTTGCCACTTTTTCTATCAAGTGAAAACTGGACACCACGAGAAAATGACTTTGAGATAAAAAAAAATAGAGAGATTTTATTGTAGAGGGGCCCAACGTGATCTTGTAGGCTCAGACAAAGAGTTCGTAAGTGTCATGGTTTTCGAGTAATAGTTCGTCAAAGATTGCTTCCTTTTTGCACTTTGGACCCTTAAGGGATTGAGCCGGTTGAACGTAGCTCAGAGTGATTTTGTGTGTTTGGGTGTGAAAGAGGACCATGCCTAGCATAAATGTACTTATCAGGATGCATTGGAGTAGTTTGTTTGGTCATACAAATTGCAAAACGAAAGTTGCACCACTTTGCAACTTTACACTACTTGTATTTGACACTTTTTCCATCAAGTGAAAAAGGGATACCATGGGAAAATGACTTTGAGATAAAAAAATTATGAGAGGTTATTTTAGAGGGACACAACACAATCTCATAGGATCATATGAGAATTTTCTAAGCATCATAGTATCTGAGTAACGACATGCTAAAGTTTGTAGGCATTTTGCACTTTGGACTCTTAAGGGATTGATCTAGTTGAACATAGCTCAGAGCGATTCTGCCTGTTTGGGTGTGAAATAGGACCATTTCTAGTGTAAACATACCTATTCAGACGTGTTGGAATAGTTTTTTTGGTCACATGAGTTGCAAAATGAAAGTTGCACCACTTTGCAACTTTCAACTACTTGCATTTGACAACTTTTTCCCCAAGTGAAAATTTGCCACCATGGGAAAATGCCTCTGAGATAGTGAAAACTAAGAGAGATTATTGTAGAGGGTCCCAATGTAATCCCATATGATCAGATGAGAATTTCTAAGTGTCACGGTATCTGAGTAACAACATGCTGAAGTTTGCAGCCATTTTGCACTTTGGACTCTTAAGGGATTGATTTGATTGAACGTAGCTCAGAGAAATTTTGCATGTTTCAGTGTGAAAGAGGACCATGTGTAGCATAAAGATACCTATTTGGATGTGTTGGAACAATATGTTTGGTCACACAAGTTGCAAAACAAAAGTTGCACCACTTTGCAACTTTCAACTACTTGCATTTGACAACTTTTTCCCCAAGTGAAAATTTTCCACCACAAGAAAATGCATCTGAGATTGTAAAAACTGAGAGAGGTTATTGTAGAGGGGCCCAAAAAGATCCCATAGGCTCAGATGATAAGTTTCTAAGCATCACGGTATCTGAGTAACATGTTGAAGTTTGTAGCCATTTTGCACTTTGGACTCTTAAGGGATTGATCCAGTTGAATGTAGCTCAGAGTGATTTCATGTGTTTGGGCATAAAATAGGACTATTCCTAGCATAAACATACCTATTTAGACAAATTGGAACAGTCTGTTTGGTTACACGAGTTGCAAATGAAAGTTGCACCACTTTGCAATTTTCAACTACTTGCATTTGACAACTTTTTTCTCCAAGTGAAAAATTTGCCACAATGGGAAAATGCCTATGAGATACCAAAAATTAGAGAGGTTATTATAGAGGGGACCAACAAGATCCCATAGGATCAGACGAGAAGTTTCTAAGCATCACGATATCCGAGTAACAAGATGTTGAAGTTTGCAGTCATTTTGCACTTTGGACTCTTAAGGGATCAATCTGGTTGAACTTAGCTCAGAGTGATTCTACATGTTTGGGTGTGAAAGAGGACCATTCCTAGTGTAATCATACATATTCAGACACATTGGAATAGTCTTTCTAGTCACATGAGTTGTAGAACGAAAGTTGCACCACTTTGCAACTTTGCATTGCTGACATTTGGAACTTTTTCTATTAAGTGAAAACTGGACACCACGGGAAAACCACTCTGACATAACAAAAACTGAGAGAGGTTATTGTAGAAGGGCCCAGCTTGATCTCATAGGTTTAGATGAAGATTTTGTAAGAGTCATGGTTTCTGACTAATAGCCTGTCAAAGATTGTTTCCCTTTTACACTTTGGATCCTTAAGGGATCGATTCAGTTGAACATAGCTCAGAGAAATTCTGCATGTTTGGGTGCAAAAGAAGGACCATGCCTAGCATAAATCCACAACTTTTGATCAAAGAATCACTTCCTATGACACCAAAACATGAAACCCTTACTTTATGTCATTCCAAAGGGGTTTATTGAAAAACACTATTCTAGGATTCTACATAGCCAACCAAGGCCTCAAACACCTTTAGTTATTCCTACACATGCTTGAAGGTTCATCAAAATCTATTGCCCCCAAGAGTTTCTACAACTTCCCTCCTCTAACCATCAAATTTCACTCAAAATACATAGTTTGACAATTAGGGCATCATTCCCAGGCACTCAACTTGCCTTCCCTACCCTTATAGAGCTTCAAAAACTTCAATATATGCCTGATCATGCCAAATGAATCATCTCCTAATCTTTTCTAAGACAATTTCACCAAAACCCAACATCTAAAGTCCCTTTTTAAGCCAAAATTCAACCAATTTCCTCTAGAACAACAACCAAAAACATTCCTAAAAAATTTCCCTACTGCTAAATCTTATTCCTACATATAATCCTACCATTTTTGGACTCATTCCAAAAATCCATAGAGAGAAACAATAGGTTGAATGAGTCATTTATTCATTTTTAGTCTTCAAACCCTTATGGCTAGCTATACAGACTCGCAATCAGTAATTTGACAGTAAAATTCTTAAAACTCAATGAATTTCCTTCACTCCAAAGAAAAAACATAGCTAACACCTATCTCTACCAATTATAAAGGACTTTAGGACATAATACTTTTGTACGACAAAGTATAATAGTCTATAATAGAAAAATTCAATGAAACACACAAAATTACAAGAGAAATCAGGGGATTTTTATTGTTTTTCCTTCACAAAACCCTTCAAAAACCTCTTCCTTCGAGTTCCCAACATATTTAAACCTTAACCAGCCTATGAAAATTTCTCTAACTTCCCTTTGAATTCCCATGACCATTGGGCTTCTTCAAGTTTACATTTTTTTGCACTTTTTTCACATTGACAACTTTTCAATTTTTGCAATTTTACGTCATTTTGACAAATATGCAACATGAACTCAAAAATGACCCCAAAACCAACTAACATGATTTATTAAATTATAAATTGGTCTAATATGACCTTATTCAATTGAAAAATCTCAAAACACAAAACTAACTTAAAAATTCCATGAACCAAATTTGCTCAATAACCTTGGTGCCCCTACACCAAATTTCAATATTTGAGTAAATATCATTACAAGTAAATCTCATTACAATGCATTAGATACTTCATTCTCACAAATATTTTACAATGTCACTCATACATTCAAGATTCTCTTATAATGTCTAAATCATAGGTGCTCATGATGAGGTTAACTTCAAATGAGTAACTTGAAATTCCCTTGCTAAGCTTCACACACTCTTTTATAATGGCTTCAAATCAGAATTGAGATTTGTCAAGATCATCAAAATAATGATGTTGCATTTCTTTTTTGGCTAAGATTCTCTTCGATGGCTCATAAATTAGCATTTTCTGCAAGGAGAGACCAATCAATTTTTAGTAGTTTACTTACAAATACACAAAGTAAAAGAAGAAAAAGAAAGAGCATCCAAAATAGAAATGAAATGAAAATAGATGCAAGGCACTTATAGACAACAAATCCACACCATTTGGTTCCAACTCAGGAAAAAAAGGCATAAATTTTGATGCTTCCATTGAGGATAGGTATTCCAGTCTCTCAACTTAGTCACTCCTGGTCATACATCTTCACTGGGAATTCCAAGATACCTATTGCACACAACACCTCATGAATAGAATAACTTGAAATTTGAGATGCTCTTATAATGTCTACATTATAGGTTCTCATGATAAGGTTAAATTCAAATGAATAACTTGAAATTCCCTCCCCAAGCTTCATACACACTTTTGTAATGGCTTCAAATCATAATTGAGATTTGTCAAGATCATCAAAATAAGTATGTTGCATTGATTTTTTTGTTGAGATTCTCTTAGATGGCTCATTAATCTACATTTTCTAGAAGGGGACACCAATCAATTTTTAGTAGGTTACTTACAAATAGGAAAAGTAAAAGAAGATGATAGCATTGGCATCAAACAAATTAATGTACATAAAAGTATAAATTAATAAGAACCAATGTGTATACTTGCAAATTAATCCAACGAACTATTTGGGTCTACTCTAGTCTTTATTATGTCAAGTATTGCCTCATGGTCAGACTCATGGACCTTCCACAAGGTCTTATTCGAAGGTCCACCCTCATATTTGGTCAAACAAACATTGGATGCCATGACAAGGTTTGAGCAATGAAGAGTCTTATAATGCATGTCAAAGTCCTAAAACAACCAATGTTTAACACTCTTATGTGGGTAACTTCTAAGCCACGTTCCAGTAACAACAATTGAGCCTGTAGGGTATTTGATGTTTTCTCTATCTATAACTGGGGCCTCTAATTTATTTTTGGCCTCAACACAATGACACAAGTAATAGTTTGTTCCCTCTTCATTGTCTTCATCTACAATAACTGCATAAACATTCCCTATATTAATATGTGCAACAAATCTCTTGAAATTAGTCAACATTACGAATACACTACAAAGTAAGATAACAATAGGAATTTTAAAAAATAAGCAACTAGATATATTATCTGGTTGAACAAGATTTGATACGTGGTCAAATTCAAATGATGATTCCATCTGTGTTAGTTCCAATGTCATCAAAGGGGAATACATGTGAAGTGTACTAAGATAACTTATCAACCATTTTTCAACCCACTCTCCAAACTAACAATCATTTTAGGCTTGCATTGTACATGAAGAAGAACAAAATGTCATCTTTCGTGTATTGATACTCCATGAACCTACATCTAAGCTAAGGAAAGAGTGTATCTCACTCAATCCTATTAGTGTACAACAATCCTCATATGGTACAATGTTAGTATCATCCATCAACCAAAAAAATCTATGAATTGAAGACGCACCTTCATTATTTGGACCCATCAAAATATTACACCACTTGATGATTGATTTTGCATCTACCAACTTTGCATTGTCTTGATACTTTAACTCTTCTTGTGCTAATGCTCTTTTCATGCATGCTCTTGCACCATCATGCTCCCCCTTTCCATGTCCAACCTCACAAAAGTTCCACATATGCTCAACACCTATAATGACATGCATCCTACTCAACTAGTAGAACATGCATGAGTTCTTGAACTATGTTGCATAGTTATCTGACCATATTATATACAAACTGTATGCTATGCCCCTCTGAGCCAAATCATTGTAGAAAATCTGGAAGCAACCTTGCATGAACTCTGGAGAATGTGTGTGATCATCACTAATATAAAAGTGATACTCCCTCAATACCTTCATTTGGTCCTCTATACTATCAGCTGCATGAATGAATGTTATGTGCACAAATATCAAAACCTGTGTGGAGTTGTAATATTGTGACTACACTTCATGTTGTGGCTATAGAGTGTAGTTCTCTACAAATTCAACCACTGATACTATGCTACCAATTGGAAAGGTGTCCTTACATAGCTTGAATTGTGTGTCCAGCCATCGAGCTCTATGGGTATGCCTTGCATACTCATACACTATATTGTCACGAAACATGGACATAAACTGATACACTAGAATTTTTTGAATAACCAAATCATACATTTTTGCTTGAGACCTATCTTTTGTAATGTATGCCACTATTTTATACTTCCTGAACTCTACTAGTTTTTTTCCCACCTCATATGTGCTTTCTGTATGTTGACATACTGGAATACACTGCAAGCCACCGTAATGCTCGCATGGACCATCCAAGCATGTTTCCTACAGAATATTTGGTAATCCTCTATTTCACATAATTTTTTTGATAAAAACTCTCTTGAAGATGTTGGTGGGGCTTCTATTCCATAGTCCTACAAAAAAGTATTAGTATGCAAATCTAAACATATAGAATGATAAACATCATAATGATTAGAGAATTCAATATGTAGTCTACAACAACAAGTAGTGCATGTGTGATTTATCTTGACATAAAAAGGCTTAGTAATTTCAAAAAATACTTGACAGATACTAATTTGAGGATAATCCTTTTGAAATTTACCAAAAAAATGGGTTTGAGTCATATCCAAAAAATGCTTTGGATGCAGCTCACGGTTTTGACTACCGATTCTCCTTCTTACCACATCCCTTTGATTTAGAGATGGCCTTGTGTTATTCTTCCAATACTCTTCAATTAGTGTTTTCAATGCTTCAACAACTTTTTTATTTTTTTGTGGCAGTCTCCTTGAGAATTCCCATAATTCATTTGAATTGGTGCCCTCAATTCTTTTCTGCCTTTGAACAAATTTTGATAAAGTTTTTCTACTAATTCTTATTTGTTCACTCATCTTTCTAATGAGACGATCTCTCTTTGTTTGACTACTTACCAAAGTCAATGTAATGACACTTCAGGTGACATTACTATTCTTTGAGTTTGAGTTCTTACCCACACTCTCATAAGCATCCATTAGATTCTTTACAATAGTGTTTTCACTGGGTTTATTCGATGCTCTCAACTCAAGAGTCTTCATGATGTTTCTATACTTTATACCCCACATCATTTCAACAAATAGTTGACATCTTGCAGTCTCATTTAGCCTTTCAAAGAAGAATTTCTAAATCTTATCAGCATATCTTCTACAAGTGCGTGCTAGAATCTTACCATCCACGTGTTGCAAAATATCCTCATCAATATTAATTAAATACTTTGGCTTTCTACACAAAATTCTAGGTGGTTTTCTCCTAGGTACATACATCTCAACATTAGAAATTTTATCAATATTTAATTGAGTTGGGCTAGATTGTATACCTTCGATCAAGGGTGGAATAGAAGACATACCTTGAGGTTCATGTGGGGATGATGACATAACTTCTTTGTCAAATCCAGTGATGATGTACTCTTAACTTGAGATGCGGTGGAAGGTGTCCAACCATATTCACTTGCGATAGATGGTGTCCCTCCATATTCACTTGTAGTAGATGGTGTCCCTCCATATTTTCTTGTGCTTAATGGTGTCCCTTCGTATTCACTTGTAGTAAATGGAGTTTATTTAACTACGGTATCTGAATCTGTCCTACCATGATGTTTCGCATTCATGCCCTTGGTGCTGCCAATGCCTATTCTCTTTTTTATGGTTGAGGTTCCTCTTCAATTGGCTTATTTTCATCAATTGTATCCAATTTATTCTTTTCATGATATGTCACCACCCATTCTCTCTCCTTTTCTTTGAAGGTTTCATACTCTTTGTCTATTAGTTTATTCCTTCTTCATTTCTTCAGCATGGAAGATAATTTTACCTGTAGCATGGTAATGAGACGAATATTAGTGTAGACACGTGAAATTAGCATTGTGCACTCAATTCATATTCATTCTATCATCAAATAAATCAAATTCACATTCATCCATTCATAAGGTAAATCAAATTCATTAAATTCAATCTCCTAAGGTCATCCATTTAAATTAAATAAATCAACTTTGTTTAATTTAAGTCTCACATCATCCTTTTAATTGAATAAATGAAACTTTATTTAATTAATCCCAAATGCATATTCACTCCCTTTTTTTATTTAAATAAATCAAAGAATTCAAGTCAAATGGGTCAAATCACCTAAACATCATTTAAGATAATCTAATCCTAATTAATCTAATCTAACCACCCATCACATCCTCTAGCTTTTCCCACTTGCACCAATACATTTTCCCTCAACAAAGCATCTTTTTGAGAATATTCTCCAAGTTTGAATATGAAGGAAAGTTGACTTGTCCCTTCCAACATGGCAATAACTTCTCTCTTACATGTCCCCCACTTAGCATTTAACTCTCAATTTCAAATTTGAATCTCCCCCTCTTTGGCACATTGGCCAAAACTTGCACATTCCTCAACCTATCACAATGTGACAAGTGGATTCATCTCATTGGTAAAATAATTATCCCACACTGCTCTATTTTGAGCTCTCTTCCAATTTGAAAATCTATAAATGAAAAATTCATTCTTCATCAACCCATCCACAACCCTCATGCAAAGTTACTCTCTTCAATTAAGAACTAATTTTGCCCGTCACCATTGCATTTGCATCATTTGAGTTTTAGCAAGGATTAGAAAAGGGTAATTTGCACAATTGACACCAATTTAATATGTAATAGGTACATGTTATGCTTTTAGATGTCTTTTAATCCTTGTTATCGATTACATTTTCTTAAGCATTTACATGTTATTTCATAGGAGTACTTAGCAAGTTTGTATGCACTAACCTTTTTCACGAAGTTTAATGGTGTATGCAGATTTTGAAGGGTGCTTCAATTAGTTCCTAAAAAATGTAACCATTCAAATAAATTAAATATATGTCATTCAAGGCTTCATAAAAAATACTTACAATCATCATGTAGAAGAGTATTT
The DNA here is from genome assembly GCA_007258455.2 of Sequoia sempervirens. Lineage (NCBI taxonomy): Eukaryota > Viridiplantae > Streptophyta > Pinopsida > Cupressales > Cupressaceae > Sequoia > Sequoia sempervirens. The sequence continues at coordinate 144,639,776 of VDFB02000003.1, read as the reverse complement.
CTAGCATAGACAAAGGTGGTGCAGGGGCACCATAGGAGTCCAATTTTCAAGTTTTGTCAATCTTGGTTATGTAATTGGTTTTAGGTAGGTTTTAGGTGTTGTCATATAAACAAGGTCTTGTTAGTCTATTTTCATATTGTATTAGGCATAGTGGGGTTCAAAATTGCAAAATGCAAAATCTTGTAAAAATGTTGTCAAGGAAAAGTTACAAAATTACAATAATTGGAATACCAACAGTCATAGTGGGAATACCATCAGTCATGGTAGATGAATAGTCAGTTGATTCAGTTATTCTTGATGTAGGAAGCCTATTAAGGCCTGAAAAATCTCGATGTAAGGTGGTTATTTATTTTTTTGAGCAATAAAATCAATCAAAATCATTGAATTTTCTGAATTTTTACTATTTTCTTGCTACTATTTTGTTTTGTATGAATTTGTACAGCTTGGGTTTGCTCTAAAACTCATTGAAATCATTAGGAAGGTGAACTAGATTCATTTTGGAGGTTGTATGATTGAATTCCATCAAGAAACAAAGATTTTATAATCAATTTACTGACTATGGGTCTAAAATTCTGAGTTTAAGGGTTTTGAAGTTGTAAAAATGTATTAGTGCCACATTCCACCTATTTTTTCTTCTATGAATAAGTGGAATGGGAAGAAATAGAGGATGTTTAGGTGTAGGTGTAGTTTTTTAGCATTGAGGAAGTGAAGATATAGAGTTCTTGTTGCTGCTCCAAGTGATTTTTTATGATTTCCATGCAAAAATGGATGCCTACAAGTTATGATATGAAGAAATAACATTGGTAAAGGTTGGGAGATAGTTTTTTTAGCTTGTGCATACCAAATTCAAGGATTTTTTAGTTATGGAAAGGTGTATGGAGGTATGGAATGTATACTTACAGTAAACCCTCACTATTTGAGCATAGTTTAAGCATTTAAGCAAGGGTTTAATGAATTTCTGCATTAGTGAGTGATTTATTTGATGGAGATTGATGATTTAGAAGTTTTATAACCTATTTAAGATCTGACCATGGTTTTTTTTATGTTGTGGAGTGATTTTGATGGTACTTGCTTTGTTAAAAAGCCCTAATTGAGCATTGTAGCAGTAGGAAAGTCTATGTTAGGTGAGTATATTTCAAAGTAAGCATAATTAATTTATCCATATGTTTAAGTAGGCATTAATGGGTTATTAGAAATGCTTTATTTTTTGGAGATCTAAATTGGTCGGGAAATTATACCTCTTTTTGTGCTTCAAGACTACTACTAGCTTGTGAGCCAGTTGAGATTGAATGTTTAGGGAAGAGATAGATCATAGTTTTAGGAACATTTCTTTGGTTTGAGTCAGTTATTTTAATGATGTTTAAGGTTTTTTGAGGATTCAATAAGAGGTTTTATGCCCTGGTCTCAGTTTTGGGTATTTGTATCAAGAGCTTTGTGAAGAGAATGATGAGTGAAAGGTGAATGAATATGAGAGAATGAAAGAATTGTTTTTTGATAGAATTCCTTAAAGAAATGTGGTAATGTGGCATGCTATGATTGAAAGATAGGCTCAAAATGGAAGCATGGACAAAGCATATGAATTCAAATTCCTTGGCAAGCTAGTGGAGCATTGGCAAGCTAGCTCACTCACTAGCCTGCCAATGTGGTAGGGTTGAGAGGGTAGGGGCAGCGTATGCCTCATAGAAATGGGGTCTCATAGTGATGTATATCACTATGAGACCCCATTTCTATGAGGAATATTCTTACCCTAAAATAGGGTCTCACGGTGATGTATATCACTGTGAGACCCTATTTCTATGAGGCATACGTTGCCCCTACCTTCTCAACCCTATTGCATTAGGGTCTCACTCACTAGCCTGCCAATGCGGTAGGGTCGAGAAGGTAGGGGAAGCATATGCCTCATAGAAATATGCTTCCCCTACCTTCTTGACCCTACCGCATTTGCAGGCTAGTGAGCTCACTCACTAGCCTGCCAATGTGGTAGGGTCAAGAAGGTAGGGGCAGTGTATGCTTCATAGAAATGGAGTCTCATAGTGATATACTCATAACCATGAGACCCAATTTCTATGAGGCATACACTACCCCTAGCTTCTCAACACTACTGCATTGGCAAGCTAGTGGAGCATTAGCAAGCTAGCTCACTCACTAGCTTTCCAATGTGGTAGGGTTGACAAGGTAGGGGCAGCATATGCCTCATAGAATTGGGGACTCATGGTGATGTATATCACCGTGAGACC